>CM034708.1:58347061-58362242 GCA_020142125.1 Phrynosoma platyrhinos
GTTAGTCCTAACAGGAGGGAAATTGGGTTTTCTGTCTTCAAACCCAACAGTCCAAGCATTTAGTAAGCCTGGCATTCAGTATCCCTTGTTTCAGCACCAGTTGTTTTTTAAAAAAGAAAAAGAAAAAAAAAAGCCCAGCCACAATCAAATATGTATCCATATCAAGCAAAGCATTCTCTAAAGTAAGTACTGGGCATTTCCCCCAAAGAGGGATGTAAACGTATTCATCTGCAACTTGGCAGAATGTCGTGTCTGGCATCCGCAGTTATGGTAATCATGAGTAAATCAAGAGCAATCTCCTCTAGAAACTGTAAAACCTTGTTCATTATTCTCATCTTGCAGATGCCATTTAGAAAAACTGCTTTTCAAAAACCTTGACATTGGGTAAGCATTATGTAATGTACCTCATACTTTGCCCCCACACAAATCTGGCTGTTCATCATTTCATAGCTAGAGAACATGAAGCATAGTAATCACCTGGTAATCATATGCATTGAGAAGAATTCAAGATGGGAAAAGGCAAAATTATGAACCTTTGACTTTGTAATATTGCCACCCATTAAGGTTACCAGACCAAAAGCTGGAGAACATGGATATATGTGTATACCTTTATCTCTGTAATCTATGTCTATTCAGAAATGAGTCCTACTGAGATCAACTGGATTTACTCTTAGGAAGGGGGCACAGAACTACAGCCTTAATCTCCATTTTGTTGCAGGAGATAAGGCAGCTGCAACTTGTTCTTGTCTTTCTTGGCCTACCAGAGTTGACTCTAGCATTGGGAGGAGCAAGTTGACTATTTAAGGTGTCTGCATAGGTGTCAGAATGAGCCACTAGCACATTCACCACCATATGTTGATCACTTCGGAGATCAAAATGAGGGACCCAGCAATGAGCACAAGGCTGGGTCCTTGTTCTGACCTCAGAATGATGCATCAGGTGACCCAATGGGACAGACCAGGGGTAAATGGGCCTTTTGGCCCATGCAGACAAGGCATCAGTAACTTTCCCAAGAGTAGGGAAGCTTTTTCTGCAGTGGCTCAGGCAGCAAAATATCTTCAGATGTCATCATTATTTATTCAAATAAGCAAATCTGGGATCACTGGTTGTGTTTGATGATGCAATTGGACTCAAGGCAAATAGATATTCAGCTGTTGATGCATTCAGAGTTGAAAGGAAATTCCAAAGCTGCACAACATATTACAGGAAAATGGAATGTGAGAACCATGAATCAGGAGAAGCTGGAGACAGTAAAACCAGAAATGGAATAAACATTGTAATACTTGGGGTGAGAGAGCTAAAGTGGACAGGAGCGGGACATGTTGAGTCAGATAATGACAGTCTTTTGCTCAGGAAATGAAAATCTAATAAGCAATGGAGAGGCATTAATAGTGAGGAGGAATGTAGCAAAAGCAGTCAAAGGATATAATGTAAAATCTAACCAAATCATCTCAATAAGACTTCAGGGAAAACATGCCCATATAACCATAATCCATGTATATGCTCCAGCTACAGAGACAGAAGAAGAAGAAATTGAAAGATTCTGTGCTTGAGACCAGGAGGAAATTGATCAAACACAAAACAAGACTTCTTGTTAATTATAGGTGACTGGAATGCAAAGATAGGAAACAGAGCAGAATCAAAGATTGTACGAAAAATTGGCCTATGATCAAGAAATAGAGCAGGAGAGTGACTCACTGAATTTTGCAAGGCCAACAGTTGTTCATTGCAAACACATTTGTCAAGCAACCAAAGATCTGACTGTGTACATGAACATTAGTGATGGCCAATATAAAAGTCAAATAGACTACATAATTGGAAGGAGAAGATGGAGAAGCTCAATTCTCTCTGCAAAAACAAGCCCAGGAGTAGATTGTGACACAGAAACACAAAAAGACACTATCTGCTGCCAAAAATAAAGATTTGCCTCAATGGATGACAGATGGAACTCTTCAAGCGATTTAGGATAGATGAGAAGCAAAAGGAGGAGGAGGCTGAAATAGGGTCAGAATGCTAAATTCAACTAGTTAGCCCAGGGGCAACTATAATAATAAAAACAGAGAAATAGAAGATGACAACTAAAAATGAAGAACAAGAGACCTCTTCCAAAGATCCAAGAAAGAAAAGGGAGATTTAAACCAAGAACGGAGATGCTAAACAATCAGCGGGGGAACACATTACATGACCAAATGCAAACAAAAAGCCTGTGGAAATAATACACTGAAGAATTATATAAAAGAGATGAAAGGATGATAGATTCATTCAAGGAAGAGTTGTTTGAAGATGAAATTGAAGCTGCACTGAGAGCACTTGGGAGAAATAAATCACCTGGGACAGATAGCATAGCAATAGAGCTGCTTCAGGTACAGAGACAGAATCCACTTTAGTTCCAATTAAATGCTGTAAAATTCCTCACTGTTCGTGGGTTTAAGTGTAGAAACTCCACATTTGGGCAGAGTAGTGAGATTGGTAGAGAGGAATCCTCACAACTGTTGGCATGGGTGGTTTTCACAAGTGTAAACCCCAGAGTTGGAGGGATAAGGGTTGGAAAAAAAACATATTTGGTGATCACAGCAGTGGGATGGAACTCTCATAAAAAGAATGGAAACTTCATGTTTGGTGGCACTGTGGAGAAACACAAACTGAAAATCCCTAGACCTTATTTGTTTCAGCAGACTTTAATATTCTGTAGGCACCAGATTCCATCTGATCCTGGTAACTAAGAAGGGTCAGCCTTGGTGAGTACTTGGATAGGAGAATGCCAACAGATACCAGGTGCTGTAGGCTATATTTCAGAGGAAGACCTTTAATCAATAAAACAATGGAAGAGCAAAGATGTTCCCAAGGGGGCTTTCAAATCTCCCACTGCAACTGGGAATCTAGCCAGGTCATGGCAACTATTAATGCACATTCAGGGACAAGAGGGAGCCAAACCTTCTATCCATTATCATTTGTTACTGTTGTGTGCCTTCTGACTTACCACAGGGTTTTCTTGATAAGATTTCTTCAGAGGGGGTTTGCTATTGCCTCCCTTTGAGGCTGAGAGAATGCGACTTGTCCAATTCTTCCATTGGGTTTCCATGGCCGAGTAGGGATTCAAACACTGATCTACAATGCTCAAGTCGCTACACCACACTGGCTCCCATTATCAACCATCCTTAAATACTATGAGTTTTACAAGCACAATGTGTACTTAAAAGCCCCCTCTGTTCACAGTAGCTTGTTCCCAAATACATAAATAAGGGTACATCCAGCCTTTGTTATTCTTGGGAGTACACTTTTGATTAATAATTCTTGGTGGCGCTCAGCCACACAGGAGTCTTGGTGGTACAATTTTGCCTGATCAGTTCAAGAGGATTAGCTCCACAGATCCTGTGTTCCTGGGTCCATTAGAAATAAATTCCAACCAAACTAAAGAGACGGAGGGGTTTCTTTCAATAAACAGTCCTATTATTGGGATTTTGTAAAATAACCATTATAGTGATTTTTAGAAACAGGGCCAGTGTGACGACAAAAATAAGAACTTTATCTCAGCAAATACTAAATGACAGCTTTAATCAAGAAATGGCAAAACAAACACAAACTATCGAAAACAAATAATACCAGAGATTTATTAAGAGTCATCAACTGGAGAGCCTTTTTTTCTTTTTTAAAATCTCCTACTGTATTTTGCTGTCTCCAAAAAGAACTGTTTAAAAGTTTTATTTTCCTCAACATGCCGGGTGATTCTGGAGGCTGGAACTTTTCCAAGCTCTGCTTCTTTTTAGAAAAAGGAAAAATATATAAATTAATAGACTTTTTGCAGGACTCAGAATAATTGTCCTTTGGACAGTGTAAACCCCTTTATTTGGAATACTTTAAAAACAAAAGTTTCAAGGATAACATGTACCTGACTACTATATATATATATATATTTTTAAAAAGTGACCCATCATTTGAAGCTTTTTCTACACCAGCAGTCTGCTTCCTAAACAAAACTTGCTTTAAAATGGGTTTTGTCATTTTTAGCCAGCTACAGTGCTCTAACCACAAATATAAGTTCAAAGATTCAGCCATGTTAGTCTGTAGAATCAGTCTGTAGAGAGCTCTTGTAGCACCTTCGAGACTAAAATGAAAGAAAGAAGTTGGCAACCTGAGCCTCTCTCATCTTGTCTTGTTTTATAACTTTCCTTCCCGACTCAGCCAACATATCTGGCCCAATCAACATTACTCTTCTTCAGTCACATTCTTGGAGATAACATAAACAAACCAGGTTTAGTATGTAGAGAGATCCTGTAGCACTTTTGAGACTAACTGAAAGAAAGAGGTTGGCAGCATGAGTTTTCGTAGACTAGTCTACTTCCTCAGATGCATTTGGATATCTGATGCATCTGAGGAAGTAGGCTGTAGTCTAGGAAAGCTCATGCTGGCAACTTCTTTCTTTCAGTTTAGTCTCAAAGGTACTGCAAAATCTCTCTACATAAGTGTAAACTTTGTTGTTGTGTTCCTCCACGTCATTTTTTTTTACTTATGGTGACCTCAAGGCATGATGTTTTCTTTGCCATCCTCTGAAGCTGAGAGAGTGTGACTTGCATCTGAGGAAGTAGACTTAAGTCTAGGAAAGCTCATGCTGGCAACTTCTTTCTTTCAATTTAGCCTCAAAGGTGCTACAAAATCTCTCTACGTAAGTGTAAACTTTGTTGTTGTGTGCCTCTAAGTCATTTTTTGACTTATGGTGACCCCAAGGCCATGGGGTTTTCTTGGCAGGTTTCTTCAGAGGGGGTTTGCCATTGCCATCCCCTAAGGCTGAGAGAGTGTGACTTGCTTATGGTCACCCAGTGGGTTTACATGGCCGAGCTGGGATTCGAACCCGCTTTCCAGAGCACTCAAACTTCCATGCCACGCTGGCTCTCAAATGTAAAGGACCCCAGCAAAATAATACTTTCCACAAAGAGCTAAGCAAGACGCTTCGCCTCGAACTAATTAGACGAACCAATGACTCTCCTGTGAGGCGGAGAGAGCGGAACTGAAGGCCCGCGGGTCTTGGTGCGCAGCCGAGCCCGTTTGGGTGACGGACCTGGTCCCCCTCGCACGTGGTCCGCCTCAACCTGGGCTTAGAAAGTACGGTAGAACCTGATTTAGATCTTCGCAACAACACAACCACAAGCATGGTGAGTTCGCGGGGTCGGGGGGAGTGAAAGCGGCGCCAAAGCTGCCAGCCTTTGGCAATAAGACACATAACCCAGACTTCCGTGTGTCTGTATGGTGTTAAAAGATTGTGACACGGAGCACCGGTGGTAGCTGTGGTGTGTCTTCAAGTCCTTCCCGACTTATTGTGGCCCTGAAACGAAGTTATGCTGGGTTTTATTGGCAAGATGTGTTCGGTGTGTGTGTGTGTGTGTCTTTGCTTTCCCCTGAGGCTGAGAGAGTGTGACTTGCCCAAGGTCTGTGGCCGAGTGGGGATTTGAACCCTGGTCTCCAGTCGTAGTCCAGCACCCCAACCGCTCTACTACACTACATGCATTCAATGAACCCGTACAACATTTTGTCATTATCATTCGTTGTTGTGTGCCTTCAAGTCGTTTCCAACTTATGGTGACCCTAAGGCGACCTTAGCGTGGGGTTTTCTTGGCAAGGTTTGTTTAGAAGAGGTTAGCCATTGCCTTTCTCTGAGGCTCAGAGAGTGTGACTTGCCCAGGGTCTTCCATGGCTGAGCTGGGATTCAAACCCTGGTCTCCCAGTGTCCTAGCCCAGTTCTCAAACCATTACACTACACTGGCTGTCCTTACATCATTTCTTCTTCTTCTTCTTGTTAAATGCCTTCAAGTCACCCATGATCCTGTGGATCAGGCATCTCTAAGACCCGCTGTGTTCCCGAGGTCTGCTCAGGTCCTGTAGACTGCCTTTGCATACTGCCAGAAATCGTGCAAATTGAGTCCACTTGAACTGCCCTGGCTCAGTGCTAGGGAATCATTGGAACTGTAGTTTATTGTGGCACCAGAGCTCTCTGACAGAGAAGGCTCAGTGTCTCAGAAAAAAAAAATACAATCCCAGTGATTCCCTAGCACTGACAGACCCACAACAGCCTGCACCATGTCCCATCCAACTCTTGGATGTGCTTGATTAAAGTTGCATAGTGTGGCTCAAAAACAGTCTGAATCAGGGACAGGTGGCCAAGATGTCCCTAGGTCTACAGGATCGAGAGACTGAAATAAGCTAAATGGACTCGTCCTGTCCTTAGAGAGAAGATGGTAGGCAGATTATACAAATGAAATGCAGTGGAAATTTAATTGTATTTAAGCTGTATTACATGTTCTAAAGAAAAAGCCTTATGGAATTAGAAGTAATTAATTACAGATTTCTAATTACTTTCAAATAGTTCCTGTTCCCCCAGTATTAAAGATATAAGTACACTACCTTGCAGTTGTATTGTGGTATAACTAAGAAAGGGAAAGAGAAAGAAAGAAAGAAAGAAAGAAAAAGAAAATGTGGCACCACCTTTAAGACTGACTGGCTTTTATTTTCACATGAGGTTTTGTGGATATAAACCCACTTCTTAATATGCATTACAGGGTGATAATAAATGCACAGTTGTGGAATGTGGATGAAATGTAATATTATCCAGAAAGATGCAAATCATGACCCTTGCCTTAAATTTTCAAAGGATTGCCTAATATGATAAAGGTATTTCAGATCTTTATAGTGGTCAGTTAGTGTTGATGCGTGAAAGTAACAGATCTACTTACCAAAAATCAGTTTCTCAGGGTTCAAAACTCTCTCTGAGAAGATTGTTTTTGTTATCTGTTCATTAGCAAGGACTCTTGTAATAATCTATGTAGTGCAGGGGTAGGCAACCTTTCCCCTTTAAGGGCCGAGGGACTTCAGCTCCCAGAATCCCAGGAGCTATTGGCCAACATGGGACTATTATAGGCCAACATGGCTGAGGCTTCTGGGAGCTGAAGTCCCTCGGCCCTTAAAGGGGAAACGTTGCCTACTCCTGATGTAGTGTGCCATGTAGCCCTTGTCTTTGTTCATACCTCTGCTAATGGCACTGGTGTCATTGGGGGTGAGGACTGCATTGAGTGACACTCCAGAGGCGGGCATCACCCAGTGGGATGGTACACATGGCACAGCTGCTGGGAGAACAAGAAAGGGCATCAGCAACCATGGCAATCTCTTCTGTTTTGGCTTTGGAGTGATGGCAGCTGAGGCAATCTCCCCCCCTCCCGCTGTTCCCCTCATCGGGTGACAACAACCCCCAGTATGCCACTGGCTAATGGATTGGAATTTGTGAATATAATTCAATCCAACTGTTTCTGTCTTCCTTTGTAATTTGTTTGTTTAAGGACTGCAACCTGTAAATCACTTACTGTGTGTCCAGGAAAGTTGAAATGTTCTGCAACTGTTTTTTTTTTTTTTTTTTTTTTTTTTTTTTTTTTTGTATTGCCATTTTTAATGCCAGATTTGTGTCCGTTAATCCTCTTGTGCAGAGATTGTCCTGTTTGTCTATTATAGACTAGAGAGGGGCATTGCTGGCAAAGGATGACACATATCACATTGGAGGAAGTGCAAGTAAATGCTCCTTTGATGTTGTGAGTGATGTTATTGGCCCCCGTATTGCTTGCAGAGTAGACTTGGGAACAGAGTTGGCAATTCTCCAGAACTGGTTATAACTTGATGATATGCTTGAGTGGTCTCAGCTGGGGAATGTAGGTGACCACTAGGTGTGTTCAGTAATTTATCTTTTTGGTTTTACTTGTAGTAAATGGTTCAAATCTTGCTTTGTCAGTTTGTTTCTTCAGCTCCTTATGTGGGTTTTGTTGTTTGAGAAATGCCAGTTGTAAATCCAAGAGTTTTGACACCCAGCCTTGTAGGTCTGAGCAGATGCAGTTGTATCGGAGGGCTTAGCTGTAAACGATAGTTTTGGTAGTGTGTTCTGGGTGGAGACCGGGGGTATCTTAAATATATGTAGTGATCAATAGGTTTTCAGGAGAGCTTAGAAGTCCATTGTGCAGTTGCACAGTGGTGTCAAGAAAGTGAATTTGTTGTGTGGATTGTTTCGGGCTTAGCTTGATGGTAGGGTGACAAAGATGTCATCAAGAAAGCACAGGTAGAGAAGAGTTTTTTTGGATGCATGTGCTGAGGAAGCATTGTTCCAGGTCAGCTATGAAGATGTTTGCTTACTATGGTGCTGTGTGGGTGGCCATGGCAGTATGTATGATTTCCAAAAGTGGCTATGAGTAAGTACAAAGTGGCAGAATTTGGTGGCTAGGTCTGCTGTAGCCTCATTCAGGATGGTATTCTTGATGGCTTGTATTCCATCCTGGTATGGGATGTTGATGTATAGGGATTCCACTTCCATAGTGGCTAGGATGGTTTCTCTGGGAGATTGTGGTTGGACTGCACTTTCCTCTAGAAATCAGTTGTATCTTTCACATTGTTGATGGCATATGGCAGGGGTAGGCAACCTTTCCCCTTTAAGGACCGAGGGACTTCAGCTCCCAGAAGCCTCAGCCATGTTGGCCAATAGTTCCATGTTGGCCAATAGCTCCTGGGATTCTGGGAGCTGAAGTCCCTCGGCCCTTAAAGGGAAAGGTTGCCTACCTCTGGATGGTCTGGGAACTGTCCATATAACCCAGGGGTAGGCAACCTTTCTCCTTTAAGGGCCGAGGGACTTCAGCTCCCAGAAGCCTCAGCCATGTTGGCCAATAGTCCCATGTTGACCAATAGCTCCTGGGATTCTGGGAGCTGAAGTTCCTCGGCTCTTAAAGGGGAAAGGTTGCCTACCCCCTGATATAGCCAGATATCCCAATAATAAGGGTTCTAATGCTTGAGACAATTTGCTTTTCTGGATTGCCTGGTCTGTGTATTTTGGGTAGTTACTCTTATAGTTATGGCAGTATGGTCTGAGTAAATCATAGAGGAATTTCATATTTTCTCTGAATCTGTCAGCATACTATATTGAAGCCACTTAAAATACATTCAGCAATACAACATAGAATATTTTTAAAGGGAAATTATATCTTAAAAATATATCTTTAAAAAGTTCACATGTTCAGAAAATATGCAGTGATAGATCAAGGGACAGTACAAATTTAGCAAATGCATAAAAGGCTAAATTGGTGCTCTGAGCAGACTGTCCCTCATGGATGACTGCAATATCACCTAAAATCTTTTTCTGCAGTTAGCAGCCCTGTCTGTAAACCGTTGAATAGCATAAAGATTTGTTTCTTGTAATAAGGAACTTAATTACTCATTTATTTTCCAGTGCTTTATTTTTAGTAAGAGCATTAAATACTGTTTTTCAATGTCAGAGTAAAGGATTGACTGAGGCAGATTGTTCTATCCAGCAGCTCCTCATATACATAATTTCTCTTGAGCTAGAAGACTACTCAGACATCTGCCCTTTTGAACTATCAGCTCCATTTGCACAAAATGAAGACAGAGAAAAGGTTTCCAGGGTTCCCTTTTCATAGGAAATGGGATGCTTTTCATCCATTTTGCCTTTGCTAGATATTTAACTGCATTACAGCTGATGATGAAAGACCAGCTGTATCAGTTTTGCTCAGATACTTGTTTAAAAGTTCTAAAGAATTCCTAGAGAGTTCACTACCCATGCTGAAAAACAATGCTGTAACGTTAATTTACAATATTTCTAAAACACAGTTCTCTGGAGCTGGTGCTAGCCATTCCCCAATGCAGACTTTAGGTAGTCTGTGTTCACCTGTTTCAATTTTTCTACATCAAACATCAAGCACATTAACAGGTATTTTGATACACATTTCCTCAATGTTTGTCTGCTGTGTTGCATACATAAGCAGGGGCTGATTTTAGTATTACTAGTATCATACCCTGAAAATGTTTTTGCATGCTTTCAGTTTTGAAGTTTGTAAACCTCCAGATTTCTGCCCTGACAATTAACATAAGAATCAGCTTCCTCTAAAAACTTGTAGGACTGGCATATTGTCCCTGGCTATCTAAAATTTAAAAGTCTGTTTAAATCTTGTGCACAAGCAACTGATTTTAATTCATTTTATTTATTTGTAGATAATAATAATAACAATTAATAATAGTAAAATTTATTTTTATCCTGCCTCTCTGCAGATTAAAAAACATCCAATACAACAATTCCCTAACCCACCCTCCCCTTTAAAAAATATTAAACTAGTCATTTTTTAAAACACAAGATACAATAAAATCAAGTCATACAAAGAGAGCCCAGGGACCTGAGGCAGTTAAAACTAATAATTTCAACATAACAGTATGATTTGACCTGTTCTATTTCATTAGAGTTTATGTACCAATTGTGGTTTGTTTTGCAAAACAAATGGTGACTTTAGATTTATGGCTCTTAATAACTATTTATTTTTGTGCAAATAGCACTGAATTATTTCAGAAATGTGCTCATACACAATTAAGATGTTGAAAATAAAATAATATCATTTTCATGAAGTGTACAAGTTACAAATCTTTGCTTATTGTTGAACATATGTGTCAGCACTGTGATGCAGTAGGAAAAAAAAGCCAATGTAATTCTAGGCTGCATCAACTGAAATATAGTGTGCAGACTGAGGTTAGTAGTAGTATAAATGAGTATAAATGAAGCTGCTATTGCTAGTAGTGCCATTTTATTCTTCTTTTGTCAGACGTTTCATCAGATGGAGCAAGCTTGATTTCTGCTGCTCCAGATACTAAACCATGAACCAGTAGATTCAAATGATAAGAAAACTTAGGGCCTTTACAGACTGCCAGAAATAATGCAGCTTGAGTCTGCTTTAACTGCCTGACTCAGTGCTAGGGAATCATGGGAACTGTAGTTTTTTCTGAGACATTGAGCCTTCTATGTCAGAGAGAGAGCTCTGGTGCCACAATAAATTACAGTTTCCATGATTCCCTAGCACTGAGCCAGAGCAGTTAAAGTGGCCTCAAACTGGATTATTTCTGGCAGTCTGTAAAGGCTGAGTTCACCTAACATTAAGGCCTTTACAGACTGCCAGAAATAATGCAGCTTGAGGCCATTTTAACTGCCCTGGCTCAATGCTAGGGAATCATGGGAACTATTTTTTTTCTGAGACATTGAGCCTTCTCTGTCACAGAGCACTGGTGCCACAATAAACTATAGATAGTTCTCATGATTCCCTAGCACTGAGCCAGGGCAGTTAAAGTGGCCTCAAGCTGGATTATTTCTGGTGGTCTGTAAAGGCCCTTTGATGAACTTTTTTTTTTTTACTGTTAAGAGCTGTTAGATGGTGGAATAAATTGCCTCATGGGTGTTGGACTCTCCTTTGTTGGACATCTTTAAACAGAGGCTGGATGGGCATCCTTCAGGAGTGCTTCAGTTGTGTATTACTGCATGACAAGGGGTTGGACTAGATTGACCATGTGGTCCCTTCCAACTTTAAAATTCTGTGTAAAACCTTTGTTAGTGCAAAACGGAGATAAGATCTAGCTAAAAACTAAACCCTGTGATAGGTTTGCCTTAGGCTTAGGGTCACCTAAGTCAGGAAAAAATTGGAGGCGCACAACAGTAGTAAAGGGGCAGAAATACAGTCTTATTGAACTCTTTCAAATGTAGGAATCACATCAAGTTAAAGGGCAAGCTTATGTTCTGTTTTGGGCTACTGCTGTGTACTCTGTTGGAAGGAAATCATCCTGCAGCAGGAAATGTCATATGCCAAGGACAAGCTGTTGCTTTTTGTCTGTTCTGAATCTGCTCTCAATCAGTTTTATTGATTGGCTCCAAAGTTTTAGTATGGTGAGAAAGGGAGAAAAACTATTGTCTATTTCCTTTCTCCACATCACCCATAAGTTTTATCAGCCTGTGTAGTATGTCTCTTTATCTCTCACCCATCTTTAAACTAAAAAAGCTTAAATACTGTGGGCTTTCTTTGTGTTGAAGGCACTCAGCTACCTTGGTTGCCCTTGTCTGAGCCTCTTCAATATTCTTCTTGAGTGAATGATTTGGATGTCATTCACAAGTCAGCCTCTCTCTTTGGAGACTGTTGACTAAAGTCACCAGTGCATCTCATTGCTATCCTCAGTCTGACAGATAGAGCAGCTGAACTCTAGAAGGCTGATGGTATCTTAGCTGTGCTAGGAATGAGAGGACAGCTCATGCAAACTGGAAAGAATCATAAATATTTAAATAACAATACCAAGTGTTCAAACTGTTTTACGTGGATCTTGTTAGTAATTCGCCTTTTTAATTTTTTCTTTTATTATTTTTATTTTGCATTTCATTTATAAAGTTACCTAGGAATTTTGAACAGAAAGTGATATAGAATATGTAAAACATCTGTAATAATCCTGTGTATTAAATTTGCTATTACAATAAGTTATTAGTATTATTTATTTCATTTCTGTGCCGCCTATTCCCCAAGGTGGCTCATAAGATAAAAGCATCTCAAAAGACTTTACAATACAAATTTAAAAGCAATCAAAACCATCTAGTTAAAACCGTATAAAATTAACACAAAAACATACAAAAGATTAAAAACATAAATAGTTTTTTAATTAAGTTTTTTAACTAGGTTTTTAAAAACATAATTAAGTTAAGGAGGTCACAGAAAGTATTGATTACTGCCTGTATCTTTTCAAGAACCAATGCTTGTTGTAACACTTAAGCCAAAGAGTGTTGAAGGCAGGAAAAATATGAGCTTTTCTCAACCACCCAAACTGCATTAACTCTCTCTCTTCCCTTCTTTTGAAGAGAAAGGCAGGAGGCAAATTTAATTAGAAGGCACCCTCTTATACTTCATTTGAAATAAAAATACTTCCGCAGCTAAAATATTCACTGAGGTGCAGCGTGTTAGCCTGCTAGCTGTGTTGTACATACAGAAATTGATATTAGTCTGGAAACATTAGACCAATTTGTGGCTGTAACTGTGCCAATGTGGCTACATGTGGATTGTCTATTGGATGCATTTCAACAATTCATAAAGCTTTGAATACCTTGAGCTACTTTAATCTCTCATTTTAAGCTTTAAGATTAGCAGCAGCAATGTTATTCTTATTATCTCAGTTTCATGTTGTCATAGAGGCTTTTTGAAGAATTCCTAACCTATTATTTTTTTCACTCTGAGTTTCATCAACTGTTCCTGCTTCCTTCTTGGATCTGGCTGAGTCTTTCACCTTATCTGAAGACTTTGAAGGAAAGTGCTTTTAAATGTCTTACTGTGTCTTTCTTCTGACTCATTGTTTCAGCCCAAAGCAGTAAAGAGCAAAGGAGGAGGGCAGGAGAAGAAAATCATCCATCCTTACAGTAGGAAAGCTGCTCAGCTTACAAAAGAAGCAAACAAACAAGAGAAAAAAGAAAAGTGAGTCCTTTTATGCTTCAGCTTTTCAGTGGTAGGGAATAGGAAATACTTAATTTTCATTAAGTATTCAGTTTTATTTTTCCCAAATTGGGTGTGCTTCATAAGAAATTGGTTGCTCCAATGATGATTTTTCTCTTACTAAATAAGAGCATATTTTATCCATGAATTAAACTTTGACTGTTTTGTGGTGCATGTTTCAGTTATATGATCTTGATGATCTTTATGTAGTGTGCTGTAGAATGATTTTTCTGTAATGTGATTCCTTGATTGGCATTCATTTGCTCATGCATAGGATTAGAATGGGAGAGAGGAAGTGGAGGCGCACCATAAGCCCTGCTTCCAATGTTCTCACATGCCTGGCTAGATTTTCAACCACTGAGTGCAGTTCTCCTAGGGCTGTGTAAGTATATCTGGCTGCAAATGTGTACAGTACTTCTGTAACTGGAAGTCCTCCCATATCAAGGTTTCTGAGCTGAGGAGCTCTGTAAGTATGTTAAGCTAAATGAGTTTATGGAACCCTTTTCAGACCATTGTGCTTAATATATGAATTTCTAAAAAGATAACCAGATAGGAGGGATTCATGGCTTGTGTGCATGCCTATGTTCTTGTTTGCACTTCAGCACTAGATGTGAGTAGGTGATTTCCTTACATAGAGCATTAAATATAGCCTGGCATACAAAGATGGGTGTACCTGGGCTAGTGCATATAAGGCTTCTGAATTTCTCTCCTGCCTGTGTTTTCTTTAGTAACCTTTTAAGTCCTTGAGCACAACTCTGTGGTCAGTTTCCAGCAGAGTTGTGCTGGAGGACCTAGAGATTTCTAGAGAGAACCTATTAATCAAATCCACAAATAACCAAATCCTCAAAAGTCAAAGCTGCAAAAGTGGAGGGCTGACCGTAAATCCATTTCAGTTCTAAGCTGTGACACAACAAAAATGTTGAAAAGTTAAAGGAGTATGTGTACATACTTCTGCAAATCACTGTATGTGTGTGACAGGGTAAGTGTGAGTGAAGGCAAGTATAGGGAGGTTGGTCAGAAAGCAACTGTAAATGGAGAGAGGGTACAGGATTCAGAGAAGCAGGAAGGACCTGCATCTGTCTGTATTTCTTCTCCCTTGAAATGTTAAAATTCATATAAAAGTTTTTAACCTTGAAAATGTGTTATACTATTAAATCATTTTAATTTATAGCCTGGCTCTTAAAATAACATCTTTATTGCTAGTGATTCACTGGTGTTGTACATACTCTAATGTTCTAGAACATGGTCATAATTCATAAGCAGCAATGTGATCATTGAACTCCTCACTGGATTTATATCCTCGAAATTTATGACTTTGTCTTGACCTGTAGAGCCTTCCCACATAGGAGGTTTTTAAAGCTTGTATCTTCTTACTCTAAGTAATCATGTTTCTGCTTCTGCTTCCATTGGTCATCATGCATAAAAGTATCCATGCACTTTCTAATGCCGTTTCTAATAAATGACTTCCGCCTCCATGTTTGTTGAATTCTTATTTTTTTTTTACTATTTTATTTTATTACTATTATTTTTATAATTTAAAACGTTTTGATAAAACATAACTACCGGTAGACAGATTAAAATCTGAATTAAATAATTAAAACTATTTTAAAAAGAAACACTGCATTAATAATTAAAACGCAGAAAATATTTTTAAAAATCCACCAATTTTATTTTAAAACCTCAGACTGTAATGGGCAGTCATTTACTGACAGAAGAACGAAGTCTTTATCTGCTGGTAGAAGGACAAAAGGAAGGGAATTGGCCTAACCTCATTTGGAGGGGAGTACCATAATCTGGGAGTGGGCCCTGAGAAGAACCTCTTCTATGTCTTCACCAGACCCAGTTCTGAAAGTGAGGGACTGAGATAA
>CM034708.1:58376952-58394124 GCA_020142125.1 Phrynosoma platyrhinos
CCCCCCCCCCCCCCCCCCGCTTGTTTCAAAGAGACTGGGATGGTGACCTGAAGAAACTGCCAAACATTAAAATGAAAAAGATAACAAGTAAAGATGCCAAGAGCAGTAAGATGGAAAAGACAAGTGGTGAAGCTGAAATGGAACTGAATGCAGCAAAGAACACCGACTGAGGCATTTACCCATACCGGAGGTAGATGACAGCTTAAGCAAATTACCAAGCTGATTTTTAACACATCAGTGGAAGCAACATTAAATCTCACTGTTTGATATGAGAAGGGATGCCTCTTGATGTGGCCTTCAGGTGATGATGTGGGATCCTCATACATATAACATCACTGTATTCTGAAAGATAGTGTGAAGTTTATAAAAATAACAAAGATACACTTAAAATACAATTGATGTTACAGCAGCATAACCTTGCTCTGATTTTGCTTAAAATTCATTTATAGTTGCAGAAGGAAAAGAACTGAAAAGGGCAGGAGACCCGAACATCAGAAGCATGAACAGAAAACATTGGTAGTCTTTCATGTTTTGTGGTGTTGTGACAAAGACTATTTTAATATATTTCATCAAGGAAACCCATTGAAATCAAAGGCATTATGAGAAATGATTTAACTGCTACACATTTAACTCTGCCACATTCAGTCTGTTCTTGAAAGGAATCTGTGATAATAAAAAAACAAGACAACCCTCCCAAAAAACCTTACTGTTGTTTTCTAGAAATAAATGGCTCCTTTAATGCTGTTAGGATTCACAAGTTGATTTATTTATTGGCGAATGTCTATAATGCATTATCTAGTGAGGGCCTGTGCTGCCAAGTTTCCCTCCCCTGCTGTCATTTTAGTTCAGCTTCTTATTAGGTAGAGTATTACTGCAAAAAGGACTTCTCCTTAATGGGATAAAGGGTGGCTTTAATCTGATTGTATTTGGAAAAATGTGGCATCCTCATCAGTCACACCTAGAGAAAAACAAACACTGTTAAATATAAATATTTTTCATCAGCAATGTCTACAATTTCTTGTAATGAAGAAAAAGACAAATGTCGTGGCATTTACCCATTTTTAGCCAGTTAGAATTGAGAGTTTTTCCAGCAACTGACATAGTTAAACAAAATGTCTGTTCTTGGGATTAGAAAAGAGTTGCATTCAGGAATTTACACTCTAAAGAAATGCAGGAGCTTTTTAAGACCTAGGTTGAGGTCCAGCTCATTAATAAAGCATTATTTGTATGTAGATCCCATGCTCAGTACTGGCATCACTAGTTTTTAAAAAAATATTTAAAAGCAGGAAGGACCTGTAGGGACTTAAATAAGAACTGTGTACATAATACATCTTATGAGAATGCAGTGAGGTTAAAATGATTGGTGTGGATGGACCTTTGTGTGTACATTTGCTAAAGACATACCGGGGGAAAACTGGGTTATAACCCAACATTCAATAAACTGTATTTAATCAGTGGTCTTAAGTACATTTATGTTTCAAGTCTGACCTTGTATCTAGTCACTACATTTTCTTCTGAACTGTGGGTTTGTGTACTTCAGTTGCTATGTTCAGTGTGATCGTTGCAGCATATTGGTGCTGAAAGGATTAAGAGTGTTTGGATGACCAAGAAGGACATGTATATGACTTAGGCGTCAGTGAATACATCAACAGGACATAACATTTCTGGCTTAAAAATAATATTTAACTCGGGAATGAATTTTGGACTTGTGCATTTGCTACTCCCATTATGCTCCAGCTTCATTAATTTGATGACTTGTTATATCCCAAACTGGTAATGCTGGTTTAATGTCAGTTTACTAATTAGACTTTTAAACTATGATTTTGTCATGGTTAATAACTGACATTAATCTACAGATCTCTACTTTTAGAGAAAAGTTGAGATGCTGAAGCTGGCATGCAAGCAGAAAGGAAGAGTGACTGTGCCTATTGAATTAGATCATAACAGATGTTCACTGCAGTTTTTATCCTTTTCTAGTTGTACGCTCTCGGCAATTGGTAAATACAAGGTGCTCAGTGCATATTGTTAAGGCTGAACTTTAAAACAGTCTGCAAAAACAGCTGCAGGGCAATTTTAAACTTAAAGAATAAGATGTGTGTGCGTGCACATAATGCTCATGCAACAAGGTACACAATGTATATATGGAGACCCTTCAAAAAGTCACTGCATGGCAATTTTAAACTTACAGAATAAGCTATACAGTGCGTGGCAAAAATGTTCAAACTCTCTCTTGACTTTTCCACATTTTGTTGTGTAACAGGCTGGAATTGAAATGAATTGCATTAGCATTATTACCACTTGATGTACACAAGATACTCATCACTGTGAAGATGCAAAAATGTTTTTATTGTAGCACAAAAAATAAGTAAACAAAAACAAACTGGCACTCATTGGTTGCATAAGTATTAGCTTTGTCATGCCTAAATAAGCTGTGGTGCAACCCACTGCCTCCAAAACTCTCAAAAGTGGTTGAAGAGGATCCATCTGGAAGCAATTCTGGGGCCGTATGTTCTCATACATTTATTTCTGCAAGGCCCCTGAGTTTGTTGGAGAATGTAGCTACACAAACAGCATCATGAAGACTAAGGAGCTATTAAAACAAGTTTAAGATCAAAATTCAGTTGCAGCATGAACTTTTGGTAGTATTAAGAAATACTAAGAGTATCCATGTGTGTTTGGAATTTGCAAAAAAAGCCATGTGGGAGACACAGTAAACATCTAGACAAAGCATGTCCAGAGGAGGGTGACCAAAACAGTGAATATGATAGCCCTGTTTAAGTATTTGAAGGGGTGTCATATTGAGGATGGAGCAAGCTTGTTTTCTGCTGCTCCAGAGAATAAGATTTGGAACAATGGATGCAAGCTACAGGAAAAGAGATTCCACCTAAAAATTAGGAAGAACTTCCTGACAGTAAGAGCTATTCCATAGTGGAACACACTCCCTTGGACTGTGGTGGAACCTCCTTCTTTGGAGGTCTTTTTAACAGAGCTGGATGGCCATCTGTCGGGGATGCTTTGATTGTGAGTTCCTGCATGGCAGGGGTTGGGACTGGATGCCCCTTGTGGTCTCTTCTAACTACGATTCTGTGAAAGGTTCTCTGGTCTGATAAAACCAAAATTGAACTTTTTGGCATTAACACAAAATACAGCGTATAGTACCAAGCCAACAGTACACATTGCCCACATTTTGGGGGAAAAAATCCCCAAAGTTAAATGTGGTGGCAGCATCATGTTGAAGGGATACCTCTTTTTGTCAGGTATTGGGAAACTGATCAGGATTGAGGATAGAGGGACAGACCTTGTACCAGGGCAATTCTAAAGGAAAATCTCTTTCATTCTGCAAGAGTGCTGGGACTGGGTAGAGTTTCATCTTCCAGCAGCATAGTGATCCTAAACACAGCCAAAATAATACTTAGGAGCTTTTTGCATGGCTTAAAGAGGTGTTTTACGTCTTCCAGCTTCAATCCTTGATCGGGGACATAGCTGGATGTTATAAGACATAATTCACCACCGATTCTCCCGCAATGGCAGCAGCCAAATGCACCCGTGCACAGCTGGCACTTTTTCACAAATGGAAGTTTTCTGACTTGAGAAATTAGCTGGCTGAGCAGTCCTTGGACCCTGGCTTCATTAATGAGCCGGCAGCAATGCGGCAGAATCAGCAGCAAATTATGTCTGATAACCTGTCGGATAATACATTTGGCTGTATCCCCCGATCAAGAATTGATGGTGGGAGAGGTCAAACACTTCTTTAGGGCGTGCAATAAGCTCCTAAGTTTAAAAACAAGAACCTGAATGTCTTAGCATGGTTCACTCAAAGCCCAGACCTCAATTGGATTGAGAATCTGTGGCAAGACATGAAAGTTACCAGTAGTCTCCATCCACCCTGACAGATCTGGAGGACTTTTGCCAAGACAAATAGGCAAAATTCCAGGATCCGAATATGAAAACCTGATAGAGACCCAATATAGCTGTAATTGCTGCTGAAGGTGCTTCTACCAATTGCTGACTACTTACATGACCAAGAAGTGTCAGTTTGTATATGTTTACTTATCTTCTGTGCCACTGTAAAGGTATTTTGCACCTTCACAGTGGTGAGTATCTTATGTACATCAAGGGAAACAATGCCATTTAAATCCATTTCAATTCCAGGATGTAATGTAACAAAATCGGAAATGTCAAAGTGTATGTTTATGTATGTGTGTGTAGGCGCACTGTTTATATGTGTATACACACCCACCCCCACACACCACACACACAGTTAAGTCAGGCAGTCTTATAAGATTAAAGTTGTTCTGCAGAAGAGTCCCCATCTATTGATGGTATGCAACTTCCTGTAAGAAATCTAAATATATGATAATGTATTACACTTTAAAAACAAATAATTACAGCTACCCTTGAGGCATCTGTTTAATACAAATACAAATTTGTTCCACAACAATTAGTAATTATATTAAGTTCCCATCCCTTCCCAAATACCTTTTTAATACACAAGTCATCCACAAAAGCATCTAAGCTCTTTTGCAAAAGTGAACTGGGTAAAACAAGTAACAAACCTGTAGGTCCAACAATTGTACACAAATGAAATATTTGCATCATAGATTGCATTGCATTGCAAGGGTCAGAATTTGACAGCTAATTTGGTGGTGGATGTGTGTACTAATGTACACATTTCAGAGCCATACTATCAGTTGCTTCCCAGTTGTAGCAATAGCACCAATAGACTGCTTAGACATGCTGATAAAGCGAACAGAATAATCCAGAGGGGAATGCTTGTGACAGCCCCATAGAGATTTGTTGAAAAAAGTTATTTTGGCATTCAATATTACCCTAGTGTTAAATTTTCATAATCTTTGTGGGAATCTTGTTTCATCCATGTAAACACTTTCTTTGATATATTTCTCATGATAGGTCATCTAAAAATGATACTAAAAAAATATAACACTGCAGTGTCTGTGGACAAGTGCCATTTTAATGTTATTTTTAAAGGGATAACTATTCCTACATGGTTGCTTTTTAACTATGCATTGAGTTTCAGGAGAAAGTTAAATATGTTTTCCTTATTAATATCTAAGTAATAAAGCCAAAATCAGCATGCCATCCTGGGATGGCATAAGTTTATTCTGTAAGCTCCTTCCACCTTTTAACTGGGGTTTATACAGACCACACACTCCCCCTGCCCCCCAAATGCATGTTGATTTATAGTTGTGCCAAAATCTCCATGTATCCAAGAGGTCTCTGGTTTTGGGCTAAGTAATTAATAGGACCTTTTCATATGCATAGTAATCTGTAGATGAAAACATGCTGTGCCCTTTATACAGTGCAGTTCTGTTATGGACTCCACAGTATAGACCAGGGGTCGGCAGGTTCCCCTTACCTGGGGCCGATCTGGGGATCCCCGGGTCTTCCGTGGGCCGATGGTGGTGGTGGGAAATTACGGCATGTGCGCTGCTGCCACACACATCACTGCCGCCATTTTGTTTTCCAAAATGGTGGCCACAGCTCGTTCGCGCATGCGCAGTGCTGCACATGCACTAATGAGTCGCGGCTGCCATTTTGGAAAACAAAATGGTGGCTGTGATGCGTGCAGCGGTGGGGGTCGGCAGGGCCCGGTCCAAAGGCCTCGGGGGGCCGGCCTTGGCCCGCGGGCCATAGGTTGCTGACCCCTGGTATAGACACTTCAAAATTATAATTTGGAAAACTAGTTGTTTAAACCCACATTTCTATAATACATTAGGCAATTTATACTGTTTCAGTCTTTTCTTATGCAACTTGCTGAATCTACCTTGGCTTTTAAAGTTTCTGCCTTATGTATATTTTTTTCTGCAAAGCAATGGTATTATGCTATATGTCTCTAGCTGGACAAAAAAAACACATTGCACCCCAAAACTATAGTTGTCGTATATCCACATTTGTGGCAAGAAACCATCCAGTTTAGAATTTATTTCAAACTGTGAGCCTACTTCTTTTTCTGACTCATCAACATATTTAACATGTGTTGTGATCTAAATCCCACAAAGAGATTATGAGAGTAATTTTAACCACAGTTCAATGCTAAATGGGCATTGCTCTGTTTTGTATGAAATATGGCAGCTTAGTATTTAAGAAGGATCACCAGCATTAAAAGTTTTGACAACGTATCATTTTACATAATTGGTATTTGCTAGGTTGGTATATTTTTAATCAGGCCATGATTCCAAAAAGAATAAATGATGTTACTCCTTGTATTAATGGGCAATGTACTTTTTTGCAGTTTTCCAGCAGATCTGTCACATGAATCAGCTGAATCTTTTCAACATCAGCAATTTTCTGCATTCTTTAAGCATGAAATACAGTCTTCTCATAAAATGACTTAAACCACTGCAGTTTGTGATCACAAATCTCCCTTATTACTAATAACACTGTTCTTGTATAACTCACATTACTTGGGCACAACTCACAACACATTCAACAAGTGTAACAGTGGTATAAAGAAGAAACTTATTCCTCTTTAGAGTATCAGATTGTTTTGTCTTCTGAAATGGGATACCAACATTCTTTTATTCATACAAATTATTGCTGCTGGGTACACCATTATACTGATGTGTATTTTCTCTATTTTATTTAGTCACACTTGGGTGTTACATTAATATCCTAGAACGTCAGTATTAATGTCTGAACTGTTGAGCCTTTAAAGCATTCTGCCTTTTCCACGTGTACACCAGAAAGATACTGATATTATGTCTATATTTACTCTTTTAAGACTATCTCAACAGCTTCAGAGTCTGTTCTATCCTGATCTCTTAAAACAAATGAATGGATTTCCCACCCTTTTTGCATATTTCACACACTAATAAATACGTTAAGTACTGATAATCTTTCAAGGTCAACTGCATTAAACTAATGTACTTTTCTGGACTATCATACTTTTGATTATTTAACATGTTATCCTTTAAGCAGAATCATTTTAGAGGTGGTAGGAATATTTTGCTTATTTTTGTTCTTTACTTTATTATGCTTTAGAAAATAAGCAGCAACTAAGTAAATTCTTGCTCCAGATAAATATAACTTGCAAAGAAACCTTGGGATGTAATTACCATCTGTGCCTACAGGGGACCACAGAAATATTTCCACCTACCTCATTTACAGTTGCTCAATTTAAACTTAAGGTTTACTATTTGGAAAAGTTTTCTTTTACATAGCTCCCAAATCATAGATGCTGTATGAATTCACTTAGCCAACTCAGTATTTAAATTATCATATTATGAAATTTAGGCAATTTGTGCTTTGATGTATGTCTGTTACATAATTTTAAAGGTTAATATGAATCTTTAAAAAATTGTTTTAAAGTATTTTCCCCTCAAGATTACAATAATTAGCAAAAAAGATCATAGTAGCAAATACATATAAGGGTCCCTCCCATTTTGTAAACAGAACACAGTAGTACAATTGTAAGTGCAGGGCTTTTCAGCTATCAAAAGTGGTGCTGCTATGTTTGTTTGTCCCTTAGAAGCTGTCTCTGCTTTCTCTTCTTTTTGCCACTTTTGATTATGCTTAGCAAGAAAGGTGAAAAGCTGCTTTGCAATTACATTCCAGCGGTAATGTGCACCTTCACTTGATCAGTTTTCTTGGTTATTTTCCTGTTGCTCTTCATTCACGTAGCATTTTTGCCATTTTACTGTGTCTGAACAGTAGAAAGGACATTCCACTATTCTCCAGTGGGGGAAAAAAACCAGTTGCTGCTTCATCAAACTGGCATGCCATCCGAAACACTTTCTTCTCCTGATTGCTGAGAGTTTGTACTTGTCTGTGATACTGGCACCACTACTGTGTCTTTGATTTCAGTGTTCTGAATGGAGGAAGAAATTTTCTCCTCTAGTTTTTTGGCAGTATCTGGGCAGTTCTGAACAAATATCACTCGGTTGTAAGCCTTCAGTCTTCGCCACAACTGAATATAGACTTTACATTGTACGTACATAAAGACAAGGCCACCGGTGAACCCAATGGCTACTACAACCAGTTTTGTCCAAAATGGCCACTCCAGGACTCCTTTCAGGAAGATTAAAAATAAAAAATAAATAAAAGGCAGAGTTAGTATTATTGTATATTTCCCTCAAACCATTGCTATTTCTTCAATATGCGTAGGGATGGATTACAATGATTCACACTATGTTCTCAACTCAGTCTACCTCCTTGCTGCTATCTTGGTATGAAGCTAGCAGCTAATCCTAGAAGAGCAATTGTGCAAAAAATCAAGTTGATTCAGTAGACTTTGGTAGAAGAGCAGGTTGAATACTGCTTAATACCTGCTCCCAGTGAGCATCAGTGTGCTGACCCTGTGGGGTCCTGTTGCAGCTTGTTGGCGCTCTGGTGCTCACTGTAATCCAGGGGTAGGCAACCTTTCCCCTTTAAGGGCCAAGGGACTTCAGCTCCCAGAAGCCTCAGCCATGTTGGCCAATAGTCCCATGTTAGCCAATAGCTCCTGGGATTCTGGGAGCTGAAGTCCCTCGGCCCTTAAAGGGGAAAGGTTGCCTACCCCTGCTGTAATCTTTCAGTGTCCTGCTTGGCCATGCTGCAGAACTCATGGGTGTGGCTGCCTGTGTGTGCATGTCCCTTCAAAGTCTCCTGTCGACTAATAATAATGATAACAACAACAACTTTATTTTTGTATCCCGCCTTTCTGCATGACAATCAAAGCGGCTTACATGAAGTAAAATTAGATTTAAATAAGAGACAGCCTACATTAAAACAACAACAACAACAATAATAGTAACAGTAAATAACCTCGCCTTTTAAAAGAACTAAATACAAGACTGATATAACAACATAATTAAAATAGCGGTTTTTCTGGAACAACAGTGGATGCATAAAGTGGAGAGAGCACAGAATGGCCCCATGAATTTCACAGTGTTTTCTTAGGCAAGTTACCAGTTCCTTCCTCTGAAATAGGCTAGCTGGATTAAAGTGGTTTTTGGGAGCACTTACAATCATGCCAATGGTACCTCAATCGAAAATGTGAATAGGAAACAGTTGCAAAGTCATAAATCTAGCTTGCAAATTGTAACTGTATCTTGCAACAGGCAAGATAAACAGCAGCTGCTTCCAGAACTCCTTACTGTGTATGTGTGAACAGCAAATGAAAATAGATAAGCCTATCTCATCAGCTTCCCCATCGTGTTAAGGAACATAGATCTAAAGGTTTGGGCACAAAATGGAAATCAAAATAAAAGTGGAGGCTAGAGAATAAATAAATAAATCCCTGGAGCCTAATCCTTTCTGTGTTATCTACCATAGGTACAACATTTTATGTTAAAGAATTCATGCCCAGGAGCATGTCTATTTTGTTAACTGAGTTACACCTGTATGTCTGTCAGGAACTGTTATAAATTTAAATAGTATGCGTGTAAACACTTTTTAAGGGTGGATGGGCAAGTATAACTGAAAATTATACTTATATATTTTGGGACAGTCTTGGGCACAGCAATCTTCCATTTAAGGGCCACAGTCCTATATGAAGGAGTAGGCCCTAGTATATTTGTTGGGGCTTATTTCTGAGATATATGTAGGAGTGTGCTGTCTCATTAATAACATGAGCAATGTCCTCAATCTCAGTATTTCTCAGGCAATGTGACGTACTGGACCTGCAACTTTTTTTCTAGCGTGCCCATTGGCTACTAAATCTTTGTTTCATGGAAACTATCCATAGACTGGCCAACATCTCACAGGCTTCCACCAGTCCAGTGGCCAGCACTTTTGAGTAGCACTGACATACAAAACCTTGACTTTCTATCCTTTGAATGTTAGGAGACACAGATACTAGCTTTTTCTGAGCATATAATGCTTTTAAACTCTCCAGATTGTATTGAATTACACAAATTAAGTGAAGCGTGTCCTTTATTTCCCATAAGTTTGTTGCTGCCAGTTTCGGGAAGCAAAATGGGGATAATCAAACTCTGTCCCCTCAAAATCCCACCTTCTGCACTTTCTGTAGCCATTGCTCACATATTTTCCAACTGGCTGTTTGCAGAGTTAAAGGGCTAGAAACCTGCCTTTATGAAAGTAAAAGCTGAGATTCTCAAAACTCTGGATTCTGTGGAAGGAATGTGTCATGTATACAACACACACATAAATAGACAGCCTGCACCACATGTCTCACTCACATAATGGAGTGGTGTGTGTGCATATCTCTGTTGCTCAAAATTAGTATAGTAATATCATGGAATAGGTGCTCTATGTATAAGATGAAGCCTCTCACTAAAACCTGTTGTGTTAAATTCTTTCTACTTACTAGACAGTATCTCCTTTCCTCCAGTGGTAGAAGTCTTACTTTGTATCATTTTTTAAAGATGCACTAATAGCGATAAAGAAGAAAATAATAAAAGTACTCACCATTGTCATTGCCTTGCTTAATTTCCTCAGCAGTCCGATCTATTAACACATATAATGACCAAACAACACAGGTAATAGCGATAATATGGAATGTGACTGAGCAGACTATCTTTCTCCTCTCACTTGTTGTCATCTGTAGTTTTTCCCACTGCAAATGGGAGAAAAACAGATGGGTTTGCAAGACTTCAAGAACAAGTCATTCAACCCAACTCCCCCAACCCAATCAAACAAATATAGTAGTAAAGACAGCTGAAATCTTATATTCCTAATACAGAATGGTATTGGCACTGCTTTCCAAAATACTGAGTATTCAGCTTTTATTTAATATTCCAGTATACTGGACAAATGTCTTCATTTTTATTTGTGAACTGTGTCCAATTTCAGTTCATGCAGAAATACAATATTTGCTATGATGGTGGTTAGAACTATGAATATATATATACATGTCAGTAGTGTACATTCTCACTGGTCAATTCACAGGTCTTGTCATGGCAATGGCATGGAGCAGCCTTCCCATTGCAGCACCCTCCAAATGTGCTGGCCAGTGCTGGCTGTAGTCCAATAGCATCTGGTGAGCCATATGTTTCCTCCCTTTGTTTAGATCACTGATTTCTGTATGAAACCTATTGGCTACTTTGCTCTAATCCCTTGTGGAGCATCTTGGAATGGACCCATCACCAACAAATGCTTCTCAAGTCTTCCCTCACCCTCACTGACCCCATCCTGACAAAAAAGGATAATTCATCAGTTTTCATGGGTGAACTGGACTTTAAACTGGAAGTTGTTCTTAATAAATAACTAAGCAGCATCCTGCTATCTTTTAAAAATAACTCCTTAATCACGGGACCAAAGAAGCCATTGAAATACAGAAATAATTAGCAGCTATATGTGTTTTCTCTAGAGGAAGCACAAAAGCCCCAACTGGATCATAGAGGAGGGTGACCAAAATGATGAAAGATCTGGAAGCTATGGCCTATGAGGGGTAGCTTAGGGAGCTGGGTATGTTTAGCCTGGAGAAGATACAATAAAATATAATAATGGGCCAGGAAAATGGATATAGGAAGAGAAGGTTAAAATCTGGGTACAGCTTTATGGACAAAAGCAGTTTGCAAAACACACAGACCCTTGTAAAACCTTATTAAACAAAACAATCTACAGTACCACAAAGTCTTCAAAATAATTAGGTTTTATCAGGGTCAAAAGAAAAATACAGTGATTATGATTATGAATGTGCCATGTCTAGTTAAACAAGAGTTTTGAAATGTAACAGAACCTTTATTAGCACTCCAACAATATGCACAGTGCCTTTAATTAATGCATTTCAGCTTAATTACATGTCTAGTACAGTTGATATGATTTCCATTCATTGGAACTACTGAAATGGGGCAGCTTGTTCCTTTTCAATTTGATTCCTTTTTTAAAATAGGGATAGTGCTGGCTGGAGACAGCAAGAGTAGACAGAAAGTAGATTGGGATCTACTGGTAGATTCCTGAGTGCTATGTGACAGATCAGCAACAATTTCTCACTTTCATTCTGTCCCTCATGGTAACAACAAAATGGCTTCTAAATTGCATTGCTGAAATGAAAGCTTGGGACAACAAGGTGTGAAACAACAAATCCCCCACCTTAGAATTCTTTATTTTTAAAGCCCTCTTCAGGCATTTTTAAAAATCATTAAGTGTGGTTGCCAAAGTTGCAATCCAATGCTCAAACCACTACACCACACTGCTCTCCCTCCAACCTAACCTCCCCATGTTCCTGGGGAAATTCTGAACAGAAACTGTTCAGCTAACATGGTTTACATAATTTACTTGATGGTCTGCACCATCAAGTTTGCTGATCATATGGAGCACTCCAATAAAGTTCAATCAAATGTGATTGCAGTTTCTCTTAGACCTTCCCCATCATCATGAGAAGGCTAGGATGCAGGGATCATAGTGGCACTGATGGTGGTAGTTGCATCTTTGTGGCTCTGTTATACTTTAAAACACCTGTCTAGGACTTAAGCTGTATGCATGGTTGTTTGTTCTACTATTTTCTAGTTTCTTTGTTTTACTATAGACTCTTGGGTTTAACATTTAAAAAACCAAACAAGCCTAAAGTTTTTTCCATCCTTACCATACAAGGCAGTTCAAACCCCTACTACACCCATTTCAACTGATTCATGGGAGGAGTAAATGTCTGCTGTATACAAAGAGCCTGAACTGACTCATGTGTGCAACAACATACAAACCCATCCTAAATTTTAGTGCAGCCCAGGCACAATCCAGATGTGATAGTACACGACAAGCCCTTCCGCCCCTTATTAAATAATGGCCACATGAAAGGAAAGTGGGATAATCTGTATTAGGAACACTGGGAGCTGCACTTTAACCTATCCTTGCTACAATCTCAATATGGTTCTCCCACAACCTGCAGGTGTTGTTTAATAATGGAGCGGGGGGAGCACAAAAAGCCAGGCATATTAGTTTGGCCCTTAGTGTCATATAAGGAGTGTTGAATTAATCGAGCAATTGACCAGCATAATGAATAGAAAAGCATTTATTTCAGATCAGATGTGGAAAATTATCCTTTTGTAATCATATTCCTTGTATTTTTCTGTAAACAGATTAAAAAGCTGCACTGTTGAAAAGCCTGAATTTTGGAATATTAGTTTTGTGTCTCATTAAAATAGCTGAGCTGTTGAAAAAAGTAATGCCACACTGCCACCTTCCTGATACTTTTCATAGTGCATGGTGAAATTACTGGTTTGAAGCAACATTCAATTTCTGCCATGTCTTCTTATGCAATTCCCAATAGGTGATAATGCCATGTCAAAAATAAACAGGTGCCTCTAGATAAGAGATGGCAAATAGGGAACAAGATTTAAGCTTGTTGTTTTGTATTTGAGTGGAACCGCTTCCCACTTGGTAAGACATTTGTACCTTGGTAAAACATTTGTACAAAATTGGCAAAAATTTCATCTTAACTTTTTTTAAAGGCAGTGTTGTGGAGGTTTTTTTAGGATGCGACAACATATATTTATTTTGGTCAGTGAGCAGTAAAATGGGAGTAAAATAGGATAGATAAAATGCAATGCAGTACTTAAAAATACACTATTAAATACAGAGTTTAAAAAGGTTAAAAAAATTAAAAATGCTACATACATAATAAAGACTATTTTTGTCTTCTTTATCGTGTTTTGTAAAGATGCATATGTTGTTTTTCTACTGTGGTTACAATAATGGCAGAGATCCTAAATGGCAAACGCAGAGTCTAGGTGTCAAACATGTAGCTCTGTGCCTTCTCATTTTCCAAAACAGCACCTAAGTCCTGCAAGGCAACTTCTTGGACCATTCAATGGCTGTGGAGGGTGATGGAGGAAGGGAAGTAACTGGGTAGTTGTGACTGGCTCTTGCCCCCTTGCAGTTTGGACATGTGAGAGAGAAGTAGAGTAACAATATCACTGTTCATTAGCCTACTTTTCCCTTGAAAACTGCAATGGGGACAAGAGGCCATCTCCACTATTATTGTTATTGTTATTATTATTATTATTATTAATTATATCTATCCCATCTTCTTACCAGATTGGGACTCAAAGCGTCTTACAGTGATTTAAAAACATGGTTAAAAGTCCACAAATTGCCAAAGTTAAAACACAATTAAAGGCAGCAAAAACTAAACCTGTTTAAATATATATAATTGGAACATACACATACATACACACACACCAGCACAGCAAGTAGCAATATCAAACATATTGTGTAAGATGTTACTCCTCAAATGCTTGTTGGAACAGAAATGTCTTTGCTTGTCTGCAAAAAGAAAATAGGGAGGGCAGCAGTCTTAACTTCCCTGAGAAGGGAGCTCTAGTCTAGGACACGGGGGAGGCCTCTCTCATAGCAACATCCTCATGGAGCTTGGCTGTTGCCGGAAAGGGGAGTTAATGGAAGGTAAGAGGCTAGAAAATAGCTTCTTGAGTTCCATTCGGAAAAGGACGTGTGCATGTGTAAACAGCACGCATGTCATTACCAGGATGCTAGCCATAAATTAAAATGACACCATCATCCAACATATTTCAGTTAGTCTGATGTAGCAAAAATGAAAGTCTTAAGAGACTCACAAAAGAAAAAGTGAAAACCATAAAGTACTAAAATATAGCAATAAAATATAAAATCTAATGTGATTCAACACTGCCACATAATAAAACCAAAGCGTAAAACATCAGAGGTCAGCAGCTATGCAAAGGTCCAGAAACCATGAAAATAGAAAACAGATATTAAGCAAAGTGGTTGGATGTAGGCTTGTTGATGGATGCCTGGACTATAACGGCACTCACTCCTCAAAGGTTCTTCATAAAACAAGAGATTTTGAGTGGAATATCCTAGGTTC
This sequence comes from Phrynosoma platyrhinos, assembly GCA_020142125.1. Lineage (NCBI taxonomy): Eukaryota > Metazoa > Chordata > Lepidosauria > Squamata > Phrynosomatidae > Phrynosoma > Phrynosoma platyrhinos. Next base: position 58,391,693 of record CM034708.1, read on the forward strand.
TGCCCTCATCCTGGTACTCTTTGAAACTTCTATCAATAATTAGATTATCAGATCAGATCAAAATTTCAGAGTATACAGAACTGTTAAAAGAAATAGTAACATCTCAGAAGATGGGAAGAAAGTTTGAAATAACCAATTCAACAGTGTTTTTAAAATGCAAAGTTCCACATTAACAGGTGAAAATAAAATGCATGGATACAGGATTCTTGCATTCTGAGCCTGTTCATATTTCTGAATGCTTTCTAAAGACAATCTGTTACTTGCATAGGCATGTGTACATTTGTTTTACTCTGGCATATATGTTCTTTTGAGGCTTACTGTAGACGCAGGGGTCAGCAACCTGCGGCCCGCGAGCCGGATCTGGTCCATCGAGGCCTGCCGACCGGCCCCTGCCCAGTCCTGCTGTCACCACCATGCCGCGCGCACTGCTGCCGCTACTGCACCGCACGCAAGCATGGGCGCCATTTTGGCATCCAAAATTGTGCCTGTGCTTGCGCACGATAGTGGGCGCCATTGGGCGTTCCAAAATGGTGCCCGCTGTTGTGTGCATGCGTGCGCAGGTGCCATTTGGGATGCACACAGTGGCGGGCGCCATTTCAGAAAGCCAAATGGCCCAGTGCGAATTCGCACGGTGCCGTCACTGTTGGGCCTTCTGAAATGGCGGCCCACATTGTGCATGCATGTGCGTGCGATGCAGAGTGCCATTTCAGAAGGCCCAATGGCTCCGGCACTGTGTGAATTCACCCGGCGCCGGCGCTGTTGGGCCTTCCAAAATGGCGCCCCCGACATGCACACGCATGCACACGACGGTGGGCGTTGTGCGCATGCGTATGCATGTGCGCAAGCATATACACACGCCAGCCCCTAGCACCATTCCCCCCCAGCCCCTGGCCAAAAAAAGTTGCCAACCCCTGCTATAGAGGTTATTCCCTTCTTCCCAACTCACAGTGCAGCCTCTGATGACCATCTGCATGGCTGTTCCATGCCTTGCGGGGAGAAAGTAAGATCAGAGAAATATCTGACTCTGTCCCTTTGGCCAGATGCAAAATGATGACAGCAGCACTCATGCAATATCCAGAGGACACAAGTAGATTTCAATGCTGGTATAATATATAATCATTTTACATCTGGTTTAAAGATGTAATTCTTCCTTTCAACTCAAAGGAAATTAATAATTTTTGTAATTTTCCTCCCACTGTGAGAAACTCTTTATAATAATGTTTTTGTAGCCTATTCACAATTCAGAACTTATTCTATGCAAATTTTGTGCATGCTTGTTTAATGTAGAAAATGGTATTTCTATGCATAAATATAACTTTCTTTCCAGAAAAAAAGTTAGTTTCCTGTGCAAAAAATACTGTCTTCTGTACAAACCAACTAGGTGCAGATTTTGCACAGAATAAGTCTCCATTTACAGGATTTTCCATATAGGCGGCAGCTCAGCCATGGAAGCCCACAGGGTGACCTTGGGTAAGTCACACTCTCTCAGCCTCAGAGAATGGCAACGACAAACCCTCTCTGAAGAAACTTGCCAAGAAAACCCCGTGATAGGTTTGCCTTAGGGTTACATAAGTCAGAAATGACTTGAAGGCACAGAACAACAACAACAATGTATAAAGAATGGAAGGAAGGATTAATCACCCATGAAGAGTATACATGAATAGCCCAAACCTGCAGGAATAGTATAAAGAAAGCTAAAGCTCAAAATGAGCAGAGACTGGCTTGGTAAGTCCCTCTCTTCAAAAAATACAAAAAGATGATCCAGGAAACAATGGACCAGTCAGCCTGATCTCAATACTCAGAAAAATGTCAGAATGGATTATACAGGAGTCTGCCTTGAAGTATCTAGATGTCAATACAGTGATCAGTAGGAGACAGTATGGGTTTGTCAAGAACAAATCCTGCCAAACTGATCTTATATCCTTTTTTTGATCAGGTCACTAGTTTAACAGATGGTGGGAATGCTGTGGATGCCATTTATCTGGTTTTCAGCAAAACCCTTGATAATGTCTCCCATAATACTTTGGCTAGCAAACTGATTAAATGTGGACTAGATGGGAACACTTTCAGATGGATCCATAATTGGTTGGAAAACCATGCTCAAAGATGGAACACATTTAGGTCCTTTTGAAGTATGTTCCTATTGTCCAATGTGTTAGTCTCCCCTCCCAGTTTTGGGCCATCTGAAAACTTGATACAGAACCCTTCATTAAGTCACTCCACTCAAGACCTCCTTCCAGCTTGAAGCACATCTGGAAGGAGGTCTTGAGTGGAGTGACTTAATGGAGGTCCTTCAAAAGGACCTAGATCAACTAGAAAACTGGAAATTAATAATAAAATGAAATTCAATAGAGACCAGTGCAACATTCTACATTTAGGCCACAGAAACCAAATCACAGAATCATAGAGTTGGAAGAGACCACAAGGACCAT
>CM034708.1:58428953-58443924 GCA_020142125.1 Phrynosoma platyrhinos
TCTTATATGCCGGAGCGTCTTATATGGCGAAAAATACGGCATATGTTTCATTTTCATGACTTGTTCCTTCCCCACCAATACTGATGATTTGAGCTAGCATGGGCCACAGAACCTTTTAGTTTTTCTAATAATAAATGCCCTCTTCTGTGCATCAGGATGAAATGTTGACTACAAGGAGGGGCAGTCTGTGGTCTGAGAAAAATGGGGAGTGGACTTCTCTTCAAAATGGGAGAGTAAGATAACACTCCTCCATAAACCATATACCATAAACCATGAGGAAACTTTAGTCCTCCTCCAGCTTGTAGCATAAATCATAAGGAAATGTTAGTCCTGTCTCCTATGCTGATTATAGTGAACAGCTGGAAACATCTACATTGGATGATTAAAGAGTGAGAAGAAGGCCACATAATGCAAAGCATTGTGCCACTTTCCACTTTTCTGAGCTTGCATGAGGAATAGGGCTTCTGAGTCAAAAAAGCCTTAAGACACAATACCTGACATTTTACAAATAGAAAACACTGTGACTACAAGAGATGATCTTAAAATAACCAAACCCATTGGAGAATAAAGCCCTTCAAACACCCAAGAACAAACAGTCAGAAAACAGAGATCCATAGTCCTTGAAATGAGGGTTCATCAAATGTTTCCTCCAATAAGCACAATATCATATCACCACAGTAAATAAACCCAAGAATACTCAAGATATAGAGAAAGGTGTTCAGTGAAAACAGAATGGGAAGACAAGGCAAGTAATTTTAGCAAATTACTGCTGACAAAACATTGCACTGAAACAAGGAAGGCTGACAGATAAGAATAATTTAACTTCAAAAATCCATTGACAATTTCCGTGGCAAATCAAATTGTAAATGCCCATGTTGGCGAATTTATGGTACCTATGCCATTTCTGGCACGTGAAGCCATTTTGGAGGGAATGCAGAGAGATAGGAGGGCAGGGGAAGAGGAGGAACAGGCACGCACCTGTTCCTCCTATTCCCTGCCATTCTGGGCCTTCAAGCTGTCTGCAGCTGAGGGCCAAGGCGGGGGGAAGAGATGGTCCCGCCCCCCAGAAGTTAGGAATCTCACCCCCAGAAGTCCCATGTCCCCCCTGGATGTCACCTCCACAACACCTGGTGCCAGAACACCTTTAAGTTTGGGCACTCAGTCTCTAAAAGGTTCATCATCACTGGTATAGCCTCTTTATAATTTCTATGTGTGAGTTGTTTTGATATAGTTTTCTCTTTAGGGTTGCAGATTACAATAAGCAAGGTGGGAAAGGGTGGATTACAATTTTTTAAATGGAGAAAATCTATGTCTGAACATGGAATATAAATAAAAGAAAGTTCTACCATCATGAAGGCAAAGGGGGGAGAAGAGATAGATAGATAAAAATCGTGAATTAAAGGCAGTTGTGTGTGTGTGTATCTCAAATCCAAGTATCTCCCAATACAGTGGGCAGATGCAGTAGAATAAAAGGTAACTTTTCCAGTCTTTGAAAAACGTATATTGCTCCCTGTTATATATGAACCTGGACTTCTGTTTTGCCACCCTTGTAACAAATTAGAGCCTGAAGCCAACTTCTGACATTAGTTTCCCATTCTTGGTTTATTGAATGTGGAAACTTTAATATCTATTTAGCACTCCCTGAGAGGTATGAGATCCTTATTAAACACTATGGCGGAAGTTCTGTTCTTTCAAAGCTGTTAGGCCATATTTTGGCATCCAGGGGTACTGGGACAGGGTTTATAATGTTCTAAAATGGAAAGGAAACATTTTTTAGTTTGGTTCATAAACAGCATGATTATGAACTGAACTAAAAAAAAAATGTTTCCTCTAATTTGTCTATTTCCTAATGGTAGAAAGAAGAGATATTTTTCTTGGACTGGGACTGCGGATTTTGTTATGAAGGAAAAGACAGATAAACAGTTGGTGTAGTGATAGGCCATGGTCAAATATCAACACAATGAGTAAGTATGGAAAAGCTATGGAGCTGGGTATTTTCAGTGGTTCTATGTCCTTAAGGTCTTGTGTCAGCTGCTCCGGAACAAAGGAAATGCTATTTCTGGGCAGTAAAGAAAAGTGGGTGATGAACTTACTCCCCCTCCGCTGTCCTCTACACATTTAGAGGAGACTGGCACTTTAGCCTGGCCTGGGGGTGGAGTTGGGGCAGAGCAAGCACATGCCAGCTGCCCCAACTCCGTCCTGACTCTGCTCCAACGCTGCATGCCCGACCGCATGGCACACAGTGTCAGGGTGCTACACTGGCGCAGCGTGCAGACATGCTGCACCAAAGAAGCACAAAAGAGCCACTACGATGGCTCTAAGGCTGGCTTTTTGCTGCCCCAAAAAGGAGTGGCATTTGTCCACTCTTTTGGGTGTGGCAAAAAGGAGGATCGGGGCTGCGGTGTGTGGTTGCTGCGGCCCTGATCCACCACTCCCAGGGGTGGCACAGAGCCACCCCTTACAGGCTGTCTGCATCAGTCCTTAGTTTCTTTTAAAAATAAACCTATTATGAAGAGAATCAACAAGAAGAACAAAGAGGTTAAATTCTTCTTCACTAGATTTCACCTTAGCTTTGATGTGTTTTGGGAAGATTCTACTTCACATAATCCTCAGAATTTTTCTTTGTGATGTTTACATATGGTTAGCCTATTCTTGAGCTTGTGGTTTTGATTATTTCACTCCTTCTTCCTTCCCTCTCTCTTTGAATCTTCAGGAATCTTCCCCTCAGAAAAAGCAGCTCTAATTAAAGTCTTTCTTCCTCAATTTTTAGGTCAAACCAGTATACACCTGGGAACATAGCAAGCTTTACCTATAGAGCTGGTACAGGATAGACGCAAATGCAGTTTAAAAAAACAAACAAAGGGATAATCATAAGTAATTTTGCCTGTACGTACTTGTATGTAAGAGAAACTTTGTATAATGCTTTAAACCAAGTTGTTTCACACTACTGTTTTTCATTTAATCACTGTATTATATGTTCTCTTAAATTCATTTGTTTTCTTTTGTTTTCTTGTTCAATGTGTACTCATCTCATAGACATGATATCTCATTTATCTGATGTGACCTAAATAAAGCTATTAAATGTATTAAACTAGTGAACATCCTTCAGACCTCCTGGCAGACTTTCCATGCCCGTTGGAGTCAACAAGGACCTCATATTCAGAAGCCATTTGTTTGGATGGGGAGGGGGGAGAGAAAAATTGGACAGCCATGTTGTTTCTTTACATTACAAATCCAGTTAACCAGAATGTGTATATTACATAGGAAAGTAAAACATTCTGGTTAGATGTTCTGAAACATGTTTTTCTTATGTTAACTAGCCTTGAGTCAACTCTAATTCATGGCAACCCTGTAGGTGAGACATTTCCAAGACCCCCTATTCTCCACTGCTCTGCTTAGGTCTTCCAGATCCAGGCCTGTGACTTCCCTGATGGAGTCTAGCCATCTGGAGTGCAGTCTTCTTCTCTTTCTACTACATTCTAGCTTCCTGGCACTATTGTCTTTTCTAATGAGCCATTAGAAAACGATGTGGTCAAAGTATGATAGCCTCAATTGAAACATATATGAAAAATATAAAACATATAAAACCAGAAACATATAAATCAAGAACAAAAGATTCTTTATATTTCACATCCTTATAGAGAAAAAGCAAATTCAAGCAAGATATAAAAGACATTTGTTTTCTTCCACAATCAATTTCCTCTGGAAATGATGCAGCACTGAACAAATTCCTCCTCACACCAAAAGATTATTGAAAAGTGGTAACATTAAAATTTGACTCATCTGCAGTAACTTGAGATACACTACCAGTTAATTCAACCACTGCATCCTCAGCCACAACAAATTTGCATTCACAGAATATATTTTTCTGAGTCTACTACATTATTACCAGAACACATAAGGGCCTGGATGGACGATATCTCTCTGATCTGATGCCTAGATCATAACATTTACAAAAGATCAGACCAACTCAACAAATGAAGAATCCTCAACCTGTTCCTTCCCTCCAGGCTTCAGAGCCTTCATTCCAGATCCAGTTAGCTTCTATATATTGGCTTGATACTGCAAAATACAAGCTTTGCTCTGGCTTGCAAACACCTGGCCAGGTATATTCAAAGTTACCAGTTTTAAAAAGGAGATGACTCATGTACTTTTAATATAGCTTGTAATGCAACCAGTTAATGAACCATACCTGCTGGAATTTCCTCTTCTACACAACCATTAAAGGTACAAGAGTCATCTCCAGTTTTCACTCTGCCAATCATAGACACACATGAGGAATCATCTGAATAGGCAGTAGCCCAAATGTCCAGTTCTGACACCTCTAAAGTCAAGTGTGGAATGTCCAAGTGCCCACCAGTCCTGAACTACCTGTCCCTGGCCTATAGTAATACCAGCTGCATTAGACTGCCTGGAGGTAAATAGTTTTAAGTGTTGGAGCCCTTCCCTGCCAAACACTTTTGGAATACTGCTCTTTGAATGCCCCAACCAGTATGGACACCTCTGCAAGCTCTGCTTACATGTCACTAATAAAATATAATTGGTGGTGAGAAATAATAGTTAATGGATGTGGTACAAATATAGTAGTTGCGTATCAAGCATTCTTTCTGCATCCCCATAGATTACTTAATTGACTGATTCCACTGAAAGGAAGCAGCATCAGACTCAATGGTAGTTTTAATCACAATTCTATTTTAAAAATGTTCAGGCCTGAACTCTTGACTCTTCACAGCCATTTTTTAAAATGTACTCTTTTCATGCTTGGTATGCAAGTTAAATCATCTGGTGTTCGAATGAGGCTGAATAATACACATTCCTTGCTTTTTGTAGTAAATATTTTATTGCATTTTTACTTTTTTTTCAAAGGAAGTGATGAATTTCAGAAAAATGATACAGATTCCCCCCCTTTTTTTACTCAATGCCTTTTTTTTACACATAGCTTTTGCTACAGTGAAACAGGTATGCTTGTTTTAGCTGTATCAGCACTACTGGGTCATGAATCTTTCTCTTATTTGTTCCTCTAATGGTTTAGCAGATAATATAACTTGCTGGTGATACAAATTAGTATGCAGCTAATTTTACAGAATTTCCTCTACATGTATTTATATTGTCTATTTATATTGGGGTGATACATCTAGTAATAAATAAAAGAAATATACCATTGTTCTGGAGAGGACTGTTTGTGTACTGACACTGAAAAAATAGTAGACTAGTTATCAGAGGGTGTTTAATATTCTGGCCTCCATTTGGACTGAAGGGATGACCTGAGTCATCAGTAATATTGGTCCCAAATGTCAGGACTCATTTGTACAGCTATTCTCTACTATTCTGAGCAGCTGAGGACAGTGAAACAAAAAAAGGTTAGCTATCAGAACACAGATAGTATAAACTATGAACAGATAAGGAACCATCTTTGATATTATTCTGTGTTGGTGATAAAGCACAGGAGATTATCAGATGGACAACAGTGATGGGAGAGAAACGGGATGCTCCCATCACTATCACATGATTGCCTCAAAGATTATCACACACATCATGCTTATCCCATCCTTCTCCTCTCAGTGAATTGGAATAATCCCATCATTTTTTATTAGCAGGAGTTTACTTTAATAATAAAATGGCAGGACCATTCCACTTCACTGACAGGAGTAGGATGGGATAAGCGCGACGTGTGTGATTATCTTGATGGCAATCACACAATAAGGACGGGATGAGGATGGGAGAGATCTGTTTCGGTCCTGTCCCTATTCTCCATGTGATAATCTCCATACTGCCTTATTGTTGTGTCTACTCAGAGTCATCCACTCATTAGATTTTTAGGGTGGGAGAGGGATAACTAAAGGCCTCTATGATATATGCTTTGGCATATGATTCAAGGCCTAATCTGATCAATTTGCTAGACATTTTGGAGAGAAAGCTCCTAATTTCTGTGCTAGCTTTAACATTGTTTTGGCAGAGTATGAGACAGGATAGGGTTACTGCACTATCATACTGTTATTATGCTATGGATACCTTACAGCTTGTGCAAATTGTGGATATGGATGAATAGCTTGGAGCATAGAGGACTACTGCATCCTGCTGAGATAATTTCCCATTGTAGCTTGTGAAATGTGACAGGCCTTGATGATTTTATGATCAGCCTTGATGACTCCTTGAGGGATAATAGTCCCTACAGACATGAATGAACCAGTGGTGAATGAGCCTTCTTATCCACTTTCAGCGCATATAATACATGTCTTCATGTTTTTTTTTTCCATTCATAAATATTGTTGCCAAGGAAATAACAACAAAGAGCTTGCTAAGTTATCAACACATCATATCAGGCCTGGTTATGCATTAACTATATGGGCCATTCTCCCAAATCTGACCAAGTGAATAAACTATGAACTCCTTGTCAGTGCCATAAAGATAAGTAAAGGTATCTTAAGCTAAAACAGGAGCAAAAACCATTATCAGAGTACAGTAACAACAACTACAATTTTTAGTGTTTTAGTCTTAGCAGGCACTTCCTACATTAATAATTTGTATGACACAATTTCACAATATTAATTTTCACCCCAAGCCTATATACCAATATTGCCACAGCTTTCAGGGAGATAGCATTTATTACTATAGATTTATCTGTACAGATAAGCATATATTATCTGCAGCATTTGTGTTTAGAGGCATATTATTTATTGATTTAATATTTTGTTATAAGACTAAAACTTTCCTTGATTGTTTAGCCACCTTTGTAGAACACTTGATTCCATTCTAAAACATTCCTAACAGATAAGACCATGTTTTAGAGCTTATATTTTATGTAGCAGAGTGAACTGTACCATATTACTCAGCAGAAATCACTGTACATTTTGAAACTTCTCATAGGGCAAAACACTTCTATAAAGACATACTGAGAGGCTGTAAGAATGCAAAACATTTTTTTTTAAAAAAAGGAATATTTCAACTGAATTGTTTGAATTATAAGTGGACATTATTAATAAAAAACACATACTGATGATCTAAGAAAGAAAGAAAGAAAGAAAGAAAGAACCTGCACTCCCATACATCCTATATACATCCTATTCCAACTTTATTATGTTAACATGGTTCAGTACTATGTCTCAGATACTTGTTCTGATTTCATTATTAAAGTCTGTATCAAATGAAAGCTACCTGCTGTTGTTTAGTTGCCAAGCATGATCTAGATTCTGAATAGCAGCATGAATCAGGGAGGCGGGGGGGGGGGAACCCAAACAACCTCCTCTATGTAATTCATGGCACTTAGCAATTCTTTTTGTACTAGGAGACAAACCTGCACACTTCGAAATCATCAGACAAGTCATCATAAAACACAGGAGGTTTCTGAACTGCGACAGTCACAGCAGGCCCTGTCCCAGCAGGTGCTCTATTTTCTGGAAGTGTCAAAATATCTCTACCAGAGCCTTTCTCTGAACCACTTTCCTCCTTGGTTGCTTTGCCTCGCCTAAGATAAGATGAAGGCTTTGGATCCTTGTGGCTGCACTTGTCCTGGTATTTTCCACATTGTCTCAAGGAGCTCTTTGCCTCTAGACAGGACACAGACGATAATGAGGGGTTTATTTCTTTACACCTTGAAGTCTTTCTCCTACGGTGATTTAGAGTTTGGCCTTTGGAGTCCATTTTCTCTTCTGGCTTCTTTTCTGCATTTGTTCCCATTGTGACAAGTTCAATAGTATTCTTCCCAGAATGCCCATCAGGCCGAGTGTTTGAAGTGCTTCGTCTTCTCATTCTTCTAGGCATGGTGGCTCTCTCTCTCTTTCTAATCAGGGCCCAGTGATTTTCATCTGATGATGTGGAATCAAATGATGCCTTGCGCAAGTCATTCCATCTTGGATTTGAAACTTTGATGTGCAACTTGTTATCTTTCTCTTTCCTTTGCTGTTCTGCATGCTCAGCATGTTCCTCAGCCTCCTTCCTCCGCCTAACCCTTCGTTTCACTTGTTTCTTAACAGGTTCTTTCCTAGCAGGATTCAGCACCATGACAGGGGGTGATTTTTCAAACTTATCTTCTGATATGTCATGCAAGGTGGAAGATCTAAACAAAGCAGTAAGCAAAGATGGATGGAAAATGAGAAAACAAAGAGAGAAAAAGAGAGAGAAATAAAGCAATAAAATAAATAAGTGGTACTGAAATAAAAAAGAAAGAATTATGATTAAAATAGGGGAAAAATGGAAGGGACATAATACAACATCAAAAATGACAAACAAAAATGACTTCTGAGCCCAAATCCATGAAAGGGTTAGGAATAAGACCTACAAATTATTAGATAAAGAAGACTATGCATGAACGAGATTAGGAACATTCTTATAGCACATACCTACAGATGTCCTGAGTAGAAGGGCAGACAGATAACCGTGACTGGCTCCTGGGAGCTGTTCCTGTGGTAGGACTGCTTGCCTGTTGAAAGAAGTTAGATAATTTGGAATCTTTATCCATAAAATAAAACATAGATATTTTACTGCTTTTCCACATGATTAAAACAAAAATTAGCTTGTGCAGCTTATTCACTATCCTCTCAGATATACACAATTTGTAATACAGGAAGCTGCTGCAAAAACAAAACCCAATTGAGGAACTAAGTATGTTCCTAGGGCTATACTGCACGTCACACAAATATTTTCTTCATTTTTTTTTTTTTTTGAGGAACAAACTTTCAGAGACTGAGGTTTCAGTTTGCAGTTGGGTTTAGTTGCACTGGTATATATGTGTGAGAGAGGGGGAAAGGAGAAAACAACAGCTGCTAAAAATCAACAATGCTAAGGCTTCATATCAGAACAAACTGAAATGAACTGATATTGTGTTGACTGTGTGTTAGATCTGGGGCAGAACTATCATCACTTTTCAGTGTGGGAGGGCAGAAGCTATACGAATAGTGAAGCTTACTTTTACATGTAACACCACAGCAATCCAATTCACTTCCACAAATTGAATGAATGTGAAACTGATGAGCCTTAGACAGCCTTAAGTTCACACCGAAGCTCTACAACCTATTATGGGATCAAGCACCTGAAGGAAAACACTTCCACTGTGTGAGTCCTATCACAAGTCTTCCAGAGCAATTTTCAGACTAACAAAAATGTGTTTTGACTGTAAAACAACTGGTTTATATCATTAGAAGCTTTCTGGAAATATAATTTTGAATGAAAGCAAACTAAGTTCTGTAGTTACCTCATTTGTTATGGCTTGGGTGCTTATTTTATGCATAAAATTAATCAGTCTCAAAACTCCAAAATTAACTTTAGCACTTCCTGGTACAAACTTCAAGATTAATGAATGTGCTGATTTGGTATGTTACACTAGACCTTACAAACACCATCTGCTGGCATTTGCTGTTTCTGCCAGAATTGTAAGCCCCCTCTGTACACCTGAAAAACCTGACCCAAAGGACTGGTAGAATCTCTAAACAGTTTCTTTTGGGGAGGGCAGCAGAAGTGGGGAGGAAAAAGTCAGTTATTTTATTTATTTTACACTCCACCTTTATGCCAGCACAACAGGGGGCTTGAGTTTTTGATCATTTAAACATGACTGGATTCTCCACTGGAAATCATGCCCATGTAGGAGAAGCTACTGAAGGAGAAGCTAACTGCATATGCATCAATTTCACTGAGGAACATGACTAGAATCTACAAATGTTGCAAGTTATAACCTTCATAGGTGCTCTTCTAGGAATTTTGTCATATTGAAGTAGCCTTAAACAGGAAATACCGGTAGTTGCATCTATAAGTAACCTCAAGGAATACATGTTAAGGCAACACTAGTCTACCACTCCTAGCCCCACTTCTACAATCATAAATCAGGACAGAGCTACAGTGAGTCCTTGCTATCCACTGGGGTTTGGTTCCAGGACGCTCCCCCACATAGTAGACTTCCAAAAATAATGCAGCTTGAGGCTACTTTAACTGTCCTGGCTCAGTGCTAGGGAATAATGGGAACTGTTTTTTTTTTTTCTGGGACATTGAGCCTTCTCTGTCAGAGAACTCTGGTGCCACAATAAACTACAATCCCCATGATTCCTTAGCACTGAGCCAAGACAGTTAACGTGGCCTCAAGCTGCATTATTTCTGGCAGTCTGTAAAGGCCCTTAGTTACCAAAATCTCTGGATGTTCTAATCTCATTATATATAATGTCCTAGTAAAATAGACTCCCTTATATAAAATGGCAATTTCAAAATTTTCTTTTTGGAATGTTTGTGTGTGTGTGTGTGTGTGTGTATGCTGTGGATCGTTGATATGTGAATTCAGAATCTGTAGATATGGGAAGCCAACTGTATTTCAGTGATACTTTCATTTTCTAACAGAAAAATCAGAGTTCAATCAGAAACTGAACAGACCTGGAAAGTTTTGAGACTCTGACCCCTTCAAAAGTATGTAAGTGACTCATTTAAGTTTGATCACTGTTTTTCAGTGTATTGCATTTCTTTGCTTTTGTGATTCTATAAAGAAACATAGCGATTCTACACTGTCAGCCAGATGTGTCATATTGAAGTATATGAAGCAGGAGGTTAAAATGAGATGTACGTTAATAATAAGCAAGAAAGAATCATTTCATCCTCTTGGGATTTTCTCCATATATGTTTAATTTCAATTAAGATGTTTCTGTAAGAAGAACATGAGGATCAGAATAACAGAAGAAAAGGGAATGCTGTAGATACTGGGAACAGCTGCTGGGCATATGACACAGATAGCATTTCTTTCTTTTCTCAGCATCTGTGATCAGTTGCAGTAACTCATGTGGGAGTTAGACACGTGTATCCGGAGATGAACATGGACTTTTTTTGTATGAGTATTAATTTTTATGCTCCTGCAGTTTGTTACTTGGTTTCTTATTTTCATCTTAGAAAATAAGGCTATAAAAAGCAGCACATGCATTCTGCTTCTAGTAGCTTTTTGGACTAGTTACTGCTTCATTAAAAGGAAAGGTAGGAAGAGGAATCACTTTCTTTTCAATCTCAATAAGCAAGACAGATATTAGGCAAATGCTTGGGGATGGGGGAACTATACAATTACTAGATACAAACCTTTGTAGATAATGACATTCCTTCTATGCTTTTGTAACTGATCTGCTAAATGGCATGGATACTTTAGAAATTCAGTACTTGAGAATTTAGTTGAAGTTTCAGCCTTCTTTCATCTGAGCCCTAAGTGCAGCTTCTGAGCTGCAAGAGGAGAAATCCATGTCTTTGGCTTTGCCGTGGTCCATCAGAGCAGCTGATTGGCATGCCAGGTGCTGGAAGAAGCCTTTGCCAGCCAGTGGAGTGATGTGCTTGGCTCCAGAGAGCTGAACCATGGTGGCAGACATGTGGGATACAGCTTTAACTCAAGGCTGCCTCCAGGGACACTTAAAGCTGGGGAGCACATTTGTTTCTCCTTCTGTGTAATGTGCACAAAAGGCTGCTGGAACTAATGGGGGAAAGAATAGTATTTTCCTAGATAAGCCAACACTGCACTGTCACCATTTTTGTAAGTCAAAGTCATTCTGGGCTCGCAAGTATGTAGCCTCCCTCCACCCTGTGCCTTGTTAAGGAACAATGGTAAATAACTTGAATAATCAAGATCTAGTCCGTGAAAGTGCTGTAAATGAAAGAAAAAGGAAAGTACAGAAGTTTTGGAATGCATTATTGTTATGCAATTATATCACATAAAATGTATGGAAAATATGTGCAGCAAATACAGCGCAAGTATGCAAACTCATTGGAAAACTGTATGTTGTCACAGTCTCTCATTTAGAGCCTCATGATTCTTTGATTAGCTATATAAAAGGGTTCCATTTCACAGTGTAATGAACTTTAAATGGCACATTCCTTTAGTTGACACTTATTCAAAAATACTTTATTTCATGAAGTGCCATTTCAATGAAAGGAAGTTACACCAGAAGCCAGCTGCAAAAAATTCATCAAAGGAGATTATATCAGTAGCATGACTGAAGGCACTAATACAAGATATGTTTTATGGCAACACACTTATAAACACATCAGTTCATATCTTTATGGGAGCAGGGGTTACCCTCAGGGAAAGCAACCAATTCTACAGGATTAGTTTTGGCATTTTCCAAAGTTGTTAGAAATACTGTTTTCCTTCTCCCTCTCACACGTAGAATTAATACAGTGGTTTAGAACATAGGCCTTCAATCATAGGTCATAGGAACAGTGCTACCACCAAAAAGAATAGACAACTGTGGCTCTCCAGATGTTTCTGTTCTACTCCCTAACTGACAGTCAGTGGAGAGGCAATGTGTGAACTGTAGTCCAGCAACATCTGGAAATACACAGTGGCCCACTACTACTTTTTAAAAAATCACAATTCCAAAATCCTGGCTACTGGCTCTGGGCAGGGAAAGCACAAAATGGAAAAGGAGCTGAAAGACTGTCCATGATGAGTGACACTCATCACCTTTGACTGTCATGCCTTTGCTGGACAGACCTTCTTCTTAGGAGGTTCCAAACACCCTTGGGCCAGGTGGCACAGAGGAAGAGACCACTCCTGAAGATCCTAGAGAATCCTGGAAGAGCATACGGGAATCTTCTTCCTGAGAGAAGGGGAACCCAGCTCCCAAAGTAGAAAAGGAGGCATGGTTTTCCCATTCCTCCAAAAATAGGAATACTGATTCTCCATCACTTGGCAGGATACACATTCCACATGCTTGATAGTATATATTGATATACAGCAGTAGCGTCACTGAGGGGTTTGGGGGTGCGGACTGCACCATGTGACACAACAGAAGGGGGGTGACACCTGGTTGGCTCCCCACCCCCCACAGGAGCTCTTGGGATTATGCAGGTGCTCCTTGAGCCTTGGGGTGTCCAAGAGCCTCGGGGGGTGGGGGTCTCCGGTCTGGGTGGTGGGTGACCACTTGTGCCAGCCAGCACGGCCTTTTCTCAGCCAGTGCAGCCTTCCCTCAGCTGGCACAGCCTTTTTCTTGCCTGGCACAGCCTTCTCTCAGCTGGCACAGCCATTTCTGTGTGAGATTCTGCTTCCCCAAAGTCACACCAGAAGTCCTGCCCAGAATCCTGGCCCCCCAGAATCCCCATCTCCCTGTACCAGGTGACACCCCAGGTGGGGACGCCATTCATATACAGCATGCATTATATATGGCCAAAGTTTTAAATTATATTAAAACAAAACTTGAAATTAGACTGGGTTGTTAAAACAATTTAAAACATATATTTACAATTTTATAAAGTGGTTAAAATACAGTAATTCAGAACAATTTAGAACAAATACAGCACATCTTAAAACACATTCATTCAAAATGTTCCATCCTAAAAGGCCTTTTCTGAAGATCTTAAGAGTCCAGGTAATCTCATACAGGGAGATAAGGTCTGTCAGATAGTCTGGACCTAAGCTGTATGGGGTTTTATAGGTCATCATCGGTGCAGATATATGTTGTTCCAACCCCTGAATTCTCTTGAGACAATTAAGCACTTCCATCCTAGCATCACAATTACTTTTTTGAAAACTTATATCTGAATGGGAAGGCATATATTAAACCACTGTTTTATTGTTTATAAATTGTGCATATGATAGTGGTATATTTTTGTATCATGATTTTAACTGATATAAGCAACACACCAGTTTTATTGCTAGGGCTGCATCCAGTTTGACACCACTTTAACTGCATGGCTCCATCCTACAGAATCCATGGATTTGCAGTTTTGTGAGGCACCAGCAATCTTTAGCAGAGAAGGCTAAAGACCTTGTAAAACTATAACTCCCAGGATGCCATAAAATGGAGGTAAACTTAATGTTCTGTCCAACTGCATTATTTCCACAGTGTAGATGCACCCTATGTGATCCATGAGGCTGTACTTTTTTGCTGACAATGTATGGAGGCTTAACTTCCTAAAGAAGAAAGATTCTAAATTTATAAAAAAAAATGGCAGTTTTGTGCAACATATATTCAGATTAAATTGCAAAACCTACTGTGAACCTCACCCCCATTTGGTATCTTCAGTCTCATGCTGAATGAATCTTGAAAAGAGAATAGAGAACCCCTGAGATGCTTTCTCACCACACTGAGATTATCAGTCTCACCTAGAGTCTCACCAATGATGAGATTTCTTCATATTCCCACAAGTGTCACCTTGCTCAGTTCAAGGACCATTCATACCCCATATATGCTAACAACAGCAACAACAACAACAACCCTGCTGAAAGGCTGGGAAATTCCTCTGAGGTTTTACATGTTGAAAATGGCTAAAAAGGGTAGGCACATCACTTTGGATTTAGGTCCAGGTAAGTGCGTTAATTTGTGTAAACCATGAGTGAATTACAACAATGATTTTGCTATACAACTAGCTGTATTATATCTGCAGATACTATTTTAAAAGCTGTGCAGTACCTATTTTTTTAAGTAAGACTCTGTTGAACATGCATAGCAGCTTTTAAAGAGATGCCCTCAATTTTACCAGAACATCTCTTTGAACAAGTCAAGTGTGTATGTATAGATGTATGTTCAAATATAGTTTGGTTAATCTGTGAAGCTGAAAACTACTGAAAACATTGCCAACTTGCTATGAAATGTTCAATGATTTTAATCTTGAAGGCCCATTAAAATAAATGAGCATAAGATCACATAACTAGATCGGCTTCAGTGCCCGGGTTTTTTGGAGGAATTTCAAGCATGAAAGCAAACAAAAAGGAAATACATAAAATACCATATATACTTGACTATAAGTCGACCTCATGTATAAGTAGAGGGCAGGTTTGGGGACAAAAATTAAGGATTTTGATATGACCCATATATAAGTTGAGGTTAAAATTTAGACACATGTAACAAAGAATCTAAAGGATGAAGAAAAAGGAAACAATGCCAAAGAACTTAAAATTCCAGCAGGTGTAACTGTTTGTGCTCACACTAAATTCTGCATTGCCTCGAAGACAATTTCTTTGTACAAAAGGTGAAAGAGGCAACAAGGGGATCAGCTATTTTAGATCTGATCTTAACCAACA
>CM034708.1:58449642-58462453 GCA_020142125.1 Phrynosoma platyrhinos
CCAGTATGTTGCTCTTAACACCTAGGCAAGGAAAAAATGAAATGTACAAATATAGGACAGGTGACACTTGCTTGAAAGCAGTATATGTGAGAAGTATCTTGGGGTCTTAGTAGACCATAAGTTAAACATGAGTGAATAGTATCATGTGGCAGCCAAAAAAGTCAATGCAATTCTAGGATGCATCAGTAGAAGCATTATATCCACATCAAGGGAAGTAGTAGTGCAACTCTAGTCTGCTTTGGTCAGACCTCAACTGGAATCACAGAATCATGGAATCACAGAGTTGGGAAAGAACACAAGGGCCATCTAGTCCAACCCCTGTCATGCAGGAATACACAATCAAAACAATCCTGACAGATCCAGCCTTTGTTTAAAAACCTTCAAAGAAGGAGACTCTATCACATTCTGAAGCAGCATAATCCATTGTCAAACAGGTCTCACCATCAGGAAGTTCTTCCTAACATTTAGACAGAATCTCTTTTTCTGTAGCTTGAATCCATTAATTCATGTCTCAGAATTAGACAAAAAGAGCTACTATTACTTCCTCTAATATAGAATGTATTCAGTTTTGGCCATCACAGTTCATGACAGATATTGACAAGCTGGAATATGTACAGAGAATGACAACCAAGATGATTAAAGGTCTGAAAAGCAAGTGTTATGAGTATCAAATTAAGGAACTTGGTACTTTACCTTGGAGAAGACAAGACTCTGGGCCAGAACAGACCGGCAGAAAAAGTTGGCATCCCAACAACACATGCCCCCAAGCCGGCAGAAAGCCAACGTTATGCCGCCTGGCCGTTTACACAACAGCCACTTTACGGCGCTCCAGTGGTGCAGCTTTTATACGCCACAGGAGTGCCACAAAGCCGCAGCAGTGGCGGGAAAGCCGGCTTTCTGCTGGTTCAAAAAGGAGCAGCTCTCTGCCACTTTTTTTTAATGCCAGCAAGTCAGCAGACTGGGGCTGCAGCATGTGGTTGTTGCGGCAGCACAGTGTGTAGCTCCATGGCGGCCCCAATCCGGCATTTTGGGGCAGTCTGTTTCACCCCTACGAGGTGACATGATATCTATTTTTAAATATCTGAAGGGATGTCATGTAGAAGATGGAGAGAGCTTGTTTTCTTCTACTCCAGAGATTAAAACATGAACTAATGGATTCAAACTTCAACAAAATAGATGCCACTTAAATGTTAGGAAGAACATATTTACTATAAGAAGTGTTTGACAGTGGAATAGATTACCAGGAAGGGGAGGCTCCCCTTCTTTGGAAGTCTTGAAACAGAGATTGGATGGGCATCTTTCAGGAGTGCTTTAGCTGTGTATTCCTGTATAGCTGGGAGTTAGAGCCAATGGCCCTTGCTGTCCCTTCCAACTCTAAGATTCTAATTCTTTTTCTTCATAGAAATATTCTTTTCTGCATAGAAAATACTGTTTCCTGCACATAAACTACTGGGGGGTGGGGAAGCAACCATGTACACATTTGTGTGGAGAATAAGTCTTTTTGACAGGTTTTCCAGCACTCAAAAATACATTTTCAAACATTTTGAGAATATTTTTGGATCTTTTTTTCCATCCCAAGTAGGCCTATAGGCCCATGTCCCTATTATGGCATAGTGTTGGGCTCCATAAGCCTGAGAAAAAGTAAAGCCAATACACAGTCTAGCAATCATTTGAATTAAGCCAAAAGAACTAAGGCCATCATTTTAATTCAAATGAATTACGTATGATGTAAGGAAGCATTTTTTTCTTTTATTAAAAGTGATTTGCTATTCTATCCCATCTTTCACCTTGGTATCTCAGTAGTTCACAAGCTTTAACTGAGCCTCACAAAACCTCTAACAAAACCATAAAACTATGTTTATCTTCTATGGAAAGAACTAAAGCTTACGGAAGTAAATTAGAGGTAGGTCTCAAGATTTTGTCTTGTACTTTTGGCTGTTGTTTGCTCATACTAATATCAATGCTAATATCTAAATCCTAAATCTTGATGTAGCAGTAAACCAGTGCCCAAGATAAAATGTAGTGTGTTATAATCATACATTGCTATTAAAAACACTATACTATTAATTCCAGAGAGATAATTGTTATTGATTTGTTTTAAAATAAAAAAGAGTCCTATGATGTCCTGATGTCTAACACGCTGTGGCATATACCTTTATGGACTAGAAAATTG
The DNA here is from genome assembly GCA_020142125.1 of Phrynosoma platyrhinos. Classification (NCBI taxonomy): domain Eukaryota; kingdom Metazoa; phylum Chordata; class Lepidosauria; order Squamata; family Phrynosomatidae; genus Phrynosoma; species Phrynosoma platyrhinos. The sequence goes on from CM034708.1 coordinate 58,451,816, forward strand.
AGCATGTCAAACACAAACTGGCAGATGGTTTTACTAACACACACATAGTATCTTAATAGCTAAAGGCCAAAAATGCAAGAAATAGCAGCAGGCACATTTTTGTACAAACGTCCAAAATCCACAAAGTAAAAACAGAGACCCCTTACCAACAGCAGTCACTGAAGATAAAACCACTTTTCTTGCTGTGCTAATTTAACACTCAAGAGAGAGAATTATTTTATGTAGCAGGAAACAAACTTCCCTTCTAAATCATATGGGAGTGTGGGAGTAAGCCCATCACTATTGACAGGTTATGGTTTATATCTACCTGCATATCTTATAAAGGTGAGAACTATATTTTTAGTTGAAAGACAGATTATAGATTATTTTAAATGAACATAGCACGTTGCATCGCCCACAGCAATGGCTTTCTACTCCTCACATAGAGCAAAATATGTCAATCTCTATGCAAGAGAATAAACAGACACACAGATGTGACATTAAACAAACTAGCAGTGCTCAGAAACCAGCATATGAACTTTTTTTTGTCTCCCAAGACACTCTATTGCTGGCCTAAAATTTAGCATATGTAAAACAAGAAAACTTCACATGGATACTTCTATGTGAAATTCATGAACTAGAATACATCAGAAAATTGGATTATATTGGACATAATTATCATTCAGATTATATTCCCTACTTCTTACAGTAGTTCCTAGAATAGTTTCTGTCTCATGTGTTGAATCAAGACAGCAAGAAAATGAGTACAGTAGACTCTTGATATCTGTGGGCTTGCCATCCATGGATTTAAGCATCCATGGATGGCAAGCCCCATTGCTTTCAATGGGGGTGCATGCACATGGCTGTGTTAGCGCTTGTGAACATGTTGCACCTGCCATTGAGGACAATGGGCCTTGAGGTCCCACATTTTTTCTTATGGGGGGGGGGCAGAATGGATTCCCCCATAGATACAAAGGGCAGACTGTATTATTACATTGACTTGTGCTGTGAACAGATCAGTTTTCATTCCTTGTAAACTTTTGAGCTCTGCAGAGAAAAGAAATATTGCCCTAAACTTTTTATGCACTGTAGGCCTTACTATTTACAAACCTCTCAGAAAGCACTTGTGACTGTTTCTTTGTGCACCTGCGTTTGACAACTGGGGTCATTACTTCATGTATCTTCCAAGTATACACCATTTTACGGCATTTAGAGAGAGTCAGAGACATCAAGTTGCCATATGACTTCTTTGTTATTTTACATTGTTTTTATATTATAGGTTTGGGGGCATGTATTTTATTTATTGTGCTGATTATGGTTAATGCTAACTGCATGTTAACATTTCTGTTTTCTCTAGGAATCTCTAAGTCTTCCATCATGACCCTATCAACTTCCAGCAGAGTCACAGCAGAGGACCTAGAGATTTCTAGAGAGAACATATTAATCAAACCCATGAATAATCAAATCCACAAAAGTCAAAGCTGCAAATGTGGAGGGCTGACTGTAAAATCATTTAAAAACATAATAATAATAATAATAATAATAATAATAATAATAATAATAATAATACTTTATTTATACCCGCCTTTAGCCAAAGCTATCAAGGTGGTTTACAAGTTAAAAAATACATCCATACAATTAATAACAAATAACCCCCCCTTAAAAATGAATTAAATCACTATACAGATTAAAATCACAATTACAAAAAACACATCTAACATGGGCAGACAGCAACCACTGTAAATATCCCAGAAGAAATTATTTGGTGGTGGTGGTGGGGAGAATATGTTATTCTGGGAATGCCTGCTGGAAGAGATCCGTCTTGATGGCCTTTTTAAAGCCATCTAAGCTGTTTATTTGACGGATCTCCTCCGGCAGGACATTCCATAATCTGGGGGCCATGGCAGAGAAGGTCCTCTGGGAGGTCGTTGCCAGCCTAGTTCTTATTGATTGAAGCAATTTCCTCCCAGAGGACCTAAGGGCATGGGGTAGATTATATGGGGATAGGCAATTCCCTAGGTAAGATGGTCCCAGGCCATGTAGGGCTTTAAAGGTCATTACCAACACCTTATACTTTGCCCAGAAACTAACTGGCAGCCAGTGTAAAGATTTCAAAACAGGAGTGATATGATCACCTTTTGATGTTCTGGAGATCAGTCTGGCTGCCATGTTCTGTACTAATTGCAGTTTCCGAGTTAGGTATAAGGATAGCCCCATGTAGAGTGTGTTACAGAAGTCGAGTCGTGAGGTTACCAGTGTATGTACTACGGTTTCTAGGTCCCTTACATCCAGGAAAGGGCGCAGCTGGCGTATCAGCCGAAGCTGATAACAGGCGCTCCTGACTGCTGCATTCACCTGATATGTCATGTGAGGCGACGAGTCCAGGAGCACCCCCAGACTGCGGACACAGTCCTTGGTGGAGAGTGTGACCCCATCCAAGATTGGCGGTCGCAACCCAATCCCTGGTTTGGGGGCCCCTATCGTAGGTACCTCCATTTTGTCTGGATTCAACTAATTTTGTGAATAAAAGTACAGCATATACAACCCATTAAAAGATTGTTCTGCACAACCAGCCAGCGTCTAAAAGCCTGTTTAAATAAAATTGTCTTTATCTGATGGTGGAAAGAGAGCAAACTTGAGGCCATCCTGGCTTCCTGTGAGAGAGAATTTTATAGTCTGGGAGCAACCACTGTGAAAGCCCTTTCTTGTGTCCCCATCAGATCAGTCTCTGACACTGGTGTGACTAAGGGCCTTTGCAGACTGCTAGAAATAGTGCAAATTGTGTCCACTTTAAGGGTTAGGGTTAGGGAATCATGGGAACTGTATTTTATTGTGGCACCAGAGCTCTCTGACAGAGAAGGCTCAATATCTCAGAAAAAACAAAAATTCCCATGATTCCTTAGCACTAACCCTAACCCTTAAAGTGGACTCAACTTGCACTATTTCTGGCAGTCTGCAAAGGCCCTATGACAAAGGCCACCCCCAAGGATCTCAAAACTCAGGCTCATACTGGGGAGTTAACAGTCTTTCAGATAGTCAGGACCCAAATTATATATGGCATTATAACCAGTACTTTTAGTTTCACCAGGACAAAAATTGATAATCAGTGAAACTACTGAATGTTTTCTATAACCAGCTACAGTCGTAGTATGGCCACAGCATTTTGGATCTGCTGGAGTTTCCAGTTTCCAAAGGCAGCCCCACACAGAGTGTGCTACACTAATCCAAACAGGATGCAAACAAGGTATGTGTCACCATAGCCAGATCTGACACCTCAAGAAATGAGTAGAGCTGGCATACTAGTTTTAACTGTACAAGTACACTCCTGATCACAGCCAAAAACCTGTGCATCCAGGCTCAGGACTGAATCTAAGCCACAGGTCTGAGATTTCAGGGGGAGTGTAAGCACATACCACAAAGGATGAATCCCTATTCCCTGACCTATCTTTTGACCAGGAGCATCTCTGTCTTGCATGAATTAAGGCCCAGTTTGTTTTCTCTCGCCCAGTCCATTACATAAGCTGTCAAATATGACATTTCAAAAGTAAATACTGATTAAATATGACATCATAAGTGGACCTAGGGTGCGCACTACTTAAGAATAAGATGGCAATCAATATGTGAAACAAAAACATTGATACTTTCATCAGTACATGGCAATTACAGTAAAGGCCATATACACAAGCAGCTTTGCCTTTCAGATATTTAAGCACATCCCATCATTTTCAGTGGGAATCACTCCAAATGAAATATGTCTCAAATCACAGTCCAAATACTCTGTCAAGCAGACCTTCCTGAGAACTTACCTTTGAAATGTTACTTGATCGACTTGTAGAGCGGCCTGGAGATTTCTCATTCTGTAAAGAGAAGCGTATTGATTGCTTAGATGACAGCATACACATACATACACAATTAACAAGCATTATTTTGCATTACCTCCCAGCTACAGAGATCATATAAATGAAGGATTAGTATCTAGAATCTTAAAAAAAGTACTTTAAATATCCTCAGGAACATTTATGCATCCAGAAAGGTTATTTTTGTGTTGAGCTTTCTGACACTGTACAACAAACTGTTTTTGAATATCCTTGCACTTTTAAAAGTGGCTTTAAATGATATGGATAATAGCAAAATTAGTTAGAATCCCATTAGCCATGTGATAGCTATTGCATGATGACAACACCATCCTATAGGACGTCAGGAGGACACCCAACGCACAATGATCACACCGTATTCCAAGACCTTCAGAAGACACCCAGCATATAATATCTTCCTGCTAAACTTGCAGTGCACAATGATGAAATCAACCTCCAAGATTTTCAGAGGACAATCCTTGAAGGACAACATGGGCACCTCAGGATGGAGAGGAAGGAAACAAACAAGATTGCTTCTGGTTATATTGATTGTCAGTGCACAATGATGTATGTGTATCTTCCAGGTTGTCCATCATCATGCACCAGCTTTCAGAAAATAGTCAGAAATTATCCTCATATGCTCTCCCGTCCTCTCCTCAGCCACTACATGGCTGTGTTGCAGGAAGACAGAAAAATATGAGTTTCATAGTCCTCTAGTTTATTTGAAGACTTGGGGAAGACAAAAAGTGGGACTGCAGGAGCAATTTTCTCATTAGAGTTTCCTGATACGTGAGAAGCCTCTTTTCCATTCTCTGCACAAGTCTTTGAATATTCCTCCCATCCCATGTGTTAAAAACTTTCTGTTTTAAATGCCTGTCTAAACAGGTAGGTCTTAGCCTGCCAGCAGAAGGATAACAAGGAAGGAGCCATTCTAGTCTCCCTGGGCAAGGAGTTCCACAGTCTAGGGGCAGCTATGGAAAAGGCCCTTTCTTATGTCTGCACCAACCATGCTTGTGATGGTGATGGACAGAGAAGGGCCTTTCCTGAAGATCACAGAGCCCAGGCAAGTTCATACCAGGAAATATGGTCTGCCAAATAGCCAGGACCTGACCCATATAGGGCTTTATAGGTCATAACTGGCACTTTGAATTATGCCTGGAAACAAACTGGCAGCCAATGGATTTGTTTCAACAGGGGCATTGTGTGGTCTCTATAACTTGCCCCAGTTAACAATCTGGCTGCAGCTCTTTGGACCCGTTACAGTTTCCAAACACTCTTCAAAGGCAGCCCCAAGTAGAGTGTGTTACAGTTATCCAGACGAGATGTAACCAAGGCATGTACCACTGAGGCCAGATATGGCATTTCAAGGAATGGGCACAGTTGGTGCACAAGTTTTAAATGTGCAAAAGCACTCCTGGTCACTGCAGAGACCTGGGCCTCCAGGCTCAGAGGTGAGTCCAGGAGTATCCCCAAGCTGCAATCCTACATCTTTAAGGGGAGTGTAACCCCATCTAACAATGCTTGGGTCCCTATTCTCTGATCTGCTTTCTGACTGACTAGGAACACCTCTGTCTTGTCTGGATTAAGTTTCAATTTGTTTGCCCTCATCCAGTCCATTACTGATGAGAGACACTGGTTTAGGACCAGGACAGCCTTTGCTGCCTGCACTGCCACGGAGTAGATCTTCAGATAGGCTCTAGCCCGTGTTTGGTCAGATTTGCTTTGAGACTTCTGCCAACATTGCTCTAGTCTCTGTCTTAGTCGCTTCATCACCACCAACTTTTTGGAGAACCAGGGGGCAGGTTTGGCTCTACTCCGTAAGAGCGGACATTCAGGAGTGATTGTGTCCACTGCCCTGGTCATTTCCCCATTCCAAAGATTTGCCAGAGCTTCAACAGAATTGCCTGCTGAGGAGACAGAAAACTCCCCAAGAGCCATCAGGAATCCATCGGGATCCATCAACCTCTTGGAGGGGATTAATCTAATCAGTTCCCCACTCTTGCAGAAGTTCTGAGTCCCAGTGAGTCTAAACCTGACCAGATAATGATCTGTCCATAACAATGGAACTGTGGCAACTTCCTCCCTGCCAAGATCATCATCTCCCCATCCAGCACAGAAAACAAGGGCCAGATACCACTTGAGACAGACCCATGGCTGTCATGGAAGCCATAAAGTCCTGAGCCACTTCTGACAGTTCAGTCTCAACATGGATGTTGAAGTCCCCCAATACTAATAGCTGTGGGGACTCCAACATCAACCCTAAGACCACCCTGACTAAGGGAGACTGTTGAGCAGCAGGATGGGTGCTACACCAACAAAATCCCTATTCTGTCCCAGCTACCCTCTTTTAAATAAACACACTCAAAACCTGTAGACTATGTAAGGGGGCATCTGGTCAGGGGGATGGAATCACAATAGACCACTGCAACTCCACTTCCCTGCCCCTCAAGTCTTGCCTGCTGCTGCACAGAGAATCCTGGTGGACAAAGCTGAGAGAGATTAGCACCACCACCGCCAGCCTTCTCCAACCAGGTCTCTGTAATACATGCCAGGTCAGCTTGTTCATCCAGGATGAGGTCCTGAATGCAGCTGTTTTGGCATTCACTGACATAGCATTCAGTAGCAGCATTTTCAACCCAGGGGGGCTGTCATAAAGGCTATCCATGCTATTTGAGCTAGGAGACAGTTTTAGGACCACAAGAACCCTCTTGTGCTCCCCTCTTCCTTGATATCTTAATTGTCTCCTCCCTCCATGTCTCCCTATGTCTTGTATGACTGGAATGGCTGCTCTCTGAAACTGTCTTTTCCCTCCCTCCTCTAAAAAACATATCCTTCCTGTGTTAGGCTGGCAAGGCAGTAGCTATTAACAACAATACAATAAACAGACAGGCAGATGATAAACACAGAGATGGTCAAAACAAGTAACAACCCTTATCTCTCTAAGACAAAAGGACAGGCCCTTGCTCTCTCTACCCAGCACAAGCCTGCTGAGTCAGGGCCTGAGTCTTGCATGGAGAGGAGTCTCACTAAGAACATGTGTGTCTATATGTCTGTCTGCCTGTCTGTGACAGATGTAACTCATCAAGACATTATGTTAGACACCTCAAAATCTGACAGTGTGTTTTTGGTTATCATCCAAGTTGCAGTGCCAAGTTTCAAACTGAGGGTGTCACACAAAAGCAGGAGGGGGGGGGAAATTAGTCCTAAAACAGAGAGCTAATTTGGTTTAGGGTTTGAGTACTGAACTAGGAAACCGGAAGTCCAGGGTTCAAACTCCTGCTCAGCCATGGAAACCCATTGGGTGACCTTGGATGAGACAAATTTTCTCCACTGTAGGAGGCGGCAATAGCAAACCTTATTTGTATAAATCTGGCCAAAAAACCCCTAAGATAGGGTCACCATAAGTCAAAGTCAACTTGAAGGCACTTAAAAACAACAACAAAGTATAATCAGGAAATTGGGGTAGATGCTTAAAATCTGATAGCATTTTTGTCTGTCATACAGCCAGTAAAGCCCAGTTTTGAATCAAAGAGTCAAAATTCCAATGAGAGGGTAGGCGGGTTTCCTAGAAGCAACAAAGAAGACCACTCCCAGACAGTGGTATTTCTCTTCCTTGCTAACAAAGATTATTTTAACTGTAGATGCCACAAACTGAAAATTGAAACCTAGGCTATCACTGAACAATGACATTCAACCATCTTGCTACACTAGAAGAAGGTCCAAAGTTGTCTGCAGTGTTGGTGCAAATAGTTTTATATGCTGGTTGATTATTACAACACACCTGAAGTTGAAATATATACACATGTTCTTGGAAATATGACCTATTGAATTTATTAACGCTCACTTCTGAGATGACATATAGACTCATATGGTTAATCACCAATCTGGTGGTTTAGGAAACAACAACAAACTGTTCCAAGCACTGAATAAGATTATGATGATGCTAACTGTAATTATCTCTTCAGACTGAATATAGTGCATGTTTCTCAAACAGCTCCTTTGAACTCCACCTGTAGAATTATGCTTTAATCTGCCAAAATTAAATCAGCAAGAAGGTGATCTAGTACATTTTTTATTTTTAACTACTAATGAAATGTAAATGAGGTAGATGAATCAATAGAATATAGTCCAATATGGTAAAAGCAGCAATGCTTTATATTCAATAAATAGGACTATTTCCTTGTTTAAAAAAACATAGTTGTTATTTCTTCATTAAACTAGCACACAAGGTTATGAACTGCTTCAAAACAGATTACAGCTACTTAAAATTAAAATTAAAATGTGCCTTACAACATCAGTCAATTCCTTTACATAATACAATCAAGCTGAAAAATTTCACATGCAACGTTTCATATGAATGCAGCCTGAACACACACACACACACAAATAAAATGGATGCATTGTGCATGTCACAGCTTTGCAAAAATCAGTAAGAGAAACACTACACTAATGGAATGGTCTTTTTCTAAGTGGTATGCTGCTTAGCTAGTCCACATTACAAACTAATAAAGGAATCATAGAATCATAGAGTTGGAAGAGACCACAAGGGCCATCCAGTCCAACCCCCCTGCCATGCAGGAACTCCCAATCAAAGCATCCCCGACAGATGGCCATCCAGCCTAGACAACAAAGGCTAAAGCAGGTATTATTTTAAAGATGTAGGTAGGAGCTACATATCTTTTTTGTTCTAGAGTAGTTCAGAATCTTGACATTGATCGGTATGCAACATTGGGCAGTGGAGGGAGTGGCCTCCTCTGTTATGGTCCTGATATGAATTGGGTCCATTGCACCTGCAATTTACATACTGAAAAACAATTATTTATTTCCTTTCTTCTTTCTTTCTTTTGTTCATTCGTTCATTCTAGTTATTTATGACATTTATATCCCACCTTTGTCCCAAAATTGGATGCAAGACAGTTTAAAAGAATGTAAAAGATAAAACTAAAACATTAATTGCAAAAGTTAAAAATAATTAAATAATACTAATATTAAAACATGTTAAAAACAGCAGAATTAAAACAATTTTAAAAGCAAAAGCCAATAAAACTTTAAAACAACACACCACACTACATAATTACAATAAGAATCTCCCAACACTGATTGTGTATGAAACAGCAAATGTAACTTCCAGCTAGTCTTAAAATAACATCTTCTTTGATCCTGTGTGATAAAAAGTTGAAGCTATTTGCTGCCATGCCTCTAAAAAGGATTTGCACCCTACAAATATTTTGGGTAGGTAGATCTGGCTTCTTTCTATCCCAAGGATCTGGGGGAGGGGGGGAGGGAGAGAAAGGGAACATATTAAGTGAAATGAATTGCTGTTGTTTCATTAAATTGCATTGTTTCTCTCAAGACATTGTGGGGAACATGTTGGATGGGATGGGATAAGCATGGCATCGTGCTTGAAGGTATAGCTGGAGAGTGGCCTTAGAATAGGTTAGCACTAATATTGATGCGGGACCTAAAGACCACCTGCACACCCCAAGTGGATGTGACAGGCATTTATAATAGCTATTTTAGAAGATTAAAATATGTCACATGATGGCTTAACAAGTAAGTAAACATTGAGAATATCCTATTCAATTTATATAATGTGATAACATTAGGTTTTCAGCCAGTGGAGATAAACTATGGCACAACAATACTTCCCTGAGGTAGCCTCAACTCCTAAAGAGTCTGAAACAGAATAGAATCATAGAGTTGGAAGAAACCACAAGTGTCATTCAGTCCAACATCCTGCCATGAATACAAAATCAAAGCACTTTTGACAGATGGACACCCAGCCTCTGTTTAAAAACCTCCAAAGAAGGAGACTCCACTACACTCCAAGGCAGTTTGTTCCACCACTGAACAGCTCTTACAGTCATGGAGTTCTTCCTAATGTTGAGGTAGAATCTCTTTTCCTATAGTTTGAATCCATTGCTATGTGTCCTAGGCCCAAAACAGATGGGTTAAATGAAGCAGCTTCCAGCCGCTTTAGAGGTGTGGTGCTCAAATGATGCACACCTGCAAATCAGCCGGAAGCTGTGCCAAAGCCATGCTCCAATCCTTTGGACCAGAGCAAAAAGGTGCTGGGATAATCCGGCTCATGATGGCATAGACTGGGTCCTGGGGCTGCAGCCCACTTTGGGAGTGGGCCATGGGGTCAGTGTGGTCCCAATCCACTTGTGGCCAGAGTGGACTTGGGTCACTCTTTGCCACCCATCTGCTCCAGCCCACAGTCTCTGGAGCAGCAGAAAAGAAACTTGCTCCATCCACAATATGACACCCCTTCAAATATTTAAACAGCTGTCATGTCTCCCCCTTATTTTTTTTCTTCTTCAGACTAAACATACCCAGCTCCCTAAGTTGCTCCTGACAGGACATGGTTTCCAGATATTTCACCATTTTGGTCATCCTCCCCTGGATACACTCCAGCTTTCCAGTTTTTAAAAGTTTCTACATGGGAAATCTGTTACTGTCCTTGATTACAAGATGCTCCACCAGTTCTGGTGCTTTCTCCACATACCTCAAGGTGTCCTTGGGTAACAGGAGTTAGCAACAAATCCTGAAGTATTTAGGAGAACTTTGATTCTGTTCACATACATTCAGTTATAATGCTAACCTTTGGAAAATATCACTGCTCAAATGCTTGTGACACTTATTGTGACACTTATTATGACACTTTATTTGCCATAAAGTCAGCTTCAACCTATGAAAGAAGATTTCCAAGATCATTAATAGATTTACTCATGTCTTTCAAACTCAGGGCTGTGCCTTCCATGACTGAGGGGGGTTGCAGACTGCCAGAAATAGTGCAAATTGA
>CM034708.1:58466495-58483297 GCA_020142125.1 Phrynosoma platyrhinos
AGTATTCTGTATTAGAATTCTTTATAAACTTAAATGATAATATCATAAATTGTTTTTCCAGTGCCAAAGGATGATCAACTTTTGTTGTTATTTAGAAAAAATTGATTCGACATCTGTATTATGAATAGCATATGCCAAAGTACCTATGTATATGCTAAGCTCCATTTTTACTGGAAATTTTACAAAGTAAAAAAATAAAAGAAAATCTAGATGGCATGGGATATGAGAGATGTAAAAGTAAACAAAGACAACCAGCACCTTTCCCAAAGGAACAACAGGCAATTGTAATACCACAATGAACTATAGTAGGGGTGGGGGAACTTGGGGCCTTTCAGAAACATAGATGTACAATTTCCACCAGCCCCCACCCACACCACTATGGCTAACAGTAAGAGATTGTAGAAACTGTAGTCCAAAACATTTAGAAAAGAAAAAGCTCCCCATTTCTTGATTATAGAGAATTTTAATGGAATTATATTTATTTCCACAACCATCATCTTTAATGCTCAGTCTTTTTTCAGCTCACAATAAATCTGGTACCAATCCCACTGCCCAGACTTATCTCACAGACATCCTGATTAAAATGCATTTGACTGAAGACTACACAATATGACATATAGAGAAGAAAATAAGAAAAGGCATTTGTCCCCTCATGGTCTTTATTTCTTATTCAGAACTACACCTAGCTCTCTCTTCTCACTGGGATAGCCATTTATCCATTCTCTAAAAAGTATCAATGTTTAGATTCTTTAATCTAGACGATAAATTAAATTATGTTGGGGAGACTTACAGTAAAATCCATCATGTCATGTTAATTGGCAGACAGTAGTCAATTAACATTCTAGATGAAAGACCAACCAAGTATCTAACAGCCAAAAGGATCTCAAAAGAAAATAATGGCAATTAAACACAAATTATGGAGGCCCTTTCTTTAATAGAGCTAGAAACCAAAACTGCTTGATTATTTTATTTTCAATACTGCAAGTGACAATCTCTCACACAGACTAACCATATCATACAACCAATTTCCTTTGGAAAAGAAGTGAGGTCATGAAGCATTTGACTGGTTCACAATATTCAGAAAATGCAAACTGGATAGTATGCAAATTTTAAAAGCCTCTGTTACAAATCTGTTGTTTGTTGTTATTAACTGCCTTTGCGTTGATCTCAATCCATGGTGAGCCTATGGAAGAGACATCTCCAGGCCCCCGTTGTCTACTGCCCAGCTCCTGCAAACTCATATTCATGGTCTCTTTAATAAAGTCCATCCATCTAGCATGTGGTCTTCCTCTATTTCTACTTCTCTCCACTTTCCCTAACATTATTGCTTTTTCCAGTGATTCATGCCTTCTCATGATGTGTCCAAAGTACGAGAGTCTAAGTTTTGTCATCTTGGCTTCTATTGATATTTCTGGCTTGATCTGCACTAGGATCCATTTGTTTGTCTTTTGGGCTGTCCATGGAATCCTCAGAACTCTTCTCCTGCACCTCAAATGAGCTGATTTTCCTCCTATCTTCTTTCATAACTGTCCAGCTCTCACATCTATATGGCTTGTATGACTTTTGTGCTGAGTTGTATGTCTTTGCATTCTAGGATCTTTTCTAGTTCTTTCATAGCTGCCCTCCCCATTCTTAGTCTTCTTCTGATTTCCTGGTTGCAGTCCCTGTTCTGGTCAACGTTTGATCCCAGATATGATAACTTTTTTACTAATTCTATTTCTTCATTATTGAATTTGAATGTGTGTAAGTTCTCTGTGGTCATTATTTTTATTTTCTTTATGTTCAACAGTAAGCCTGCATATTTTTCTTTGATCTTCCTTATTAATTGTTCCAGGTCTGGGAGGTTTTCTGCTAGTATTATGATGTCATCAGCATATCTCAGATTGTTGATATTTCTTCCTCCTATTTCACTCCTCACTCTTCCATTGTCCAAGCCTGCTTTCCTTAAATATGTTCTGCATATAAGTTTGAACAGGTAGGGTGAAAAGATGCATCCTTGTCTGACCCCTTTGCCAACTGGGAACCATTCTGTTTCTCAGTATTCTGTTCTGACAGTAGCCTCTTGTCCTGATTCCTCATCAGGACTATCAGATGTATTGGCGCTCCCATGTCTTTAAGGGCATTCCATAGCCTTTCATGATCAATGCAGTTAAAGGCTTTGCTATAGTCTATAAAGCACATGCTGATTTTCTTTTAGAATTCCCTGGTGCGCTCGTATATTTGCTGTGATCCGTAGTGCCACTTCCTTTCCTGAACCTCGCCTGGAACGCTGGGATTTCTCTCTCCATGTATGGTTGGAGTCTATGTTGCAGAATTTTGAGCATAATTTTGCTTGCATGGGAGATTAGTTCTATGGTTCTATAGTTGTTGCAAATCTGTTAGAGATCTGAAAATAAATGCTTGTTACTTCTCTGTCTTTTGTGTTGGCATAGCATAATATTTAAAATAAGTGTGAGAGTAAGATATCAACTCTGAGTATTCCTTGCTTAATAAAACCGTGTTAAATTCATGGGGCCAATATAAGCTGCTTCATCACACAGTTTTAATTATCACTTTGATTCACTGAATTATCACTTTGATTCACAATCTAAATAAATTCAGTGGGCTCTCTACATTTGCTGTGATTAGGCATGAAAGTGGAAAAAATGCAAAAAACATAAGAGAAGATAGGACAATGGTTGGCATTAAAGTGAAAGATTCAGAATATAAAGTCAAAATGTATGCAGATGACATGTTGATCTATCTGACAGATCCAGTACAAAATATCCAGGTTCTTTTGGAAAAATTACAAGAACTTGGACAAGTATCGGGCTTTAGAGTGAATAAATCCAAAACTAAGATGCTTACTATGAACATCAGGAAAGATGAAATTGAGGAATTGATTGAGACCTCCCAGTTCCAAGTGGTGAAGAAAATAAAATATCTAGGTATTATATTTTCAACAAAGAACACAAATATTTTCAAAAATAACTACAGTAGGATATGGAATGAAATCAAATCAGAGCTAATGAGGTGGAAAAATTTAAAATTACCCTTATTAGGGAGAATAGCAACTATTAAAATGGCTGTTTTACTAAAGATGTTATGTTTATTCCAAAGTATTCCGATCCTGACTAACCATAAACCATTCAAATTGTAGCAAAGAGAAATATCAAAATTTATATGGGCAGGGAATAAACCCAGAGTCAAATTTAGATTGCTGCAAATGGAGAAAACAAGAGGCAGCCTGGGAATGCCAAACTTAAAAATATATTATCTCTTTTGAATCTCTTTCAGCAGGCCTTCCCTGACTTGATTTCCTGGCCTTAGGAGTTTGCTCACTTCTACCTTTCCCATTTTGGCTGTCATTACTGTTCTTGTTGTTTATTGTTGTTCCAGTTATTTTATCTTGTGATATTTTATTCCAAGCTTTTTAAATGGATATCTGGTTTAATTCCTCTTTAGGGGGTGGGTGGGTTCTGGGATTTTTAGACTGTGTTCTGTGATAGATTATATATTGTATGGAATTTTAATTGTTGTAAGCCGCCCCGAATGTTCGTCAGAGGGGCGGGATACAAATAATAATAATAATAATAATAATAATAATAATAATAATAATAATGAAGCATCTTGTCTAGACTGGATGAGAGAATGGATTCTACTTAAAAACAGATGTCCTCTTCACTTAGAAGCTTGCGGGAATAGTTTGGCTGGCATGCCTATCTTTTTTATGACAAGGTAAAGGTAAACTGATACTTTGAGCAGGAGTAGGAAACCTTTCCCCTTTAAGGGCCGAGGGACTTCAGCTCCCAGAAGCCTCAGCCATGTTGGCCAATAGTCCCATGTTGGCCATAGCTCCTGGGATTCTGGGAGCTGAAGTCTCTTGGCCTTTAAAGGGGAAAGGTTGCCTACCCCTGACTTTGAGGATCATGTATTAAGAAAGGCCTTATATAGAATTTGGGCCAAATATAAGAGAACAATATCCTTGAGATTACCTCTATGGGCATCTCCTGTAGAAGCATTCCACCGTACAGAGATTATTACAGATCGTTCATGGTTAAGATATAGGGATATATTAAAGGCGGATTTGGACAACAAAACAAGGTTAAAAATGAGGGAAGAACTCAGGATGGAAGGAAATGATACTCCCTAATTTCTATATTATCAGTTGAAAGAAAGGTACAAAGTGGATAGCAAAACTGTAGGATTTACAACACAGCAATCAGATTTAGGGAAAATTCTGACAAATGAGAGCAACCAAATAATATCAAAGCTTTATAAAAAGATCTTGGAAATGGAAACAGAAGATGAGCTAGTGAAAGACTGTATGATTAAATGGTCTCAAAAATGGGGGAAAGTATAAGTTTAGATAAGTGGGAACTAAACTGGAAAAAGAGGATAGGATATACTTTGTCATCTGATATAAAAGACAACTACTATAAAATCCAATTCAAATGGTATCTGACCCCTGTGAAAATCAGTAAGATATATAAGAACACATCTGATAGATGTTGGAAATGCAGCAGAGAAAAGGGTACAATGTTCCACAAGTAGTGGGCATGCAAAAAAACCAAGAAGATGGTGGAAACAGATTAATACAAATATTAATGAAATTTTGCAGATTAAAATGAAGTTAGACCCAAAGTTTTTATACTAGGCATGGTAGAAGAAAAAAATACATGGGAAAGTACTTTTCTATATGATATCAGTGGCAAGAATAGTCTATGCTAGAAAATATCAGTGGCAAGAATAGTCTATGCTAGAAAATGGAAAGAGTAATACCAGATATAAAAGAGTGGAAGCAAAAAGTGGTTGAATGTATGGATAAATTTACAATGTTATTAAGAGATGTCCCGAAGGAGAAATTTGGGGAAAAAAACTGGCAAAAGATGACCAAATATTTGGTATTACAAAATAATATTTAAGACGTCATTTTTTTACTTGCTGCCATTTTTGTTGGTGATGAGGGTTTAGTCAAAAGCAAAAAGAAGTAGAAATAAAGAAAAGAAGCGTAGAGGTGGTGGAAATTAGGCAAGCCTTTGTAATATAAAGGAATGGATAAAGATGATAGAGTTACTTAAAGAACATTTAAGCGAAGTAAAAATAACAAGATAGATAACCAAGAAATTGTAGTAAAAAGTAATCAGAAGGGAATCTAGACTAAGCGACTGTGAGTAAGGAAGTAATGTAGTTTGTCTTTGTCTTTGTCTTTGAATGTATTGTAAACAATAATGTTTGTATTAAGAGATGTATGTATGGTTGTGTTAAAATGTTCTATTTTAATCACTCATGTTAAAACTAATAAAAAGAAAGAAAGGGGGAAAATGCAAATAAAAACACAGTATTTTTTTAACCCGAGAGAACACCTCTCTAGGAATCTCTAGGTCCTCCAGTGTTACTCTATGGTTAAACATTATGGTTGAGATTTCTAGAGAGCATATTTTTTTTGAAATTTTATTATATTACTTTAAAAATACACAATCATTCCATCTTTAAACATTTGTTATACCTTTTACACAAATATTATATAAGATTCTAACATACCTAGTATATCCATACAACATTGATCACTTTTTACCCACCCCACACATATTCATTCTTACATTTCCATTATATCACTGATAAATCTACTATCCTATGTCACCTTCTTCCTTACGAACTCCTCCTATCCCTCCCTCCTCTCGCTTCTTCTCTCTTTCCATTCCACCTTCGCTTCCATTCCAATTATTTCATTCTAATTCTTCTCCTACACCTTCTTTCTCACAATCCTTCCTAGAGAGAGCATATTAATAATGTGAATAATCAAAGCCACAAAAGTCAAAGATGCAAATGTGGAGGGCCAACTATAATGTTTATTTTGCTATTTGTTTTTTCTTTTTCAGTTGCTTCAAAAGCTGAAGAAGAGATTTCTAAGGAATACTCCAGGGACAACTGATAGCAGAGTCACTATGTTAATGAAGAAACACACGTTAGCCTTGATTAGACAATCATCTCGATGTGTGGAAGAGTACAAAATGGGGACAGTGCATGTAAACTATGCTTCTAATTGCCTGATCAGGGATCCCATCATGGCAGTGATGAAACCACATTCAGCTGAATGAAGTCACTAAGCACTCTTCACTATTTCATGTTCATCACACGAAGGCCTATGAGTGATGCTGCATGAGCTTAATTTGGAGTGTGCTTTACATGTGTGCATGGTCTGCCACCAATTTAGCCCCCAATGCATTCAAGCAAGTGACTTATTATTCTTGTGACTGTAGCTTCCTTGATACATACTCTGATCCAAATAGCATATGCATAATCAATTAAAGAGGTTGTTTCAGCTGCTCTGCACTATTTTTGTTTTTATCTACAAACCTTAATATAAAGTTGTCTGTTTTCTTCAGTGGGTATGTGGCCCTAAAAAAGACTACTAGCTCCAACTGAAACCTCAAATCCATGTTCAGATATTCATTCAGGGCATAAACAGCTGGTATCTTCTTGGTGATTTACACTTGCATAACTGGGATTATGCAAGCATAAATACTTTCTATGATGTTATACAAGGGGTATCCTGTACCTCTTTATGCAACAGTTTCTACCAGGTTGCACAACAGTAGCTGGAAAGCAGCCAGGTGCAACTCTGAAACTCAATGGCACCAGAGAATTTTCCTCTACAAGTCACCACCCAGAGGGCAGCTATCACCCTTCTGGATCTGCACACTAGAATGCTGGTATAACGTTATGCTACTCCATTATCATTAGTGTCCTCAGGCAATTATCATGAAATTATCCTTAGTGAAGTAAGCTAGCATGTTAAACATTTTATGTACTGAGTGAATTGACATTATGGCCTTTACAGACTGCCAGAAATAGTGCAAATTGAGGCACTTTAACTGTCCTGGCTCAGTGCTAAGGAATCATGGGAACTGCAGTTTATTGTGGTACCAGAGTTCTCTGATAGAGAAGGCTCAATGTCCCAGAAAAAAAATACAATTCCCATGATTCTCTAGCACTGAGCCAAGACAGTTAAAGTGGCCTCAATTTGCACTATTTCTGACAGTCTGTAAAGGCCCTATGACTATTGTAAAGAGGAGGAGAATTATTTCCATGTCTTACTTTGAGAAGTGTCCCCAAGGGATGAATAAACCCAGCACAACAGCTTCCCAGGTTGCAAACCACAACTCAACTCCACAGAGCACAACTCTATGAAACAGTTTCCTCACCTTCAACACTATCTTATTTTTTATTACTGCTTAAAGATGACAGTAGAAGGACCTTATGTACAAGATGGAGAGCATACAAAAGGCTTCATCTGGCCCACAGTATGAAATTATGCACCTACACAAATGTGGGGGTCTCTTTCCTTTGCGTAAAATGTTAGCCTTAGCCATAGGTTCAAAGAAATTTTAAAAAAGGTTATTTTCACCTCAGTAACTAACTAAAAGGTGGAGGGCCACCCTGCTTTTCTGCTCATGCAATCTCTCTCTCTCTCTCACACACACACTCTCTCACACACTGCATGAGCAGAAAAGCTGTACTGGACTCCACCTCTTTAGTTACCTCCTTAAGGTCCCCATCAACTTATCTACTGGATATGTCACAACAGAATATCAGCCTGTCAAATGAATGTAGGCTCTCTCTGTTGCAAGGATGGGTATGTGAGGCCACTAAGAACATTTCTGCAGTCCATACATTTTTCCATTCCTGAAGTTTTAAAGAAGAAGCAATTTTGGAGGACTCCCATTCCATTAAATAATTTCAAAACTTAAAACAAAATAAAACATAAAACATGAAGATTATAGTCATTTCTGGGTGTTTTTTGGGGGGTTGTTGTTGTTTGTTTTTGTTGTTTTTTGCTTGTTTGCTTGCTTACTCATTTTTTCAGACTTCCTAATGTGGCCTATGGAGAACCTTTCAGATTTCAGAAACTGAAAATCTGAAGTGGTCCATCACTCTACATAATATGGACCCTTGTACAATTAGGACCAAAGGACAGACTGTGTATATTCTTCAAGATTTCCCTCTGCAAAAAAATCACCCAGTGCATGGATGGTAGGGCTGCCAATGGCTAACTGCTGAGGTAAGGCAGATGCTAGGCTGATGAGGACGAAATGACTCAATAGGGCTCTTGTACTATGTAATTCATTCTAATTTCTTTTCACAACCCACAGTAAAGTCATTGTCCTGTTATAAGCAAACAGAAGTAATCTCCATAGTTGAATTCTTTTTCTATTCTAATATATGGCATCCATGGATGCCTATGAATGAATGCTTTGTGTGAAAATGTGTCAGATTTGAATAGATTGTACTTGTATGCAGTCATGGAAGTATTTTCTGTAGATGCAAATGTTGTTCTTGAGTGGCTTCAAGACATTTCTGAGTTATGGTGACTCTAAGGCAAAATTATCACAGGGTGTTTTGTGGGGTTTTTTGGACAAGATTTATTCAGAGGGGATTTATCTTTGCTGATGCAAAGAGTTTGACTTACCCAAGAGTTTGACTTTGACTCTGATGCTGAGAGTTTGACTTACCCAAGGTTACCCTATGGGTTTCCACAGCTGAGAGGGGATTTGAACCCTGGTCTCTAGAGTCCTAGTCTACCATTCAAACCTCTGTACCCCACTGGCTCTCTGTGTATGCAAAAACAACATGTTTCTGTAGATGGAAAATAACTATAATATTTTTTTTTATTTTTAAAAAATTATAATTAAATTTAATATATTTATTTAATAAATAAATAAATAAATAAATAAATAATATTTATTTAATTAAATTAAATAAATTTAATTAAAAATATAATTAAATGATTCTTTAATTATATCCAGTGTGAGTAAAAAGGAGGCACTTGTTCAACTGGCCAGGTGCTTGCGTGTCAAACCTCCTCCTCCTCCTCCTCCTCCTCTTCCTCCTTTTGCTTGTTTGCTTCTTTTTGGTTTAAAAAACAGGGTTTTTTGTGGAATTTATTTTAGTTAAATAACAGATAAATAATACTAAAAATTTTAAAAATACTAAATAATGAATTAAAGAGTATTTAACAGATCTTATTAGTTGACAATCTCCCACATCTTGCTGCATCCCTCCTACCAACCCACCAGCCCTTCACAATTTTGGAACTGGATCACAGTTAATCTGATCTAAACACAGTTATAGAAACAGAGCTCTGAAGTAACTGCCACATTAAAACCTCTTACTTCTCTCACACACTTCCCCCACTTAAATGGAGATTCCCATTTAAACTGTAACCTTCTCTCACCCTCCTTGGTAGGTGCTTTCTCTGAGTCTACTGCTGCATCCAGGGAGATTAGCAAATTTGAACTGGGGGAGACACCACTGCCACCCTTCACTGCCATAGGCCCAACATTGCATAACATCTTTCCCTATATGCCCACCATTGCATAACATCTCTGGGGAACCTAGAACACCTGTATTTACTCCCCAGTAGGTCTCACAGGGACCTCAGTGGGGAGATGCCCTATCACAGCATCTGTTACATGGCAGCAAGTGGACCTGCTTAAGACTGGTTGGGAGCTCTGTAGTTTGCCACCCCTACTTTATAGTTTGCCAACTCATTGATTTTCAGCAGCAGATTATGCCATCCAATTTTCATGGGCTTTATAATACATTATTTGTCTTTAGGAACAAGGGAGAACAAAAAAAGAGGTGGGTGTCTAGATGTAGCCCTCATCCCTTGAATCGCTAGGTACTAAGTAGTAGGCGGGTAAGCGAGAGCCAGTGTGGCACAGTGGTTTGAGTGTTGGACTATGACACTGGAGATCAAGGTTCAATTCCCAATTCGGTCATGAAACCCACTGGGTGACCTTAGGCAAGCCACATGCTCTCAGTCTCAGGGGAAGGCAATGTCAAATCTCCACTGAATAAATCTCGCCAAGAAAACCCCATAGGTTGCCTTAGGGTCATCTTAAGTCAGAAATGACTTGAAGGCACACACAACACATGCAACACAGGAGGGAAGGTGAACTGTTGCAAAAGAAGAGTAGGTTAACAAGTTTAGTCAAACTGCACAGAAATATTTTACATAAATCAAATTTTATAGGGTGATTTCGCCCCCTCCCATTATTTTAGATTTTACATTGGTGATCATCACAACAGTGACACCTTTCCACTAACAACTTCTTTATTAAATAAACAAGCCATCTATGTTGGTTTTCTTTTAGAACATACTACAAGTTGAGTCTCCTCTATCTAGTATTCCAAAATTTGAAATATTCCAAAAACCAAAACTTCTTTCATGGGTGGCTGAGATAGTGACAGCTTTGCTTTCTTGATGGTTCAGTGTATGCAAACTTTGTTTCATGCACACAATTATTAAAAATATTAGACATAAAATTACCTTCAGGCTATATGCGTGTATAAGGTGTATATGAAACATAAAAGAATTTGCTGTTTAGACTTGGGTTCCATCTCCAAGATATCCCATTACATACATATATGCAAATACTGGTATTCCAAAATCCAAATAAATAAATAAATAAATAATAAAAATAAAAAATAAAATAAAAAAATCTGAAAAACAAAACACTTCTGGCACTTCGGATAACGGAGACTCAACATGTATTATAATCCAAACAAAATCATGTTCAAAACTGTGGTTCAGATAAATTAACATATGCTAATTACTAAACAGGGTGTCTCTGAACACATGTAATTCAGAGTCAGTAGAAGAATAAAGCTTATCTATTTTTTTCAACTCCTGAACAGTATTGTTTATAACCTTAATTTAGGTAAGGAAACCTTTTAGTTATAATAACTGCCAGAAAAACTTGACTTTCTCCAATATACTGTAATTCACCTAGGGATCTGCTGGGAGCTCCAATCTGCCCATCCCAGGCCTATAGCAGTTTTGGTCTATAGCAGTAGTTGATCAAGCCATCATGGGCTAGGCAAGTGATTCCGAAAGTGGTCCAATGGCCTGTAGGACTATGGTGGAAATGAGGGTTGCATGAAACTTCTTTTCAGGGTCCCTTAAAACCACTATGAAGCCTCTCTACATGTAGTGATATCTCCTTATGTTCACCTGCCCATGCAAGCTCATTCTCTTAGTAAGTAGACATGGGAAATTCTTGTGAGGCATCATTTTTGTTGCTTAGAGCAGCTCCATTTTGGGACAGACTGACTGACTGGACCTAGGAGATAGAGCATGCAGCAATGGGGAAGAAGCAGCAGCAAAAAGGATCTTTCAAGTTTGAGACCCTGCTGAAGCATTGCGTGCTTCAAGCTGTTCTTGCTTTCTTTCATCAGACAGGTTGAGAGAAGAGGTCTTCAATCCAGAGCATGTAGCCTCACTGTACACACACCGGCTGTGCCTCTCTCCACCTCGAAGAAGAAGGATTGAGAGTCCTTCCTTGCCAGGGAGAACCTCTTTCCTTTGCACTTGGTCACCTTGGGAGCAGTGATCAAGCCGGTGGCTAAGCAATGACCAAGAAGTTTCTTGTTCTCACTGGCCTTTGCAACAAAACTGGAATGGGTGAGAAGCTTCTCTTGAGATTATGACACGGGAGGCGGGATAGGGACGGGATCACTCCCCCGTTCTTATTCTATCTGTGACCCGAGTGAAAGTGATTGTGCAAATCACTTTCACATGAAAATGGGCTGAAGAGCGTTTTTAGCTGTCATGGTATTAACAGGTTCTTCTGTTAATACAAAAGATTGCAAATGACAGCTGTAAATGCTTTCAGCTGATGGCTGAAAGTGCTTTTCAGCATGCTTACATGTAAAAGTGATTCGCACTATCACTTTCACTCATGCTTCCCTGCTGGGTCAAGTATGGGTTATGTGTGAAAGTCCTTCCTGCAGCTGGGCTGAAAGGATGGGATGTCATATTTCTTCTTCACACATAAGCTTGTCGCACGGCACTTAAAGAACAGGAATGGAACAGAAGGGAACGGAACAGAGAAAAAAATGCATTTTACTGCACAGGAGAATGCCACCGATGCCGCTGGGAGTCCCCAAGGCGTTCCCCAGCCATTCCTGGCAGCTGATTTTGAAGAACGATTTTACCGAACTTCAAAAATCAGCTACCAGGGACAGCTGGGGAACGCCTTGGGGACTCCCGGCGGCATTGGTGGCGTTCTCCCATTCAGTAAAATGTGTTTTTGCTCTGTTCTGTTCCGTTCCCATTCTTTAAGTGCCATGCGATAAGCTTAATATACACACAGAGAGAGTGCTTGAATGGTAAATGCAAATAAAGGATTCTCAATTTCTGTGGCTTATGAAAACTATTTATTACAATCAAAAAATTGACCCGGCTTTCTATTAAGATGCTGCTTTTACAGAGCTATGGAAGCAAACAAGTCACATAAGTGAGCAGCATGCCGACTGCCATGGCAACAGGGTTTCACAGTCTACCAATAAAAACTAAGTCCAAGGTTATTATTCTGATTCCATCTTTCTGTACAACTAGCATAATATAAAGAAGGATTTAAACCTACAGTGATTACCTCTTCATTGTGTGATCAGTCCTACAAATGATAAAATGGCTACAATCTCAAAATCAATGAAATAAAACATAAAGATACTATTAATTTTTATGTACATTCCTTGCAATTACATTCTTTATGATGGCCTCCCTCTTCCTGATCATATAAATCCATAATTTCACACGAACCTGCTCACACTTAATTACTCAGTTGAGAGAATTGAAGCTCCTTTATAATAGTAAACTCTGTTTCATAATATAGTAGGCAAAAATGACTGGCAGAATATTTTCACATGATTTGTACTAGCCACTGTGACCACTGAGATCGTGTGCCCCCCCCCTTTATATACATAAAAAGGAGCAATTTAAATTACTTCAGAATTTGTATTTTAATTTGCATTGAGATGTGCATTAAATGCATTAAATTAGAATTCTAATTTGCATTAGAAACTGGCATGCAAGCTATTGTCTGAGCCAAAATTTTGCATGGCTTGGGGATTGGCAGCAACAGCTTGTTAGGAGCTACTTTTGATGTTGATCAAATGTTTGAGAATGCATTTTAGTTTTGTTTTTGGTATTTATAAAATTTAGTTATTTATTTAATTAAAACTCGTTTAGCATCCCATGTATTTAATTATACTTCATTAAATTTAGTGTAAGTTCATTATAAAACAAGTCAACAATAACTGAATCCTTCACAGTTAATTATTGTACGAATTAATTTAAACTTAAATTATAACTTGATGTAACAGAGTGGCAGCCAACATGACAAGCAACTGGACCATGAAAGCAGTACTCTCCATGATTGATATTCCTTGGTGAGCAGACAGTTTCCTTCACCACAGAGACCTGGAGATTGCTAGTCACAGGGTGGCTGGAGGAAGAAGTCTCTTCTGGTTTGAAGAGAGGCTTGTGTAGGTTGAAGGAAAACCTCTAGGAGATCCAAAATGAAACTGTAGCAAAAAGGTCAGTATCAGCTGCCCTTCCAGATATGGGGCTGCATGAGGTCTACAATTCACACCCCACCCACCTTGATGTAGTAAATGATCCATCAGGGTGGAAATGCCACATAATGCATTTGTTGTTTTCAAGAAAAAGTATGTGAAACAGATCATACACTGAAAACATAATGGCAAATTGTGTACTATACCTATATAATACGTATGAGCTAAAGATTATTACTATATTGTGCTCTCCTCCACTCTTTTTCTCTTCCCAGATTCACCCTGCTGCTTCTAAAATAAAAATGGGAGCAAGGAGAATCTAAGCTAGTATTTCTTCAGCTTCGTGGAAAATGAAGATTCCTCTCAACAGCTTGACCAGTAGGGCATGAATTAGGCAAAGGTATAACTTTTTTTTGATTCGTGCAGCCAATCAAAATGCCTGGCAGCTCTACATGTCAGTGCATAGTTTCAGAGATATTTATTTTTTTATTTATGAGCAGAACAACCAGTGACAAAAGAATTTAAGCTTTACCAAAACTATAAGCAAACATTTCCACTCTTAGGAAATTCAATTTAGCTTAAACTAAAGAATTATGTAACTATGCATATAAAGTATAAACTTTCTTGAGTCAAAAGCTGAGTGTTATACAAAATCTGCCTTCAGAACTTGTATCAGGTAGAAAAAAACTATGCTTGAGGAAAACAAATATGTATACTAGAGTAAAAATTCTGTCTAAACAACAATTGTGAATGAAGCTAAATAGTAGAATATTATTATTAACAAGGCACACCAACCAAATTATTCAAATGCCATTTTAATAATAATAATAATAATAATAAACACTTAATTTTGATTTTTATTGCATTCTATAATAATAATAATAATAATAATAATAATAATAATAATAATAATAATAATAATAATAATAATAAATATATATATATATATATTTTATATCCCACCCCTCTGCCAGGCAATCGGGGCAATGTACAACATTTCAAAACATAAAAACAAATAAAATCAATTCAAACCCCATC
The DNA here is from genome assembly GCA_020142125.1 of Phrynosoma platyrhinos. NCBI lineage: Eukaryota > Metazoa > Chordata > Lepidosauria > Squamata > Phrynosomatidae > Phrynosoma > Phrynosoma platyrhinos. The sequence goes on from CM034708.1 coordinate 58,480,878, forward strand.
CCTCCTTCCCACACCCACCCATTCCCAAAAAACAAATCAAATTAAACAGATTAAATAACGATAATTCTATGTATTCTATATTGATGTAACCCACCTGGATTCCTTGTGATTGGGTGGGCTATAAATAAATAATTTATTATTCAAATGTCATTTTGTACAAAATGTAAGTTTAATAATTATATAAACTTTTAAAACTGAAATAACATTTCATAATTACATAGCTCTACCAGGAAAAAAGACACAAAAATATGTGTATAGTAATGGAATCACATACAGCCTTTCATTACACTAGAGACTACATCACAAACCTACAATGGCTAATGGAGTGCAACAAGGAATTCCAAAAGAAAATAATTATGTGTTTTATTGACTACAGCAAAGCCTTTGACTGCACAGACCATGAAAACCTATGGAATGCTGTTAAACACATGGGAGTGCCAACACACCTCATAGTACTGATGAAGAATTTGTACTCAGGACAAGAAGCTACTGTCAGAACAGAACATGGAGAAACAGAATGGTTCCCAACTGGCAAAGAGGTCAGGCAAGACTGCATCCTTTCACCCTAGCTATTCAACTTATATGCAGAAAATATTATACAAAAAACAGGCTTGGATGCAGAAGAGGGAGATGCAAAAATAGGAGGAAGGAGCATCAACAGTCTAAGATATGCAAATAACACCATACTACTAGTAGAAAATATCATAGACCTAGAGCAAGTACTGAGGAAAGTCAAGGAAGAAAGTGCAAAGGCGGGCTTAATGCTGAACATAAAGAAGAAGAAAAAAAAGAGCACCGAAGATATCCGTAAATTCAACCTAGACAATAAGGAAATAGAAATAGCAACAGAGTTCCTGTACTTTGGATTAAACATTGATCAGAATGGGGCATGCAGTCAAAAAACCAGAAGACTAAGAGCTATGAAAGAACTAGAAAAGTTCCTCAAGAGCAAAGACATATAACTAAGCATGATAGTCAGAATCATACAAGCAGTTGTGTTCCCCATTGCCATGTATGGATGCAAGAGCTGGATAATTTAGAAAACCAACCCCCCCCCCAAAAAAAAATCATTTGAGATGTGGTGCTGGAGAAGAGTTCTGAGGATACCATGGATAGCCAAATACAAATGGGTCATAAAACAGATTAGGCCTGAGAGCTCCCTGGAAGCCAAGATGACTAAATTGAGACTGTCATACTTTGGCCATATCATGAGAACAAATGGCTCATTAGAAAAGATCATAATGCTAGGAAAGGTGGAAGGAAAGACAAAGGGAGGAAGACTACATGCTAGGTGGAGAGACTCCATCAGGGAGGCCATGGGCATGAATAAGCAAGAACTGGGGACAGTAGTGGAGGACATGGTGTATTGGAGATGTCTCATCCACAGGGCAATTGTGAGTTGAGATCGACTCAAGGTGAGTGATTTGAGTACTGGAATAGGCCTCTGAGAGACCAAGTTTCAAACTCCTGCTAAGCCATGGGAACCCTGTGACCTTGGGCAGGTTACACTCTCTCAGCCTAAGACGACAAAGCCAAATCTCTTCAGAACAAATCTTTCCAAGAACACTCTCAGGGTCACCATATGGCCACAACATGTCAGCAATGACTTGAAGACACATAACAACAAAAATCTAAATTATGTACGCAAGAGATACCAAATTTAAGATCTAAGCAGTATTTTACTGTCATTTAAATGACGTTTCCCTATTTATTCTAGCTTTACACATGAAAGCTTTTGGAAAGCTATTATCTCAGTTTTCTTTCCCATTAATCATGTAGTACATGGATCTGCACAGATGATATTTATTTTTTGCCACATGAGTACTTTTCAAAGTACTTGAATACAAAATTAGCTGCAGTTATTAGACTGACAGGAAATCATAAACCACACATAATCTGTACAATTAAATATTTGTATAAATAAAATATTTATTATTTATATTGCTGTAATATACAGATCAAATTAAATTATTCTCCCAGTACAAGTACTGCTTTTTTCTAAATTATAATGGACCCTTAATATCTTAAAGAGATAAGATCCTATCCTGGAAGCTAAGCAGGGTCAGCCCTGGTTAGTAGTTGGGTGGCAGACCAACAAACACCAGGTGTTGGCAGCCTATATTTCAGAAGTGGGAACTGGAAAACCACTTGTGAGTATTTCTTGCCTAAGAAAACCCTATGAAATCCACGGGGTCACCATAAGTCTACTTGAAGGCACACACAGAGGCAGACACACACACATAAATTATGATCCTAGGAACCAACAAGGAGTGGGCAGAATTCACACTTGCAGCATTTGTTTTGTTTTGTTTGTTAATCAGGGGAGGGTTACTAGAATTCTGAAGTCTGCCAACAGTAAAGATAAAGGTAAAAGTAAAAGTTTTCCCTTGACATGAATGTCTAGTTGTAACCGACTGCAG
>CM034708.1:58501157-58520832 GCA_020142125.1 Phrynosoma platyrhinos
CCACGGCACACCTTCCCAGGGCGGCCCATGGCCGCCCGTCTGCTTAGGGCTTCTGCGATGTACTAGTGTGAGGTCTCAACAACAGGCAGCAGTGACAGATGTGTAAGGGAACAGGAGTCATGCCACAGGTTCAAAGTCAAGACACAAAGCCAGCAGTTTGGAGCAAAGAATAAGTCAAAACTGAAGGAGAATCCAGGACAGAATCAGGGATTAAACCAGAGGTCAGAACCAAAGAAGGAATCAGGAGGCAAGATTGAAAGGTCAGGCAAATCAAAGGCAAGAGGTAAATCAGGATGAAGAGAAATCAAAGATTTATAAACTTTCAATGATCTATCCAAGTTGCTGATCTTATTTAAGGGACAATAGATACATTAAACCACTCATCTAAACTTTAGACTAAAACCCAAGAGGATTCACTATGCCACTAAGATGGAAGCCATCAGCTGCTACTGGGTGACCATGTTAGTCTGCTGCAGCAAAAACAACAGAGCCCCATAACATCTTAAAGACTATCAAATTTTAATATAGCAAAATTAAATGCCTATGTTAAGTGTGGTTGGACTCTTTCACATTTTAAAGACTATCATTTCTTGAAAGAAAGACTTTTGATCAGTGAGACAGAAAATCTGTACACAGTCTTAAATGAACTGATGACAGCCTTTAATGGCACCTTCCCCCCAAATCTGGGAACAAAATGCCAAAAAAAAAGGGGGGGGCTAGACCTAACCTTGGTGCTGTTAATGTTTCCTTCATTAAATGTATGTACTTTCTGTTCAGCAAGCCAGATTCTCCGGAAGCCATGATGACATCTATCATGCTGTCACCCTAGAGAAATATATTGCTGATGAAAGCAATTGGGTGCACATATAAAACATTTAAAAAGGAAATTCATTCTTTTACAATACACATTTTGAAAGAGTTAGGGGTTGCAGACTGCCAGAAATAGTGCAAATTGAGTCCACTTTTAGGGTTAGGGTTAGTGCTAGGGAATCATGGGAATTGGTTTTTTTCTGAGACATTGAGCCTTCTCTGTCAGAGAGCTCTGATGCCACGATAAAATACAGTTCCCATGATTCCCTAACCCTAACCCTAAAAGTGGGCTCAATTTGCACTATTTCTGGCAGTCTGCAACCCCCCTCAGACAGGCAGTATCTTCTTTACAAGACTTCTCCTTTGTTTTAATCTAAGTTCTCCCCAAATCCCCAAATAATACAAAATTGTGACAATATCCTCACAATGCTCATTTTGCCTGCAGGCTTTTGGCAGGTACCCTTTGTACTCAAGTAACAAATTGTGTTCAAGTTTGTCTCATCTCTGTTGAGCAATAAAAGTCAAGTTCTAAACAGAATGCCTGAAACTTGAGTGATAACTATGCAAAAACCAAGGAGTAGACATGTAAAAATCAGTGAGACCAGATGCTAGTAATTACATCTAAGCTGTTAAAAAACTCATGGTATAAAGGGAAGAAAAAGAACCTACTTTATAATAGAGAATCAAACCTGAGAACAATAAATAGGTTCAAAATTAGTCCCCTGTGGTACCTGCAAGAATTCTGTGGAACAGAGAAATGACAGTTTTTTTTTATGGAAACACTGTAGTTTTTATGCATGGAAGCATAAAATAATTTAGTTTTAAAGACAAAAGGTACTGGCATTTAAAATAATGTTTAAATATAACTTCTTTATGACAGGGTATGCTTGTTTGAAAACCATGAAGGCTCTAAATGCTTTCATGTAGTTCACAGCAATGGATTCAAACAACCAAAAAGGCTGTCAAATTCACAGATCAACTTCAGCCAAGTTTATGATTTATTTCTCCATGCTATATCTATCTGTGAGACATCTTAGGAAAATACAACCATCTGTATATCAGAACAAGGGATGTTTTTTAGACTTCCAGTCCCTTATCTTCTGCTAAACAAAACAACAACAACATCAGTTTTGTTATATGCTGCTGTGTCATATCCAAATCATGATTATACAGTCCAGAATATTATATTACTGATGTATTTATATCATACAGTCCTGTATGAAAAATTTAAAATTGGTTTTTAAAAAATGGAAAAACAATAAAAATAAAAAATGTTAGCTGAGATTTTGCATTGCCAGACATTACAATGACAGAGCTCCATCATCTCGCTATATCTAATGATACAACCCTAAAACTTTTCCCCCAACTTTTTCAGCTACATAGCACCCTGCTGATAGGTTTCCAAGGAACTGCAGGCTGGGGCACTGGGAAATAAGTTCTGGAGTACTCTCCTGATTACGGGAAACATTCAGAACAGCTAGGTGGGAAGACTCCTCAGGGTCCTGCCTGCTCCTCTCAATGTGCTTGGTGACTGTGAGAATGTGGCAGAAGTTATTTATGGGGGAAGGAAGACTTCGTAGGAAGGAAACCAAAACATATGGTTGGAAGAAAAGGCCACAACTTTATTGAATACAGCTGACAGGTAGAGTTGGCCCAAATACATGAGTCTGAATCTGGCATCGGCCAACCCGCCTGATGAACCAAGTGGCCCAGTCACAGTTGGGCTTTGGGTTGACAGAAGGGGAGGGTAATCAACTGATCTCATGTTTGCATCTTCTCCCCTTTGTCACCAGGGGACGCTGTTCAGGAGTTGCCCCTGCAATGGAAATTCCTCACCACTCAGCACTTCTGGGTCCCCATGGGACTCCCGATCCTGTGCTCTGCAGTACAGGAAACCACACTCACCAGTTCCACGGCCCATCCTACTTCCCCTAAAAGTTGTGATAACACCAGAACCCAAACTTAGAGGAAGGGAAGGAGGGTGGAGAGAGCCATGCTGGAATGGTGCCAGCCATTCTCAGCTACCCAGCCTTAAATAGGCCCATCTACCAATGAGCAGCTAGGGCAGGTGGATGCCCTACCTCTTCTCGGCCTCCCAACCAATCAGAGACACCACTGGCCAGGGCAAGGGGGCAAGGCTTACAGTTGCACAGGTCATTGGGACTTGTAGTCTCCAGCAGCTCCTGGAAGTCCCACCTCCCAGACAGCCAATCCGGACCGCAGAAATCACTCCCAATGCCTCCTGGGAGCCAACCACCCACCCCCAGCTGGGCAGGATAACTCCATGGGCCCAACACCTATTCCCCAGCAACCTGGCCAGCCCAGTGAGTCAGGGCAGCTTCATTTCTCAGTGCCTCAATTAGCAGCACCTCAGAAACCCTTCAGTTGTAGCACTGCCTGGTTGTAATGGCAGGTTTTGGGGATCATTTTTACTTGTTAATGACCATAAACATGAATCCCAAAAATTAGTAGATCAAAAGTTCAACTTACGATCAGGATGCCACCCTACACACACACACACACACGTATAAGCAGCCAGTAAAAGTTCAATAGATAGCCAGATGTTAAAACCTCTAAAATACTAAGAATATTTTTAAATGTGTGGATAAGAGATAAATAGATAGGCAAACAGACTGATATTTCTGGAGCCTGCAAGATGGCAAAGTTAGTGGCTGGTATACTTTCTTGAAGAGAATATTCCACAGTTGGGAGTAAAAAAACAACAAAAACGTAAGAATATTTCATGGTTGAGAATCAATAAAATCATCAACCAATGACTTTGATATAAAGCCAGGTTCATAGGATAGGAAATGCTCCTTAATGTACTTCCAATCTATTTATGACTGAAATACTCCACTGCAGGGTGGTTTGGGAATTAAGCAGGCAATATATTAAATTATTATTAAAGTATGGTCCAATTGTGCAGTGCCAGTAAAACAATTCAATTACAACCTACTCTAATATTTCTGAACCATTTTCAGAAGTGTCCCTCCATGAAACATGCATACACTTCCACACATACCAAGTTTGTGGAGTGGGGACTTAGATTATTCCACAGCAGCACAGTTAACTAGATGACTGGCCACTGGACATTATAAAATAATTTAAATTATTCTGATAGACAGACAAGCTGGAATGTGTCCAGAGGAGGGCAAAAAAAGATGGTTAAAGGATCTGGAAATAACAACCTATAATAAATGATTGAGATTGCTGAGTATGTTTAGCTTCAAATTGAGAAGACAGAAGTGCTATGAGAGCCGTTGCAAATATCTAAAGGGCTATCATGAGTGAAAATGTTTTCTGCTGTTCTAGAGAACAGGAACAAGCCAATGGACTCAAATTACAAGAAAGGAGATTAGGAATTAATAACATTAGGAAGACCTTCCTGATGGGATGCAGCCATGGTAGTTAAAGTGGAATGATAGTGCTATGACTGTACAGTGTGAAAGGGCCTCTGTACATCAACATAATAGACTGGCTTAGAGTATGGTGGACACCCATCATTGCATATTTTCAAAAAGAAGTTGTAATATCATGACTCAAGGATTTTCAGCACTGCACTGGCAGGAGATTAATGACCTTTGGGTCATCTTCTAATTCTATGATTATGTGAGAACCAGACAGACAGAGGGGCATCATAGTGACTTTATATTACAATTGTTTGTGTATAAAATCAGAACGGTACTTTGCTGTGGGAACAGATAACAGTGTTGTTGCTAAAATTAATGGCATGTTCAAGGAGAAAGATGGCTCCTGTGAGCCTTGATGAGAATAACCCTTTTCACCTTTTTCCAACTGGCAGGTTAATTGCTTGACCCTGTCTGACTTACTAATTTTTTAGAACAGATTTTCACAAATAAAAGAAGAGATGTTACAGAAAAACCTTCAGCTATGACTAGTTTACCCCCTCCATACCAACCCCTTAATTATTTTACTACTTTTATGTATGAATATCTGCTGCAATGGTTTCTGCAAAAATGTCTGTCTGTCTATCTCAATCCACACCTCCTACACACTTTGGGACATGAATTTAAATGAAAGACATTTCCTAAATAGTTTGGAAGCAGAAGCTCCACACTGATGGATTTTGTTCTGTCTCAGATACACTTTTATCTCAGATAAATTTCTACATTATTGTAATTGTAAGACTGTCTCACTAAAAAGGAGGAAGGGAAGGGAAGAGAGAGAAAAAGAAATGTTGCAGCACTTTTAAGACTGTTTTTTATTTTTGTATGAGCTTCCATAAATATAAACACACTTCTTCAAATGCAGTACAGATGCAGTACTGCCAAACTCAGTACATAATGCAGCATATGATAAGTCCGATCATACTTAAGAAGTCCTTGAAGGAAATAAGTCTTGACTTATGCATCTGAGAAATATGTAAGCTACTTTAAGTTCACCAGCATGCAAGCAGTATTGGTCACAAGCATGGAAAACAAATAAAAAACAGGAAAACCTAGAACAGAGAGAAATGTACCATGAATGTCCAGTACTAAAGAATGTGTAGTTACAAAATGCTCCCAATGAGTTGTAACTAATTCAAAACTAAGAATGATTAAAATCTGATTAAAGTAAATCAAGGTTGTGCTCCTGTACCCATCTCCCTTTGAGTAAGCTCCATGTAATTCAGTGAGGTAGGATTGTCAGCTTGTGTATGGAATGAGGTGCCTGAAGAGACTGGAACAGAAAAAGGTACTGTAAATATCTGTAGCACAAAGATGCCTGCCCTCTCTTACGTTCTGTATTCCAACTTCTGCTGCAGTTGTCCCCTCCCTAGTGGAAAGCAGATTCCACTAATCATGGTATTTTAAAATTGTAATGTTACCACGTTGCTGTCTTAAAATGATGTGGTTCTCAAGGCAACAGAATGCATTTTTGTATTCCTAACTGTAGAGATGAATGCAGTTTTTTAAAAAGACAAATAGTGTACTGTTTTATTATGACTATTAAATACAATTGGTCCTCCATATCCATGGGAGTTAGAGGTGCAGGACCCCTGTGAAAGTGCAAATACTCTAGGTCCACCAAACATGCATGCTACAGACTACAATTCCCAGCTGCTGCTGCAAAGATCTCCTTCAGTATCATTGTCCTTAAGGAAAAGGACAACATTGAAGATTTTTGAAGCAGCCACAGCAGGTCTAGGCTGACAGTGACAGCTGCTTGTCCTCCTTACCCTTTTCCTCTCACTCACCATCTCCTTTCCTGCCAACACCCCCCAGCCCATTACTTCATTTGCTGATTTGGCACCAAAACACCTTTGCTTCACTCAGAGGCCACATTTGTTGCCTCCACTGATCTCCAAGCCTCCCCCACCACCACACAGATGGTGGGAAGACAGGTACTGCAAAAATCTCCTGTTTTATCTTCTTAGTAGGCAGAGGGGTAGACTTAGAGTGGAGGTGATTGAGGTCCAATGGACACAGCTTCGGAGCAAGGCAGAGGAATCAGCATCATGGTGCAAAAATCACAAAAGGAGTAACAGGCTAGGGCTTTTGGTAGGAGAAGAGGAATAAAGTGATCTCCTAGATCTAGGGCCTTTTCTAGGGCCAGATCTATCTCCAGTGGTGGCGGCAGCAGCAGCAATGACTCCATCCTGTTGATGGGCCAAACCTGGGCAGCCTCATCTGGTTCCTTCACCCATTGCTTGCAAAGCCTTGGAGGTCTTGGTCAAAGAGAGTCCCATGAAGTGTGTGAGGGAACAGCAGCAGAAGCAGGAGGAGTGAGGAAGGCACAGCCAGTGGCCTATGGGAGCAGCTCCCACCATCACTCCCCATTATTACTTCCAGCATCACCATTACCACCACCTCCAGCACCACCTGGGTTGCAGGAAATAGGAGAACAAGGCCAGCATGTATGTCACGAACTTTCAGTTATGGGAGAGTGTTAAGTAAAGTACTAGCTGCTTTAAGTCAAGTAGCAGTGACAAACTCCCAAATTATCACATCCATGGAAGTTAATCACACAAAAGTGGAGAACCAACTGTAGCTATGTTTAGATGGATTTGCTAATTAATATCCATTTAGCCACATAAAATACACACAGTAATATTTTCTTATCTAACATAACTGAGGAAACATGATTCAGAAAGAATAGCAAGCTGTGTGGGAATTATATGAGCTGGTATGCTAAGGGTACAAGAAATATTTAACCTGTTTTCTGTACGAGAATTATTTAATTGTTAAGTATAATACATAAATATATAGCAAATGGCAGCATTATGATGGAATAAATCTTAAATTAGATGTCAAGATATTCTGTCTGCATTGAATTCTATAGCTCTTCAGTGAGGATGGAGCTTTGTGGGTTGTATCTGAAGAAGACTGGGGAGGAGTTCAGTTACTGGACTTCTCATTCACTATATAGTATAGTGAATGAGAAGTATATAACCACACTTATGTGTATTAGATTGCTTTAAAGTATATAGTATATAACCACACTTATGTGTATTAGATTGCTTTAAAGCCTACAAAGTAATCAGCAGCTACTGTACTCTGTATGACCTTTGTACAGCCCTTACACAGGCCAAAGTGCTGTTTGGTGCAAAGCAGAGAAAGTATAATCACAAAGAGATGTTCAGTTAGTGTAAGGCAGTGCCAGCCTCAGTGCTGATAAGGACACTATTCTCTCTACAACAGGAATATTTTTTCTCTCTCAGACTTAAGAGGAAGGAAGGAAGGAGATCCTAACTTGGGAGGTTATCACACCAGGAGCCCTGTGCAAAATCACTCTTTAAAGTAAAAAAAACAAACCCGCAAAAGCGGAAGCTTTTAATGAACGGGATTTCTCCTGTTCTGCCCTGTGTGAAAAGTAAAAGCTCTGTTAACAGGGAGGTTAATCTGAACGAAACCCCCTCATTTTTATTTTCGGGTTTTTCCGAAAGTAAAAAGAAACGTAAATGAGGGGTTTTTGTTCAGATTAACCTCCTTTTTTTTCCATTTCATTTTTATTAAAAACAATTTTTTATACATTCTTAAAAAAAAAGCTTAAATAGTAACTACCTTAGTCATATTATATTGATCCTATCAATCCTATTGATCGAATTAACCTCCTTTTAACATCAATTTAACCACGACATCATGTGAAATCATGAGCACTTTTGTGGTTTTTTTCTAATTTAAAGTCCTGTTTTCACACTGGATTTCCCCCATGTGATAAACTCCTTGGAAGTGTCATCATAGCTTCTCAAAGCTAATCCTTCTGGCTCGCTCACTTTGGGAACAGTTCTTTGTCCCATTACAGAATGGGGGCACTGGTACCTCATCTGAGAACATGGAAGGCCAATTGGAGTTAACTGGAATAGCCTTACAATGCATGCAGGTTCCACCTGCATTTGATGCTATGTCAATATTTGGCTAAAGGGACATAAGAACAGTCCAGGTTCCACCTGCATTTGATTCGATGTCAGTATTTGGCTAAAAGGACACAAGAACAATTTCTTTGCTTTTATTTCTGTTACTACATTCTATCTGTAATCAATAAATTAATAAGGTCTACCATCAGTGGCTTTATTTTATTTTATTGTACTTCTTGAAGCTAATATGAATCAATACTAGAGGATAGAAAGTGATCTTTGTTTTGAATGTTAGTTTGGTATTTTATGTTGGTTGATGTTTGCTATTGTCTTGTTTTTAATTTTTGACTATAACGTGTTTTCTTTTTGAGTGCTGTTAAATAAAAGTGGCAAAAAAGAAAAAGCTAATTTGAGCAGGATCTAATGGGATCAGGTGCTCCAGATCATTATTTGGAGCCAATTATTTTTCCTCATTTAAAGTAGCTATTCTTCATATTCAGTTAAACAAGAAAATAACTACTGTCAGCACCAAAATGGCTGGTTATATTATCTTAAATTAGGGATGTAACATATTTCCTTATTTTGTTCCCACATGCAAGAATGAATAATTTCAGAAATTTAGTCCCCACTCTACAAGAATGCAAAGGTTTCTGCATGATTTTTAGCCACTATTTGTTTTTGGGGCTTCAATTCATTTGAGCAAAAATATATATTTTAAATTCATACAGGCTTTCCTATACAGAAGATATATATTTTTGGGCAGAATTCCTGTATTTTGTGCAAAACAGGCTGATTCTTCCGTGAAAACATTTGCACAGAAAATTATGCATGTTTCTCCTGCTGGCAATATGTTTATATTATTACACAGTTTATGCACATACATGGATTGGTGCAAAGAAAAATAACTTACAGTTGCCACGCATCTGTTTTTGCACAAAGTACACACTTTCTGTCCCCCCCTTCAAACATTTTTTGTGCAGGAAATCCTGTGTATTTTTGTGCAAACAAACACATTTTCTCCAGCAAAGGCCTAAATTGCAAAGAATCTTTCTCTCAGTTTCCTTTTTCTCAGTTGGGCATTTTGACTGTGGAAACTTCCCCTCACCCTTTTTTAAATTGAGAATAACAATATTAGGTTTCCCTATTTGCTACTTCCTATATTTAATATTGTTGCTTTATTCTGAGTTCCAAAGAACTCAGCTTGAACTGTAAGAAATTACTTGTTATGCAAGTAGCTTGCATTTCTTTCTGGTGTTTGTTTTAGTAGTACAGCATAATCTGGGGAAACCAGGTATAGGCATGGGATGGAGCTAAAGATTTACTGTTTCCTCTCAGCCAAATGAGCTACATCTTTGGTATTAAGATGGAATAAATCCATCTCTTTCTAGTTTCATCCATCTTTCAAGCAATTTCATATATCATGGAGCCGCTACACTTTCTGAATAGTTTGTGGGATGATGGTGGGGAAAGACATGTGGCCAAGCAACAAACATGCTTAATTTCCTTCCCATATGTCCCTTCCTTTTAGCCTCACTAACTTTCAGGCAGCCTGAAGTCACCAAAAGAAACATAAGAGCATATATACAAAAACCAGTTCTCTGGGGGCAAAAGCTGGGAAAAGAGCATGCTTGAGAACGTGTTAAGGAGGCAAGATTATTAAGTGAGCACACTTGTTTTGTTTCTTTCCCTCCACAAACATGATTTCCTTCTCACTTTTCCAATCCAATACATGCTCTCTGAACAGCTTCCAAGATGTCTGGAAGTCAGGAACATACACATTTCAGCAGATGGTGGTCCTTTTACGTATTTTTTCTCTTTTCTTTGCCCTGTGGGTGTAGGCAAAGGGTGGAGAGAGGATGAAAAATCCCTAACAGCCTTCTTCTGCAGAAAGAGGACTTGCCCAGGCATCCTTTTCAAAATGCTTAATGATAGAATTATTTGTTGAACAGGGGAGTTGTAAACCTCCTGACAGCATCTGTAATAGATTTAAAGAGTGTGCCTCTCCTCCTTTCAATATTTTGCCCGGTGTGCCAAGCTATTATGCTTCTCAAGAAAGGAACCTTATTTTAAACAATTATTCACTTCTCTTCTGTTTTGATGTCAGGTCCCTGCTTCAACAACTGAAGGGCTGTTCCTTTCTTTCCCATTCCTTCTTCCAATGTTTCTTCTTGACAGCTCTTTAGTAATGCTTGACTTGAAATGCCTGCCTCATGTAAAACACTGAAAATGTTAAAATATTCCTGAAGGTAAAAAAAAGCAAAGCATAAAAACTGTGTATCATTTGTTTTGACTAAATTTCTCTACCACTTTAATATAAAAATTTGGGTAAGAATTTCACTTACAATAAATGGCTCTGTTTACAGAATGCCCTAGACAAAAATACTGAGAAGACAGCTGAATAAATATGTATAATATACTCAAATATCATGCACCTTGGGCACATGTTATATGGTAAAAGAATACAGAACAGCCTGCTTTTAAATCCTTTAAAATGTCCATTATAAAGTATTATTTTGATACAGGAAATAAATAATCAGTAATATAATAATAATAATAATAATAATAATAATAATAATAATAATCTTTAATAGTATAAAGATTAATATTCAGTATTAAGATGCAGTGGCTCAAGTGGTTAAGATGCTGACTCTGTTGATTGCAAGATCAGCAGGTTGGCAATTCAAGGCCTGAGTGGTGCATGATGGGGTGAACTCCTGTCACTAGTCCCAGCTTCTGCCAACCTAGCAGTTCGAAAGCATGCAAATGCAAGTAGATAAATAGGTACCACTTTGGTGGGAATGTAAACAGTATTCTGTGTAATCATACTAGCCACATGACCACAGAGTAGTCCTTTGACAATGCTGGCTCTTTAGCTTAGTAACTGAAATGAACACCATCTCCTATGGTCAGACACGACTTGACAACCTTGTCAATGGGGAATACTTTTACCTTTTTATTAATACAAATAATCCAAGGTATATTGCACATGTGTTATAATAATATATTTATTTGTGGCTTGGTGCATGAGTCTTTAGAATTTAAAACTATCTGCTTTGCTGATGGTCTATTATTATTAATGTCTAAGCTTGACCCTCTGTTCTCGTATTAATTTAGGCAATCAACATTTTTGAGAATCTGTCCAGGTATCTGACTAGCGGGTCAATATCTGAACTGATGCTGGTGGGAAAGAGTAAACCACAGAATGAAGTTGTCTCCCAGAAATTTTGGTGGTGCCCTGAGGATATTATCTCTTCAGGGATAATAATTCCCAGGAATATTTTTTGTATGAATTTGATAAATTTGAATGAATTGATTGCTGAGATATGTCTGCAATTTGGAGATAGACATCTTTAAATTTGATTGTCTGGGGTAAGGTTAAATATTATACCCAAGATAATACCTGTTTTATGAGTGAAACCCCTCTACATACCTTCTCAACATTTCTAAAAACATTTAATAGCTTATTTTGGAAATCCATGTCAAGTTCCTCACCACCACAGATTTCCATGAAGAGGAGGAGGAAGCTTTCATCTAATGAAGGTGGAATTGCTACTCCAGATCTTTGCTGCTCCAGATCAATTTGCTGACATGCAATAGTCACTGAAATATTTATCTATATTGAATTTTTCATTTTGGGTTGTGTTTAATTTTTTTGTCTGATTCTTTTTTCTAAGTGGAAAATTCTGGGTTCTACCTAGGTTAGAAAAAGCTTTACTCTCCAAGGTTTTTGTAGCTAGGGAAAGCTAGCATATAAAATCACAAATGCTGTATTTTGATTCCTTTTACCATCTAAATGTAAAATGATGGAGGAATCTAGGTTTGAAAACTGGAAAGAAGACTTTCATATGTAAGGTCTGGGCTCACAGGCCAATTTGAATCAACTGACTGATTTTTATTTCATTCTCCGTACCAAGATTAGGTATTTGTCTCTTTCTGCTGAATGGCAGTATCTTCAGTTAAAGCAATTGTTGGTATCTAGGAATGGCCCTGATGATTTGAGTGCTTCAGCAAGCTCTACACTGTAGGATATGCAAACTGAATCTATGCAAACCCCAACCCCAAAATCCATCCATTTATAAATATTTATTCTCACACAACAAATGTGTAATGTATAGCATTAGGAATGAATAGAAAGATTAATCAAAATGTCCTGCTTTGTGTAACAATGGGCCCCATCAGTTACATCTATGAACTTTAAATTGTGACCTCTATGGTGGGGGGGCAGATACAGTCAGTCCTCCTTTTTCACAGGGGATCTGTTCTGGACATACACACACCCTTGAAAACAGAGATTCAGTAATATTCAGGCCCCAAAGTCTTGAATGGGGTGCACCTCTTGGGCATGGCCCATTGATTTTCACGAAGGTCACCCCTCCATGAATATGCAAAACTGTGGACTTTAAGTCTGCGAGAAAGGTGGGGCGACTGCAATTTATTTCATATATACTGGACTGACACAACATTAATTTAGTAAAAGTTTGAGTATGGTAAATTGCTGGTGATTTAATTCCCCTCATGTGTCTTTTATACACATGCCCTGTGGGCCTATCTCTTTGGGAGTGGGGACGAGGTTATTAGTCAAATTAATTTTGCCTTGCAGCATTCCTTGGATTTTGCAGATCTGCGTGTGATTTCAAATTATCTGTCTGGATCCTAGAAATTAACAGTAGCAATTATCTTTCAGTAGCTAGAAGAGTTATCCTGCAACAATGGAAAGACAAATACCCACTCCTCCACACATACCTATAGACATTTTTAATGGACCAAAGGCCTCATAAACTTGTCAATATCTGTCTGTCTGGCATGTAGACATCAAATATTTGAATATTTGTTCCTTTTTTCATAAAACTTAGGTATTGTTCTTATTCTGCTGCTGTATGTTCAGTTTATTATCCATCTATTTTTCAATTTTTATTATTTTTGAGGAAATATGAGGAACATAGTGTGTTATTTTACAGCTGACATATAAATTGACCAAGAATTATAGTGAAATTCTTCAATGCGGGCTTATATAGTGCTTTCTAATTCTCTCAATCCTAAAATGAGTGGAATCAAGTAGATTATGCTTACACAATGTTTTGGACCTAAGCCAGAGAGCTTCAGGGTCAAGACATACCATGCTTTCTCCAAAAGCCTCTTCACTCTATTCTAGGGTGAATAATACTTAGAGGGCCTAGAGCAAGACTGGATTTTCTACTTCCACCCTTATATGTACAATAAACGTTCTGTATCAGGGGAAAAGAAAACAAAATATCCAATGAACTGCTGCAACTGGATATGTGAATATATGACATACTCTACCCCTCTGTACTAACACTGCTGCCTTTTGAGAAACAGGCTAATAGGCAGTTGTCAAATCATTTTAAGAATTTTTGCCTGCAATTGTATACTTGGAAATATATGTGTAAGAACTAGTATGGCATAGTGGTTTGAGTAATGGACTATGATGACTCTGGAGACCAGGGTTCAAAACCCCACTCAGCCATGAAACCCAGTGGGTGATCTTGGGCAAGTCAAATGCTCTCAGTCACAATAGCAAATCCCCTCTGAAGGAACTTGCTAAGAAAGCTCTGTGGTAGGTCCCCCTTAGGGTCACCAGAAGTCAGAAATGGCTTGAAGGCACACAACAATAACAATTACTTAGAAATAAGCCCCATTGAATTCAATGGGATTTTTTTCCTGAGTAGTCCTAAACACACCAAAGATACCAGATTCCATCTGATCTTGGAAGCTAAACTGGTTAGTACTTGGATGGCAAACTACCAAGGAATACCTGGTTTTGTAGGCTATATTTCAGAGGAAAGTGAGGGCAAATAAATTTTGAGGATTCCCTGCCTATTAAACCATATGAAATTCATAAGATTGTCATAAATTGATAGGTGACTTAAAGGCACATGTATATGATTATGCCATGAAGTATCAAGGAAATTTGGAGAGGTACAGACCTGTGAATAAGAGTGTGATCTCCAGCAAATTCTTTGGATTCACTGTTATACAAAATTTTGAAATATTACAAACTTCAGTGGAATTCAGGATTCAAAACTAGGGTGCAATATAATGTTCTCGGTTTCTTTTATAAAAATCAGGCCTACATCCAATTCTTAATCCCAGCTAGAGTAGAAGCACTGATGGTAGCGTGGTAAGTCAATACTTCTATAAGTTCCATTGTGAATCATTGTTCTACATTAATTGAGCATGAATATGTATAAAAGCTTCAGAAACTCTATGCTAATGATACTGAGATATGTGTAAAATGCTATCAATAAGATAAATCTGAATCTGGTTACAAATGCTCTGGCAATAGCTCAGAAAGAATTTGTATTTAAATGAAAATTCAAGGACTACTCCAATCATTTACAAAATATGAATGGCTGTTGACAGCCTGGAAATATCAGCACCTGTCAGGTAAAATTGGGGAAACAGGAGTGAAATAATGTTCTGTTAAAACAGAATGTGCTTTTGGGGGAGCGAGTGGGAACCACTCAGGACAATAAAATTAATGGCAGTCTTATGATATATACTCATGTACAGGTCTAGAAATTTAAGTCAAAATCCCCCCCCAAAAAAACCATCCTAAATTGACTTATCCACAAGTCAGTGTAAGTACTATACCTTAACTTGACCAAAAAAGGGAGCTATCCTCTTCTCTGAGTAGAGTGGCAAAAAGTGAGAGCATAGTCTATCCCAGGAAAACCTAAAAGAAGCACCAAAACCTTCTACTCTCTGCGCTCCTCTGAGGTGATGCGCCAAAGAACCACTGCCATTTTCCTTCCCAGGCTTTCAAAAAGGCCAAAAGCAGCATTGTGGAAAAGAGAGTAGAGGAAGTCTGTACTTCCTTAAGTTTCTCCCAGGATGGACTAAACTCTCACTTTTCAGCACTCTACTCAGAGAAGGGGATAGTTCCTTGCCTATATATATAAAAGTTAATACTAGACCTTAACTTTTCCTTTTTTTTCTCTTTTTCTTTTTAAAGGAATCCTCCCCTTCTCTGAGTAGAGTGATGAAACGCTGTTTTGAATGCCTGGGTGGGAAAATGGTAATGGTTCCTAGGTTTTAACCTCAACTTATCCACGGGTTATATCAAAATCCTTAATTTTGGTCCCCAAACCTTGCCTAGACTTTTACATGAGGTTGACTTATACTTTGGTATATACAGTAATTCTGTTTCATAAGTATATGTATCAGTACTATCTTTCAACAAACAAACAATGCTTTCAAAAGTATATCTTTTTGTAATAATATATTTTATTTTTAACCAACAATTAGAATGGAATATAACTTACCACATATATGATTAGGTTTGCAAACCCAGTTATCATCCACCATATGGAAGATGTCAAAAGGATGCATAATTTTCCAAATATTATGGTGTTGTTCTTATCATAGACACATTTAGAGACCAAGCAAATTGGACTTTGAATAAGACACTGTTGTTCATGTCATGCATAAAGGACTATTAAAAATCAGAACGTTCTATAAGCTTTCAGGATGAAATATTTATACCTTAAGAATATTCTTGAAGTTGTTGAAAAGAATTTTTTTCTGTGCAGCCCTGCATTTTTCTTTCATAGAACAGCAAAACATTTCCAGTAGCCATCTCATGCAATATATAGGGGAAAGCAGGTGCAATAAAAGGGAAGAAAATTGGAAAACATGAACACAGAACAGTTGCAGTGCATACAAAATGAAACACAAAAATGCACATAAAGCCAAAGACTTGAAATAAAGTAAAAGGCGCAAGCACTGCTAGATGTGGGGGAGGTTGACTTTAGCAACTTTCAAATGGGTTGGTTTATGTTTTGTTTTGTTTTTACATGCCATCATCATGAAACAGAACTTCCAACTCACCAAGGCAGAGATTTGTGTAGCATCACCTGTGACTTCAGGAGTTCTTGTGCTGTTTGGGAGTCTGTGAGGATTACGAGCTATCGCCTGGCACCAGCCCAACATTTTCTCCTTCCACTTATCCCTTTTCAATTTCTGAAATTCTGAAAATAATTTACATTCCCTGAAACAATGGTATTTGTAATTTTTTGAATGTACGTCTCTGGGCATGCAAACAGCAAAACTGTATTCATGGGGTGGAGAAGAAAACCCATGCACATCTGTCTTAAACACATTTCTATCCAGAAACAAGTAAATGAGATGGGATTTTTCAGCATATCTTTGAAATTTAAGATACCTGGTACTGTATGTATTCTAACTAATTTTTCCCCCGGGATTGATATCTTAGTTGAAATCACAGAAAGATCACAAAATGCATGCAGTGAGAGAGTTTGGCTAAAAAGATTACTGTAAAACATATACCAGTAGTGACTGACAGTTCTAAGGTGAGTGGGGTAGTGAACAGATTTTAGATTGAAATTGAAAGAATGTGCTGAAACTATTTTGCAGATACAGTTCAGCACCTTGAATAGCTTCTACAACTCCCCCCTTCTACTTGATGCCACAAGCCCCCACTGATATATATTCACCAATACATAAAAGCAAGCTTTTCTTCACATTCAAAATGTCATCTTGAAGTGTGCCACCAATAGATGGAAGTCTAACTTAATATGAAATAAAAACAGTTTAAAAATCATTCACATTCACTAGAATTATTAAACTGATTACATTTCACATTCGGCCTGTACAATCTATCTACACAGACAGTCCACTGAGTTCAATGCGATCTATTCCCAAGAAAGTCAGTCCAAGACTGCAGCCTAATTTTAAAGCCTTTAAAAAAACAAAAAACTTCATACAAATTGTCTTTAGATTCCAGAATAATAAAATATGATCCACACAGTTTATAGTGTAGAGGGCATAACAGAAGGCATGCTTACCAAATTTGTTCAGAACAGTTATGCAAACCCCAGAATCCCCTAGACAATATGGCTAATAGTCATGCTGGTTGCATAATACTGTGAGTTATACAGCAGTTGAAACTTGTATTTTTTTTCAATAGGGTAAATCGCAGAGATTTTGTCAATTATGAAACATCTGTTTAATTATAATTAAATATGAATAATAAAAATACTGACAATGGCTGAAAGAAAACTTTTGATCCAGTGAGCTCCAGTATGAAGACACCAGTGATGTAACTGAAAAGGACATAATTATAAGCACTGCAGGCTCATAAACTGTTCCAAGTCTATTTGTTCACAATGAGCCTTCTAATACACACACACAACAGCCAGAAGATAGGAGATCACCATACACCAGAACTCTATGAGCTAGGGAATTATGTATAGAATGTACAAAATATAAAACAAGCATAATACAGTAACTGCTTGCCTGTTAGTTATTTACAAGACATTTATACTTGTACACTGCTGCCAAGCATTTTTAAACAATTATGCAACATATCCCTGTGAATAGCCTCTGAAAAATAAATATGATTTGTCTAGGTAAGAAGTAATATTCATATACTCATTGTTAACTGAAACTATTATTGACAACTGAATGCCAGTACAGCAGTACAGCAAATCCAAAAAAAAAAGCCTTGCTTAGCATCAGGGAAAATACCTTGTTCTTACAGGTTCCACAAGCTTGTGAATGGTGGCTCATGCCCTAGTTGTGGTGGTAGGGAGAGGCAAAGAAAGGGAAAAGTATGGTAGTCAAACTATATTTCTAAGTAGTTAAACTATATCATGCCTATCAGGTTTTTGAAAGACAAACAGAAGAATATATCATATTAATACTCCAATTCTAAACATATCTTTTTTCCTGAAATAGGATCAATTGGTTTTGAGGAATTTAGGTGATACAGTGTATTTTTACTTAGCAAATGTTAATCAACTAAACTCAAATTACAGTAATTTTTTTAAAAAAAGGTTTTCAAACAAATCTTTTATACAGAGCAGAGAGAAAACAGAATAGAAGAACCAGTAAAGTGGGTTCTCAGTGATAAGAAACTAAGAGCAAACTGGGACCAGAGAGGCCCTAGAATTCCATTTGATCTTAATGATCCATAGAAAGGGAGATGGATTTAAAGGGGAAAGGTGAAGTCTACAGAGCTACTGGAAAATCCTGGAGAATGTGCAAATTAACCCCCCCCCTCCACAGTTTAATGTGCTGGGAAAAAATAGGAAAATACTTTGGGAGGGTGTAAATTTCTCCCTTTCTTATATGAAGCCTGCAGACCATGAGTGGAGAAGAAAGTGGAGAGAAGGGCCTATCACCTACACAACTTCTCACAAATATGGTCCAGAGCAGAATACTGACTCCACTTCTCCATCCTTCACTAACCCCACCTTCTCTTTCTTCTTTTTCTCTCCCAGGCATCTGTTTTTGTTTTAGTTTTTTTGGCTGAGTCTGCTTTTTCTTCTCTCCAGACTGTTTACATCTTTTCAGCAATTTTCAATGGACAACAATGCCCTCCTATCTTCAATATTCACACCTGCTATACATCTGCTTCTGTCTTCCATCTCCTCCTCCATCCTTTCTCAGCAGGCTCCATCATTTCCTCTCACTGGCACTGTGTTTATGAGTCTTCTGTGGCTACATTATTCTGCACACTAGGTGTTTTCTCCTTTCTTTCTCTTTCTCTAGTACTAGGGACTGCACAGTCTGTCAGCATCTCATAGAAGATGCCAGAAACAGAAAAATGCATGGACATGTTCAGTGGCTCAAGAACTGCAACTTAAATGTCCAAGAGCCACTTATGGATCTTTGTCTGAGCACCCAAAGTATAATGTGTTTAGAAACACACCCTGGATGGAGTTACAGGCAAGCTTTCCATGCTATAGCTAAGATGTATGTTGTAGATCACTCTTAAAGGGTGGAAGGGATGCAAAACTACAGTGTATGTGGTTTGCTAAAGGTTCTAGCAGGGCTTTAGGATTACTGTTAAACCATGTATTTCCCAGGATATACATAGTACACCTTTATGTTTTGATGCAATATCTTTTTGACTGAAAGCCTCTGGACACTTTAAAAAGAATAAGCAGCACTGAACCCAGTGAGATATATTTTTGAATAAAGTCAGAGATCTACAGTATTTTGCAAGTAAAAATAAGAGGATGGAATTGAATCATTGGCCACTGAAGGCTGTAGCAAAGTTGTAAACAACATGGAGAGGAAGCAGAGAAGGTCAGCCAACTAACTTCCAAAATCCACACAGCAGTTATCTCTTTATCGGGCAAACCAAAAATGCCCAAAACACATCATTCAAGTATTTGAAGATCCACCGGTTTCCTCATCAGGCCAAGGTATTCAAAATTATACAAGAGAAAAAAATGATGATGTTAGAGTACCAGGCCCACATTTTGTCAAGATGTTGTTGTCATTTAAGATGGTCTGGAAGGATATCAGTGCAAGCATAGGCCACTCCTCTCTTTGGCCATGAGGGCTCTGTGAGACAAAGAGTAGTAAAATCCAGGCGATAAAATTTCAATTCCATTAGCAATGGAAAAAAGTAACTTCCTTTGAGGTCCATGCTCTTTCTGTCCTGGGTGAGGTTAGTGGCCTTTTCTCAATCAGAAAACAATGCATTTCTCAAAAAGCCTCTATACTATTGCATGTGGGGAAAAAACTTTAAGTGCTGTACAGGTAAAACCTGCCAACTGCAGTCCCAATAAATTCTGC
>CM034708.1:58547723-58559257 GCA_020142125.1 Phrynosoma platyrhinos
AGGACAGAGCCCTGTGGCACCCCACTGGTCACTTCTTTCCAGGTTGTAGCCTGAAGGTAATGTTGTATGATATTTTAAATAATTTTGTGCATGAAACAAAGTTTGTCTACATTGAAACATCAGAAAGATAAGGTGTCATTATCTCAGGCACCCATGAAAAGAGTTGCAGATTTTGGAGGATTTTGGATTTTTGTATT
The DNA here is from genome assembly GCA_020142125.1 of Phrynosoma platyrhinos. Classification (NCBI taxonomy): domain Eukaryota; kingdom Metazoa; phylum Chordata; class Lepidosauria; order Squamata; family Phrynosomatidae; genus Phrynosoma; species Phrynosoma platyrhinos. The sequence goes on from CM034708.1 coordinate 58,547,921, forward strand.
AGAGATGCTCATCCTGTACTGTATATATTCCACTGACTGAGAATGCTGGGAGATTACAGTTCCCAATTTATTCAAGCAAATAAATTGTGTCATAAAAATGACACAAGCTACAACTTCATGGACACTTTTTTCCACCTGTATATGCAATACAGTACTTCACTTGGTGGATTTCTGCTTCTCATGTAATTCAACTTATACAAGTCCTGCCATGAAGAGAGTTAAAAAAGCTTAAAGCTACAAATACTTGGAAATTTACAAACCAATAGAAAAGTCCTATTGTACAAATGAAGTAAAAAATAATGGATCTGATATGTAAGGGGTATAAATATATATAGGGAACTATTAATGTTATCTTCACTTTCCTGTCAAAAAGAGCAATTCATGGCCACTTTTAAAATATCTATTCCAGTAGATGGGGGAGACTCTCCAGATCATAGAAGACACAGATTTAACATATCAAGGGGTAAAAGCCTCTCCCTTGGAAATCAGGAAAATCTGAGGGCACTATCTGAGGGCACATCTACACCAGCCCCTTAAACCAGGGCCAGTCTGAAGCATTATGCACCAGTCTGAACCAACCATGATGTGGCCACATGCACTAAACCTCATCCAATGTGATATTGTATCATTGTGCACACTTGCCAATGTTGGCCCCACTGGCCTGTCCCCTGTTTTCAGAGCCACCACAGCCACTTCCTTGCAAGAGTCCCAAGTTGGTCCTAGGGTTAGGGTTAAGGCAGGTGCCCAGCTCATCACCACTTCTGCTGAGCACAGAAATGGGCACCCAGACATGCAATCAAAAAGGACTCCAGGCACCTGTTTCTGTTCTCAGCAGAATAGGCAGTGTGCTGAGCAGGCTTCACACAGAACTTTGCCTGTAAGGAAGCGGTGGCAGCACCTCCAAAAACAGGCCATCCATTTTTCCTGTGCTGTTCGGTGTGGGGAAGGGGGATGACATGGGTCTTGGCCTGTGGAAAATTGGATCAAGCTGAATCAGACCTAATCTAGCTGTCCATATTCCAAAAGAAACAGGTCACACTGAGGTCCACAGGAAAAGGTCAGAGCAAAGTGAGGTTAAAGGCAGAAAAACATGGCATCCTCCCCAGAAGTAGCTCTACATTGTCAACATTGCCAGCACCGGCTACAGGGGTAACACAGTATTTTTCACCAGTGTAGCTGATTGTAGCTAACAGCATGAATTTATTTCTCACTCTTGGAGCTCCGTCACTTCTAGGAATGCTAAGTCACTTGTAGGAACTTTGAAAGTTCTTAGGAATTCCTGATAACAAAAGCTAAGAAGACTTGATTCCTTTGTCCCCCTTCTGTTTATGGGGAAGCAAAGCCTCAAGCCCAGTCACACAACAGAGTGCTCTTATTCCATTTTAACTGTTATGGTTCTAGCCTATGGAATTCTGGGATTAATAATGTAGGGAGGAGCATCAGCCAGAGAGATCCAGTGCCTCATCAAACTGCAAGGTCCAGGATTCCACAGGATGGAATTGTGATAGTTAAAGTAGAATAACAGTGCTATAATTGTGTAATGTAAATGGGCTCCTGATTCCCATCTGAAGAGCGGAAGGGAAAAGCTCCATCCACTGCTTCAGCCAGGAACTTAATGTTACTTATCCTGCTCCTTTGACATCATCTGGTCCACAGAAGCCTGGCAAGGAATATGCACCCCTACCAATAAGCAGCCCTCATTCCAATGAAAACTCTTGCTTTCCAATAGCATTGTAATCACAGTAGTGAACCCACCTTGTGTCACTCCCCCAAATAAAAATGGAAGGAAAACACAATTTTGTAGTGATGTTATATTAATCAAGATGTGTGAGTGGGTAGAGGAATGCTAAGTTGTTAAACATGTTTTCTTGTTTTCTGCAAGAGTAGCTGGATATTTTGTTTAGCCTGTTCATGTATTCTTTTCTTACCTCTAAGGCTAAAACATTCAAAGTGAATCTTAAATTTAGTGAATCACTCAAACTTTGAAACTGTGTCTTTGGATTTTACCCCTTTTATTTAAAAATGCCTTTCAAAGACTGCAATGTGATACAGAAATGCTCATTTGTTTGATCTCTGGAATGTCAGTGTTCTGTTATTTTTCCATTATGTGTTTTGGTGTTCAGTCAGTCAGAACTATTTTGTAACTGGGTAATCTTTTAGCACAAGTAGCAGATTGGCAATTCTATTTTATATGATGGGTGGATGATTAAATGACATAACAACCCAACAGGCAAACAAAAATTAATAAACTAAGACACTGCATTTCATAAATTTATCAAGGTTGCCTACAGAGAATAAGATATTAATTTCTCTAAGTGACTGACTAACTCAAATTAAAGTTACCAGTAGTTAGTAAATATGCAAGCCAGTTAATTTTATTTATATTCTTCATATTCTAGCCTGTGGCTTCTAAAATATCAGCCATCTTCATGTTTTATTTCTTTCTTTAATTTTTTAAAAAGTAATTTCTCTCTCCTTTGATGCCTACACACCTCTCAGGACAGTTAACAATGATTAAAACCAGCAATAAAAGATACTGATATGCTCCCTAAAAAGAAGAGAAATAATAAAATACAGACAGATAGACTCAGCAGATTAAAACAGATATTAGATAAAGTGTCTCTATCTGCTATGGCATCTCAACTGTCTTATTTGTATTTTAGTTCTTCCATTAACTAGTATAGATATTTTCTTTCTAATGCACAATAAGATAAAATAAGCTAATCATGGGTTCACCTTTTCATACTGATTGTGACATGCACACAACAAAAAATATGTACAAACTGAAAAATTCTGATGTCTTGACACTAAACTAGAAATTTAGTGTAAACATGCCATATTTATAAGCAATTTTGATCCAGTATTGACAGTTACTGGGAAAATTTCTTGTTAAAAATACAACAGGGTTCATTCTGTGGCTCATTTATTTAAGAAAGCACTGTTAGACTTCAATAATATTAACTTTTTCTGTCTAGTTAGTCAGTGTTGGTCTCCACTGTCAGAGAGGCTGCATTTTTACATGACTTTTAGATGACAGCATAACTAGATTCACGATTCAACTTTGCAGCTTGAAAGCATTTCAATTTTAAGTAGACCGCAGAGAATATAAACGCCTATGAATTAATGGCAGGAGCAGTTATGCTCCCTGGAACCAAGGCAGCACTAGTTTTAGATGAGTGTTTTGGCTTCCTATAAACAAGATAGTATTACAGTATATCTTTTTGAAATCATCACCGATTAGGTGGCATATTAAATGATTACTGGAAACCCTATGGTCCCCATATACTGTGTAGCCACTATACCAGGACTAATACTGCCATAATACAGTTATGATCATATACTCTGTCACCAGCAAAGCCAGCAGTATAACTGTAGTAGCAAAAGCTAAGTTAGAAATATTGACAGACACTTTCTCTCACAATATCCATTAAATGCATTACCTATGCACAAAATGAATAATAATGTTTTAAATAGCACCAGTGACACTGCTGGTAGGAAGCTAACATAGAGACTATAGATATTACAATACCAAACACACAAAATGTACCACTTTGAGCCATTCAGGGAGAAAAGACAATGCAAAGGAAAAACAATGGGGCAGGAGTTCTACTCCAATGAGATGTTGAAGACAGATTCATAAAACAGAGCCTACCTTTTCAAGATCTTTCTTTTCTTTTTCTTTATTTAAAAATATCTTTATTAGCTTTTCCACAAATAAGACAAAACACCAATTATCACACACACCATACAATCTTACAAGCACATTAAACAAACATTTCTAAAACAAGACTTCCTTAATTCAGATTTGTGAAGTGATTCTTTTAATCTGTTCTTGTTTCTTCTACCTATTTAGTTTTTCTTATATGTTTCCTTACCTTACTTATTTTTAGGAATGGTTTTGTTTCTAACAAAGGTGATTTACCCTAATATAGTTTTACCATTCCTATTATCTCTAGATAAGATCTTCCTTTTCCAAAGAAAAAAGGAGCAGGTAAACAAGCTCACAACCCAGACTTTGTGTTTCATTGAGGAAAAATGTATATACACAGAGACATAAAGAAGATGGAACCTCTTTAGCTTCCTAGTGGTCAAGTACATAATATGGGCCACCCACATCTGGCAACCAACCATACTTCCCAATACTAAGAGATTTCAGTAGGATGCTATAAATTAAGTGTACCACAAGCCATGGGTCCAATCCTTCCATATGGATTTCCATGACAGGGAGAAAAATGTCTGAAGGAAACTGAGCTGGCACTACCTTGGTGGTGAGATTGCATGCTCCTGTGAGGTAGGAGAGTATGTTGATAGATAGTGGCAGAGTCAGACAGGCTGTTGCTGAGGAAGTAGACTAAATGTGCCAAACAGCTAATGAGCAGCAGCAATAGTGGGGGTTGACACTGGCAGAAAATCTTGCAGAAATAATGCCAGTGGAATCATAGATAACATTTGTTAGTGATGCACAAAAGGAGGCACAGTAAACACCTTTTGAATGTCTTTTACCATGAAAACTCTATTATGAGTCACAAGATGACATTCCCAGGCAGAAAGACACTCAACAAGTTACTGGATACAACAGAGAACAACTATGAGCAGTGCTGTGGCTAATAATGCAGCTGGACTCAAGTTGAAAGGACATTCAGCAGTTGACATGCTCAAGGTGCAAGGAGAAAATCTGAAGTTGCAAAACATATATAATAGGAACATGGAATGTGAGAAGCATTAATCAGGGGAAGTGAGAGATAGTAAAGCAAGTAATGGAATGTATAAACATTGCAATACTTTGGGAAAGCGAGCTAAAGTGCAGAGGAATGGGATGAGTCAGATAATTACATAGTGTTTTACTCAGGAAATGGAAATTAAGAAGAAATGGTGTGCGTTCGTAGTGAGGAGAAATTTAGCAATCAAAGGATATAATGCAAAGTCTGACAAAATAAGGCTTCAAGGAAAACCTATCACTATAACTATAATCCAAATGTATACTACATAATTGGAAGCACAAGATGAAGAAGCTTCATTCTCTCTTCAAAAACAAGACCAGGAGGAGATTGTTGTACAGAATATGAGCTATTAATATTAAAAGTTAGAGTAAAGCTAATGAACACTAAACATTGTGCCAAAATAGAGCCTGAAGAATAATCCTATAGAATATAAAAAAAATAGGTTTGTGCTATTAAGTCTAATTGACCAGGAGCCAGAAGAATTCTGGAATGAAGCCAGGGACATAGTGACTTTAAAGTAGATGATGAAGACATTGAAATAGCTCAGGATTTTCCATGCCTTCACTCAATCATTAATCAGAATGGAGACTGTGAGCAAGAAATCAGAAGACTAGGACTTGGAAGTACAGCTATGAAGCAACTAGAAAAGAACTGCAAGTGTCAAGATATATCATTGAATACTAACATTAGCATTATCCATGCCATTGTATTTCTAATTTCTATGAATGGTTGTGAAAGCTAGGAAGTGAAGAAAGTTGATAGAAAGAAATTCAACTTATTTAAAAAAAATGTGGTATCTACAGATACCATGGAATGCTAAAAAGACAAAGAAATGGGTCCTAGAACTGAACTGAGAGTGACATGCTTTGGCCATATCATTAGAAGACACGACTCACCAGAAAAGACAGTAGCACTTGGTAAGGTAGAAGGGAGCAGGAAAAAAGGAAAACTGCATTCCAGATGAATAGACTCAATCAAGGATGCCATAACCCTGTGTTTGAAAAACCTGAGCAGGGCTGTTGATGACAGGGTGACTTGGAGATCTCTCAGCTGCTAACAACAAGACCCTAATCTCATCCTAGTTAGTAATCCAATAGAGAGGTAATAAAAGGCAGAATAGAAAGAGCACTGGTAAGATATTGAAGCAAACAGTTAATGTCTTGACTAGTGTGGGGGGGGGGCGGGGGGGGCAGCAGCTGTTTATGCTCCCATCAAAGCAGAATTTGATATGAGTAACAGCTGTCAATGTAGTGTTAGATCTCTCTCTTTCCCCCCTCTGTGGGTTCATCATGGCAGAATTTGAGATAAGTAACAGGAATTGATATAGTGATGGGTGGATGGGTGGTAGTGTATAGTACTACCATAAAGAACACAGATACATCTGAAACAGGAACAATTTTTAATGAAATATAGGCACAGACTTCTCTGTGATGTTCTCAGAGGTCAGAGTTGTGAATTGAGTTCTAAGACCACCACAGAGGAACAAAACCAATGGGGGCGGGCTTGCAGAATCTCTGTTTTTCTTAAGACTGTGTGACCAACAATGGAGCAACAAGTGCAGCATTCGTTAGCATGGCATGTTCATGCCACATTAGACTGCAACACTAATATCACTCAGTGTCTCCTTGGAAAGCTACAGGAACCCTGGGAGGACAATGATGGAAGTTCCAGAGCTGGCTTTCCATGTGTCACAATTGTTTTTCTGATAGGTCTTAGAGAGCACAGTATCTAGCTATTTTTTACTTATCCCTCAATGCAGAGGCAACTCACTTAGTGACATGTTTTAAGTTTCATCTGTTGAGGAAGATAATTTAGTAAATAGGAAAATATTAATCCATCTACTGTAGGAAATTATAATTTTATTATTCAGATGTACACTGTAACTTCCAAAGACATGACCACCTAACACTGGTTCTATTGTTGATTCTGCAAGGAAAACAAATCATGAGTTTAGAGATGTAAATTCTAATCAGGTTCATAGTAAACCTGGTATGTGAGAAAACACCTCTCATCACATAGCCACAAGATGGAACTTTTAAAAGAAATCTGTTACAAAGAATTTTTCTTTATTTCTGATACAGAGTTTTGTACATTTCTGTAATTTACACAAAATGGATAATTGCTGCTTTATCACATGGCCTAGTAAAAGTAGAAAGTTGCATTTTTACAATAAATTATATTCTCTTTGTGCTTGCTACATTTGTGTTGCTACCTTCACAAAAAGCAAAGGATGCTGATTCTGTAAACAATGCACATTAATGAAACCAAAACAAGGCTGGGGTGAACCCATTCAGCAACTCAGTCTTGTATCACAGATGAAATCTTTCCAAAGGACTGTAAAATCCTTGAGATGCTTTGTCACTTTCAGTTTCACCAGTTTCTTCGCATTTCCAACATGGGTGCTTAGACACAATGGTGTACAGAAGGACCTTGGTATCCCAATAGGATTTGGTTCTTGTGGATACCAAAATCTGTGGATGCTCAAGTCTCATATTCACTGGGATAGTAAAGTAGAGTCCCTTATATAAAATGGCAAAATTAAAATATGCTTTTTGGAATTGAGTGTGTGTGTGCGTGCGTGCGTGTGTGCAATACTGTCAATTTACAAGGCAGAACCCATGAATGCAGAATCTGAGGGCTGAATGTACTCTTAAGTCCTAATAATGTCCAGTAAGAAAGGTGGTGGTGCACTCTACTGCCTTCACTATAACATTATAGGTACACATCTTCATTTGTAAGTGTTGGGCAGTCAACAGGGACCTTTTCTAAAAACATCAAATTATGGTCCAAAACACATTGCAGAAGTAATCCAGTTTGAGACCATTTTAACTGACTTGGCTCAATGTTACAGAATTCTGGGAACTGCAGATTTGTGAGACATTTAGCTTTCTGGTACCACAATAAACTACAGTTCCCTAGCACTGAGCCAGGGCAGTTAAAGCAGTCTAAAACTGGATATTTCTGCAGTGTGTTTTGGATCTTAATCCATGTCTCTGACACAGGGGACATGGGGTAAGTACTATACACTACTACCTACTGTGAGAGGAAATGTTGTTAAATCAGTACATATTTTATTAATATCCCTGGAAGCTGGGAGTGGAGGAGAAAATGGAAGACTTTTCTCTGGATGCCTTATTACAGAAATGAAGTTGAGGTTCCTGGGGATGGGTGGACAGGTATTAGTGTATGGAGTCCAGAGGTAGGTACTTGTAAGGAATCTTAAAAGTGCTATTCATCTGTTATAATTTAGTCTTTTTAAAGGTTAGGAGCATTTTATTTGTGGAAAATGGTCTATTCAAACAAAGTAAGCCATTATAAAAAATACCTGTCCACTGCTAGTTCTCCAGGCAAGGGAAGACAGATAACTTATCAGAGGCTTGTCCAGTGGAAAATCCTATACTCATCCTATAGCCACACTGCATTTTCACAGTCCACCGTGACTCCAGTAATGCCACACTCACTGTGGCAAAATTGGAGCAACCCAGAAGAAAAGAGTGGTTCTGTGACAACCATATGTCCTATAGTGCAAAGTATTTCTGGTCACCTGACTGTGTCTTTGCTGGCAATCTGGATTTTCCAGGTGAATGTAGAGTAAAAGGCATACTTTTTTCCTCCAGATTTTCAGAGAAAAGTCCTGTATTGCCTACAGGATATATGAGATTGCACTAGGAAACATGGGGCTTGTCTACACTGGTGGGAAACCCTGTATTTCCCCCATAGTGACTGTGACCTAGGACATCACTGTCACTGTGGGGGAAGTATAGGGTTTCCCACCAGTGTAGATAAGCCCCATGTTTCCTGGTGCAATCTCATATACTTCTACTGGGGTACCATCATTGGCTGGAGAGCTCCTTGTTTTCCAATACAGTGTTGTGCACCTGCAGAAAGAGACATTTTTTCTTTTTCTTTTTTAATGAGATATCATTTGAGAATGGGAACATTCCTCTACTTTCTGGATAAGCAGAATCACTCTCTCCTTATACTTTACTTTTTGTCAGCTTGTCTCATTCTTTCCCAAAATTCTTGCCTAACTACTACTTGGCAGCTAGCAGTGAATTTACTGTATCTATAACAAAATGACATGGCATACGTGTTGTATCTGAACTGTTTATGCCTGCTGCATTATGAAAACTGTTGCTCTCAATCTGCTAAATAACATGATCCAAGGCAAGAAAAGCTTAAGTTCTTTGCTTGTGGAATTCTGAATCAAATCAGAAACTCAAGTTATAGGAGCAGTCCCAAATTGCTGATTTTTTCTTTTTTTTCGTATTGTTTAGCATCATTTTTATTTTATACAGCTCTAATGGATACTCTCATCTATATTCCTTATCTCATTTACTTTCACAGCACCCCCATGAAATCAAATGCCATTATTCCAATTTTACAGATAACAAAAGAGGACATAGAGTAAGTCATCACTGAGCATACCTGGGCAATGATTATGTTGTCCCTCCTTTTCCTGCAAACCTTTGGCATGATTTTTGTTCCAGGAGTGACAGAAAGGGAAAATATAATGCACATCATAAAACATGCAAATATAGGCATATTTCAGGTAGAACATGTGATTGTGATGTCATTTGCACTCTTCAAAGTATAGCACTTAACAAAAAACAAAAAAGCTCTGAATTTCTAAATGTTTTTCAGAACAGCCAGGACTATAGTGCAGCGGTGTCTCTTACATCATGCCATTTTTAAAATTAAAATTGTCTCTACTGTGTAGGAAATTGCCTGACAGGAAAAACATACTAGGGCACATTACTACTCAGAGAGATAGGCCATTTGTAAAAAGAACTGTGGTACAGAGTTTAGGGTTGGGGGCAATTTGAATGAACTCCTCATTACACATTACACAAGGCAGTACTGATAGCACCATATATAATGCTAACCCATTACAACAAAAATCTAAAGCACTGCCATTCTTCAAATCATTACAGTAAAAATTTATGATAGTTACAAAATGGTTAATCACAAATTATACAACTGTGACAGAATTCTTAATTTATAAATACACACTGTGACTCTTACACTTTATGAGGTAGCTATAATTTGGAAGATCTCAGCTTGCACGCTGTGCATAATTTTACATCATTGCAGCTGATTAACATTTTAGTGTAATCATCTATCTTATTTTTAACTTTAAGCCACATAAACTAAAAGAGATGTACTTTTTGCTGAGTACAAATACTAAACTGTAGATATAAATATACAGTATACTACATAAAAATACTAGAATAATAGAATCATAGAGCAGCAAGGGACCCCAAAGGCCAGCTAGTCCAAACCCTGCCATACAGAATGCACAGTTAACACATTCCTAAGAGATGACCATCCATCCTTTTACAATTTCTAATGAAGGAGAGTCCATCACAACTAAGGCAGCCCATTCCACTGTAAAATAGCTCTTTAAGTTAGGATGGTTTTTCTAATATTCAGGCAAAATCTCCTTTCTTGCCACTTGCATCTACTGATTTATGTCCTAGTCTCTGGAGCAGCAGAAAACAAGCTTGTTCCATCTTCTAAATGACATCCCTTCAATTATTTAAAGATGGTTATTATGTCACCTCTCAATTTTCTCTTCTCTAAGCTAAATATGTTGTTCTTCATGGAGCTTGTTTCCAAATATTTGATATCTCAGTGCACCTCCTCTGGACACATTCCAACTTGTCAATATCCTTCCTGAACTCTAGTACCCAGAACTGGACACAGTATTCCAGGTGAGGTCTGACCAAAATAAAACAGAGCAGTACTAAAACGTCCCTTGATCTGAAAACTATATTCCAGTTTATGCAGCCTAGAATTGCATTGGGAGGTTTTGGCCACCACATCACACTGTTGAGTCATATTTATTTTGTGGCCTACCACATATTCTTGTGCCGGCAGGCCTTTGCAAACTGATAAGGGCTGGGAATATTGTCCTAATGAAATTTTAAGGTTTGTATTTTTAACATATTCTATTTTAATTCATAACTGTTTTAACTTTTAAAATGGTTTAATTGTTTTTTTAAATTTTATATTTATACAATTTAATGTCTTATTGTTTTTAAATTATATTGTTTTAAATCTGCTGTTCACTGCCTTGAGTCCCTATATTGGGAGAAAGGTGAGATATAATAACAACAACAACAACAACAACAACAACAACAACTATGGGGGCAAAACATACTGGCACAATATGCCAGCTTGGGGGTGGCCTGGTGGTATGGCATTTAGGTGATGCACACCCTGAAACCATCCCCAAGCCAGCATCACACCACCTGCCCAACCTCACGGTGGGCAGCGTTGTGGCACTCTGGCAGCACAGTGTTTATACACTGCATGAGTGCCAAAAAGCCACCATTGCGGTAGAAAAGCCATCCTTTTCAAGAGCAAAAAGGACTGCACCAGAAAAAAGCCAAAGTGGGGCCATGGCATGCAGTTGCTACAGCACCCACCCAGCTTTCTTAAGGGCAGGCATCACACCGCCATTTCGGAGCAGTCTGTTTCACCCCAAGTCCCCTAAATCCTTTTCACAGATACCATTGTCAAGCCATACGTTGCCCATCCTATATTTGTGCATTTCATTTCTTCTACCTGTTAAGGAAAAAGCAACATGGGACATACAGTAATAGAAATAAAA
>CM034708.1:58559357-58579106 GCA_020142125.1 Phrynosoma platyrhinos
TTAGAGCCAGAGGTGAAGAGCTACAACTCCCATCATCCCTGACACTACCTACATGTATCCCTATTTAAATTCATTTGTTAGTTTTGGTCTCCAGCTCTCCAATCTCTCAAGGTTATTTTGAACCTTGATTCTGTCTTCTGGGCTATTAGCTATCCCTCATAATCCTCAGTGTCATCTAAAAAATTGATAAGGATGCTCTCTATTCCATTGTCCAAGCCAATAATAAAGATGTTCAACAACACTGGGCCCAGGGGAATTTGTGACACACCCAACTAGTCACTCTATGAAGAGGAACAATTGGTGACCACTATTTGGGTTTTCATACACACCAGCTTAATGGAAAGAAAAATAATTGTTCAGAGAACTCAAAACTCTTTTACAGAATGTATCTGTTGCAAGTATTTCAAAGACAAACCAAAGACCTGTTCAAGATAAAAAATCTCTGTGGGTGTAAGCCCAGAAAACTCTACAGGAAGATGCAAGCATTCTTGAAGACATAAGTGATAATCATACCAAGTAAACATAAATGGACTTAGCTTAAAAGACACTACAGAAATACAAACTCAGGACTAGTAGCAGTGTACAAAACAAACAGGAGGTCGGAGTACAGAAAACAAAACGGCAGGACAAAAACAAGGGTCATCCAAGAACAGGAGAATGAGAACGGCATGGTAATCAAAGGTCATCCCATTGAACATTATGTTCACAATTAGGGATGGGATCAAAATTCATTCAATACACATTTTAATATGAATTGACACAATTCATGCTTTCTGAATTATATGAAATCTAAAACATAATTATCTTTCTGTATTCACACTTGCATTTTGTGATGTAATTGTGATGTAATCTAAATTTTGTAATGTTATTTCATCAAAAATTTGTACAGTAGAGAAAATTTATAAGGTGCTTAGCATTGAGCTATGGCAGTTAAAGTGGTGTCGAACTGCATTATTTTTGCAGTGCAGTTGTAGCCCTAGACAAGATATGAGAATCATAACTGAGATGTTGACAGAAAAATGGGCTGAGCTAAATTCCCCTGTACAACTGGTCCTACTCTCTGTTTCAGTTTCAACAACTCCTCTCAAGCTTTCCTTGAAGTGAAAAACAAAAACACAAAAACAAAATAATGGTACCTGTTCTGCAAAAGCAACTTAGAGACTGGTTTATAATTATTGTCTCTAATTAATGCATTTAGCTGGATAATATAAGAGATTTCACAACAAGTGGAACTTATTTTATAAGCTTTTACAGATAGGGATCAGGTAGGCATGTAATGTGTTACTAATCTCTAAGTGTTTTGTACTTGGTTAGCATTTAAGCGATCCAGCAAAACTAGATGAGCAGAAGGTTCAGCTTGGACATTCTTTGGAACATTACAATTTGCTACAAGTACAATTAGTCTGTTGTTGTTAATTTTGGTTTTGGGTCACTATTTTTATTCCACTCCTCCACCACTGATCAATTTGGCAACTAATTTCAAATTTGTACAAATGGTATAATTTATAAAATATTAGCACATTTTAAAATTCCAATTTGGTTAGAAGAACTTTTTTTCTTGGTCGCTAGTTATATATGTTTTGCTAGAATTCATATCCTGCTATTTGTATTTTTTTCACATAAAAATCAATACTGGAAATTATCACATGGGGTTATAAAATGAGAGAAAAACTGAATGCTCCCATCATGTAAGATTTAACACAACATCACACTCATTACACAGTATCACACCTCTCTCCTGAATAACCAGTAATCGTCCTGTAATATCTTATTAACAGAGAAACTATCTACATTACCGCACTACACTCTTATAGTGCTGCTATTCCTCTTTTACCACCCTGACTGCCTCCTGTTGCATTCTGAAGCTAGTAGTTCAGTGAGGTCTAACAGGTCTCTGGTTGAGAATTATAAACACCCCTCCCTCAACTGCGAATCCCAGAATGCAACAGGAGGCAGCCAGAGCAGTTAGAGTGGAATAGCAGCATTATAAGAATGTAGTGTGATAATCTAGCCCAGGCAACCTACGGCTTGCGGGCCAGGTGTGGCCCGTGGAGGCCTTGGGACTGGCCTGTTGCCGGTCTTGCCGATGCCGTGCTGCGCGTGAGCACCGGCACCATTTTAGCGTCCGAAATGGCGTGCACACATGCGCACGGTGGCAAGCACCGTTGGGTGTTCCAAAATGGCGCCCGCCACCATGTACCAGAGCTGTTGGGCTTTCCCAAATGCCGCTCCGCATCCGGGGCCCCATTTGGGAAGGCCCAACGGTGCTGTGTGCAGGCACACAGCGCCGTTGGCCATTCCAAAATGGTTCCCCCATGTGTGTGTGCAGGGGCAAGCGTGTGCGCGCGTGCGTGTGCGTACCCAGCCCTAACGCCATTTTCCCTCCCTCCCAGCCCCCCAGCAAAAAAAGTTGCCGACCCCTGATCTAGCCTGTGAATGGCTAGCCAGTAACATTTCACTCGTGTTTTTGCAAATGTTTAAAAGCTACCATAACAATACAATCATCAGTTTTCACATGTGCAAAACTTCACATTCATGATCTGTGAACAAAAAGTTGAGGAATGTGAAAGTGCTATTGTATCGTTATTGGTTTGTCATTATTGTATAATTGTGAAACTGTGTAGAAAAATATATTCTCATAGCACTACTGTCCCATTCATTGCCAATAACGGGATAATTGTGGGATGGTTCTGGAATTGACCTTAGTGTGATTATCTCCACTGTGTGGTAAAACTCTGAGAGCATGATGAAAAATGGCCTCTATTTGTCAAAAGCATCAGGTTTGAAATTATGATATCCAACTATGATATTTTGATTCCAATATTCTTGTCTTGCTATGAATGTTCTAAAATTTTGTCAAACCTACTGTAACTTTCACAAAGTTCACAGAATGGTCACTATAAAATAGCATTGTTTGCTGTTATTCCACTTGTACATTGGAGAAAATGTGTGCTTAAATAACAATTGACATTTGTTCACATGAGTATGTGATCAAATCTTTGTGTGTTTGATTTTTTTAACAGCAAAAGAACTAAGGAAAATGATGACTCCATTTTACAAGCATCCCAGATTGCTGTGGAGAATCTTTCTCACCTTATACTAACAAAACATGTCACCTTATAACAACACTTTGCACTTCTGATTGAGAACTTCAAAGTGCTTTAAAAATATCTGTGACTTTCTCTTTAAAATGGACCCTCAGGGAGAGAGATAGTTTGCAATCCCAACCAAGTTCAGAATGCTTAGATAAAGAAGTGTTAAGTTACATGCTCCAGTTGTTATCTACATGAAACTTTAAAAGTCAAGCTTAAATCACTCTGCAGTGATTCTTTCTTTGTATTTCCCTTTCCTTGAAATTTCTATGTTTAGCATTTCTTATACAGAAGTCAGTGACATGAAAGGGCTGGAATACAGCCCACCCACTCCATATGTGGCCTTTCCATGCCCGGAGTTAAGCTTCCACACACATAAAGCCCAAGGACTTAAAATGGCACAAGCAGCCACAGAAATCAAAAGGACTTGAGGTCCTGTATTTTTTGCCATGGGGGGGGAACTCCCCCACATATACAAAGGGCCCACTGTATTTGCTACAAATATTGCAAGCAGTGCCACATATTTCATTAAGATGTCCTTTAAAATATAAATAAATAAACTTAATTCCCCTGTAAACTTGCCATAGTAGGGGACATTTTATGTTCTTCTGCTCAGTAGTAAAGACTCATTGCCAAATTAACACACATAATCAGAATAAGCAAAATATAATGACATGACATTTAGAAATATTTATAACTATTTTTCACATTTATCGACTCTGTGTCATCAAGTGAAACTAAAGAGTGTTGTACATTGGTGATAAGAAAATGATTTATCTATCTGATAAATTCTATTGTGGCTGTGGTCCAAAATGAGCAAACCTGTTTCAGAAATAATGCTAAAGCTCAGTGACCCCTGAAAAAAAAACTTCCCCCCCAAAAAAGTATTATTTTGAGAATCTGTTAATTATGCTTCTTTCCTTGCCAACACTAATCTTGTAGAAATTTTAAAATAATATGTAGTGCACTGGTATAGGGGGCAGGGCTCCAGGGGTTGGGGCTTCCAGAGGTGGCGTGCTCAATCTTCCTCAGGCCATCTGTCCTCTAGATGAGAAGGATGGGATAGCAAAGCAAAGCAGCTTCATTTATATACCACTTCATACTGCACTATGCAGTGTTTAAGCGGTTTACAACAGTAAGCTCATTGCCCCCCAACAGCTGGGTACTCATTTCAGCAACCTTGGAAGGATGCAGGCCTGAATCAAGCCTGAGCCCTGGCTAGCATTGAACTCGCAATCTTGTAGTTTATGAGTGGCTTCAGTACAGGCATTTAACCAGTGCTCCCACCAGGGGGTGGGGGAACATGCTCGGCTTCCCTTGGGGCTGTCCTGTCCCTCTCCTCATGAAAAAAAGGATGGGATAGCAAGCATGCCTTGTCTCACTCGGGACTGCCCCCTCTCATCAGGAAGAGAAGGACAAGATGCCATGGAGGGGGAGAGTATGCTTGGCCTCCCTTGGGGCCACCCTGTCCTTGTCCTCATGAGGAGGAGGATGGGATAGCATAAGAGGAGCCTGACCAGGTGTAACCCAGTGTGAGCCACATCCCTCACACTCCTTAGTGACACCTCTGCATTGAATCAAACACAGTTAAGTCAACCCTTATGTAAATCATTTTTGTTGAATATATTACAATGTATTACCATAATTTTGTGTTAGAAAATTCTAACACTTGTACAATGCTCATGTTCTTTTAAATTATTTCCTTGTGATGTGGAACTTAGCTGATAGTCACCTTGTTTGGACCCTGCATGCTTTTATTGTTGTAAAGATTTGTACTATGATAGTAAACATTCACTATCTATCATTAAATGGTCAGATGATCTTAGGGCCTATACAGACTGCCCAAAATAATCCAGCTTGAGACCACTTTAACTGTCCTGGCTCAGTGCTAAGAAATCATGGGAACTGTAGTTTATTGTGGCACCAGAGCTGTCTGACAGAGAAGGCTCAATGTCTCAGAAAAAAAAACCTACAATTCCTAGTCTGTATAGGCTGGCTATGTATGAAAGTGTATTTTCTTAAAATCTTCAAGAAAATGTATTTTTAGAAATATGGTTAACTTGCATTGGTGCAAATACCTAGTCATGCTGATATCCCATGCATTTCAACTCTCTTATTGCTTTTTCTTTTCTTTCCCCCCTCTCTAATGATATTTTGAAAATCCAATAATTTTTTTAATGTAACTCCAACTGAATAATGGGCCACTCCACACTGGCATTAACAAATGGATTTACACCAGTATCTTGTAAGTACACCAAAGTTTTCAAGTCTATTAAGTCCACTAAAAAAAAATTTAAAAAATGTATTGATATTTACATTGTTTAAGCCAATTTTGATTCATAAGCCAGTTTTAAACAGCTCTCTTACTTTTTAGAAATCTGGCACAGATTAGTAATATTATTCTTTTAAGAGAAGAATTTCAAACTCAGAAGCAAAAGTAACAATATGGCACTGATAAACTTCCATTTATAATTCAATCATTCCCAAGTGTAAAACTTGGAAACATTACTTTCCATGGACTACATTTCCCAGTACTAGGAGATACTGGGAACATAGTACAATAAAGGAATTTCTTTGAGCTTCAGATATAACACCAAAATAAAGAATTATTATAGCTCACTTCCACTTTCACTTGTGGACACATGCTCACTGTAAAGCTATTTATCATGATTTTTTTGTCAAAATACATACCAAGGCCTTACTTGTACATTAAGCTCCTGCCAAGGACATTCTCACCGTATCATCATTTATGCCACAGTATTTTCCTTCCCTTTTTATAGGGAAAGTAGAACATGCCTCCTCATGCTGCTAAGAAAAATACAATGCCATATTTTTCCTATCTTCAGTCAACACATTATACTGTTTGGCCTATGAACCAAGCATTTGCCACTTGCCACCCAGGATATTGGAACACACTGGGCTAAATCTCTTAATACCAAAACAAAACTGACAAAAGGCAACCAACAAACTAAGCATTGGAATTATAAAACTGAAAGAAAATCTATAGAAAGAATAAAATGTCCTATATTTTTCTCACTTGATAACTAGAGGCGTCAATATCTTGTCAATGTCAATATCCTGTCCCATGATCAGACAAAACAGGACTGCAGACTCTTCTGTAACATTGTAGGCTCTATAGTCAGTGCTTTTATCTATTTGAAAGATATGCAGAGAAATGTATAACTTTAATCATTTTCTCTACCCTGTCCATCGGAACATCAAAACAAATGGCCAGTCTTTATACAAACCACAGAAAACCAGTAGACCAAATTGACATTCTTACACACACACACATTGCTTATACCTAACAAGACAGCTTTTTAAAGGGTTGATTCTTACAGTAAGACTATAAAAATCCTGCAAGTGCTCACTGAATATAACATAGCTTCCCAAGTAGAAATGGATATTCTAAAAGCAAATGTGTTATGCACAAGAGCTTCTGCAACTACTGCTTTGAGACCGCAGCACAAATTGACAAAGTATCAACTGTGGCATCTTGAAGGTGACCACAGAAAAACAATTTACATCAGAAACTGCAATTCTGACATCTGTCTATACAAGAAGGAAACTGGCAACTTCTAAATCACTTTAATGAAATGTAAGATCAGAAAGTAGAGGACTGTAGGGCAAGGAAAAACTTAGGGAGTGAAGTTGTTTTTGTGTTCTTCATGTATAAATACAACTGTGGCTATTGTGTTTCATTCACAATGAAACATTTGTTTTGTCTGCATTATATATATATATATATATATATATATATATATATATATGCTACTGCAGTATAGAAATAGACAATAATGTTAGGAAAGGTGGAGGGAAGTAGAAAGAGGGGAAGGCCACACATGCTAGATGGATAGACTTTATTAAAGAGACCATGAACATGAGTTTGCAGGAGCTGGGTAGAGCAGTAGATGACAGGGGAGCCTGGAGATGTCTCATCCATAGGGTCGCCATGGATCAAGATCGACGCAAAGGCAGTTAACAACAAGTATAGAATAGATTTTTTTAATGGATCAGCATGAGACAGCATCAGTATAAGTGGTTTCTCTGTAAGTGGTTTCTGGAGTGGAGCCTCAGGGTCTAAATTCTAATCAACAATGAGTGTCACTGAAGGGTTTTCAGCAATTCTCAGATATACCAGCTATAGTAATATTGAACAGAACTCTATATACCTTGCATTGATCGAGTTCACTAAACCTTTAGTTCTATCATTTTCACTGTGGGCTAGTCCAAACAAGATTTGTAGGATCCAATCTAGCCCTCCATGTAGAGCCTGCATAGGCATTGTCCTGCCAAATGCAAGATACACATCTAAAATCACACATATGAGATCACATGAATAGGTCAAAATTGCCAGGTCACCACAGTTCTTCCTCATCATCACCATGAATATGGATAACCTGCTGGATCTTTCAGCAACTTTTGATATCATTCACCATGGTATCCTTCTGAGCTGCCTCTCTGGGATAGAATTTGTGGACACTGTTCTGCAATGATTTCAGTCTTTCTTGGAGGGGCAAACTCAGACAGTGGGGTTAGGGGATTCCTATTCAACCCCATGGCCATTGGCTTGCAGGATCTCTTATTTACTATCTACAGAAACCAATGAGAGAACTTATATGGAGTTTTGGGATTGGATGTCACCCGTATGATGATGATGCTCAACTCTCTCTCCTTTCCATCCAATTTCAAGGCAGCTGCTTCTGTACTAAAACTGTCTGCTGTTGGTAATGATCAAACTAATTGAAACTTAATCCAGATAAAACAGAGGTGCTCCTGGTCAATTGAAAGGCAGATCTGGGAAAAGGGATTCAGGCTATATTGGATGGGGTTACATTCCCCCTGAAATATCAGATTTTCAGCTTAGGTGTGCTCCTGGACTCAGGTCTGAGGCTGGATGCCCAGGTTTTGGCAGTGGCCAGAAGTATATTTGAACTGTACTGTGCCAATTGTGCCCATTTCTTGAGATGTCAGATCTGGCTACAGTGACACATGCCTTGATTGCATCCCATTTGGATTACTACTGTGCACTTTACATGTGGCTGCCTTTGGAAACTGTTCAGGAACTTCAGTGAGTCCAAAATGTTGCAAAATGAGATGCACTCTGATGTTTTTGTAGAACAAAGTTTTGTTAAACTGTGCTGTTGTTTAAAAGGGGTTTTATTTGTCCTTCTTCACAAGCTGATTCTTCTGTTTCTTTTTTTTCTGTATGAACTCTGGATACAGAAAAAGAGAAACAGAAGAATCCGCTCATGAAGAAGGGTTTTCACAAAACGCATCAGCAGGACAAATAAAAGATTTTTTTTTAACAACAGCATGGCTTAATGATGTTTTGTTCCACAAAAACATTGGAGTACATCTCTCATTTCCCAGTGTTTTCTCCCCTTCAACTTTCCAAAATGTTACAGCTAGGCTACTGACCGGAGCAGATTATAGGAACATATAACTCCCTTGCTGGAACAACCCTACTGACTGCTGATCCATTTCCAGGTAGAATTCAAAGTGTTGGTTATGACCTTTAAAGGCCCACATGGCTTGGGCCCAGACTCCTTGAAAAACTATTATCTCCCCATATGAACCTGCTCAGTACCACCACCATCACAAGCTCACTTGGTGGGGGCATGGGAGAGAGACTTCTCAATCACTGCTCCCACACTGTGGAACTTGCTTCCTCAGGAGGTCTGACTAGTCCCCTTCCTACAGTCTTTCTTTGGAAAGCAAAGTCCTTTTCATTTAAGGAGGCATTTGATTTTTAATATGCTGCAGAAGATGGAGCTTTTAATAGGGAGATGTTGTGTTTCTATTTTATTAAGTTTTGAATGTGTTTTTAAAACTCCCTTTAACTTGCACTTTTAACTTATGATTTAAAAATAGAAGTTTGATTGGATTGTGTTTTAACTTTTGTGCTAAGAATTTTTTAGTTGTACTGTGTGTGTTTTTTAAAAAAGGATTGTATATCATCTTGGATCCTGAGCTGGGGAAAGGCAGGATATAAATGAAATAAGTAAATAAGTAAATAATCTATAAGTAAGTCCACCCCACACACTGATTCCCACAAGCTCTTTCAAAAATCCAGTTAAATGTACAGCAGCCCCTCCCATATCACAAGGGATCCATTCCAGACCCCCTCCCCCAACACAAAAATGGTGACTTGCAGATATTTGAGTCCCATAGAAAATAATGGACTGCACATGGCCATTTTGTTTATAGTTGTTTGTCCCTTCCGCGAAGAGTGAGACCACAGAAAAGGGAGGGACAAGTGTACTTCCAATTGTGTTCAGAATGGTAATCTAAAGCAAAAGCTCTTAGGTCAAGGATCTACACCAGGGGTAGGCAACCTTTCCCCTTTAAGGGCCGAGGGACTTCAGCTCCCAGAATCCCAGGAGCTATTGGCCAACATGGCTGAGGCTTCTGGGAGCTGAAGTCCCTTGGCCCTTAAAGGGGAAAGGTTGCCTACCCCTGATCTACACTGTCACATGATTTTCACCACCTCCTGGGAGGAAAACTTACTATTGGGATGATGTGCCTTGAAATCTGTATTCATTCAGGTTTCCTGGTGTTCTGTCACTCATTATCTTATTACACCCTTCTCTGCCGATGTTCTTTCAAACTGTTCTGTACTGCTGCAGATTTACAGGCAGCTACAATGTAGCTGTCCACTCCTGTATATCAGAATACTGCTTTGTAATAAACTGACATATAACAATGCACATGTTGTACCCCACCTTGAGGAGAGACAGAAAATACTACTACTACTACTACTAATAATAATAATAATAATAATAATAATAATAATAATAATAATACAGTGGGACCTTACCATTCAAAGGCTTGCCATCTGTGGATTCAAGCATCTGTAGATGGCAAGCTCTGTTGTCCCAAATGGCATTAGGGTCAATGGGACATGAGGTCCTGTTTCTTTTTGTATCTGCAGCAGGGTACAGAACAGATTCCCCATGTATATGAAGGTCTGACTGAACAGACTGTGCTTTCTATTAACTGCTAAAATTTGGTTAATATAACTTTACAGCTGAAAAAAAAGTTTGGTTTCTTTTCTCATGAGTTATTTTTTAGGCTCCACTCAACCTGGATATTCATTTACTAACATGCTGAGTTGGGGGGATATGGCTAGAACAACAGACTAACAACATGCTTCCTGCTTCCCCAGAATACATCATACAATTATAAAATTTTGGGTTTTAATCTGCCACATGTAGCACATGGTTCACTTACTAAATCTTTACCCACTTCCATATGATGAACAGACTTTTTTCAATTTGTAATGATAATGACAAAGAACAGCAACACTTGTTTTGTATGAAGAAGTGATATGATTTCATGCACTAATATACTAAAGCATGAAGACCAGCTATAAACAAGTACACATGAAAACTGGCACTGCTAGTAGTAGGGGCAATGGACTACAGGACCTCAGAACAGTTTGTTTATCAAATAGTCTCCGGTTCCTCTGATCATCTGCACAATAGCAACTGTAGTATTGAAAGTTTGGGAACAAATTAATAAATGAAGTTAAAGGCATAAAGACATGACAATAAGTGCTAACAAGAATGTATTGACCCTAGACTCAAAGGTGAAAAGCATTCAAGCCTCAAGGAAAGGGAATATAAATGGCAGAACAACTAAAGGTCAAGTTCACAAATCCCTTTTTCTGACATTTTCTGAAGTCTTCTCAGTCTTTGAAGAATGCTGTCTTCTAGAATGCTGTCTGCCATTGCTGAAAGCTTAATCTAGCTCTAGGGGAGCCTGCCATCTTCTTTAAAATTAAAAGAAAACTCCGAATAACCTCTGACACATTTGATGGAGACCATGGAAGCACCAAACTGGTCAATGGCTCCTCCTTTTTTCAATTGCCTGCCACAATTCTCCAGATTCTACTCTATGGAAATGCCATTTCCATGAACCACTCAATGTAAGTTATTTCAATTACCACTGTAAAGTGGCACTCACTACTCTCCTTCCACCAATCTTTTTCTTCGTAAAGAAAAATACAAATGTTTCAGCCTTTTGAAGTTTGAAATCTTAAATATTAACTGCAAAAATATATCAGTACAGTATCACAATGAACTGTGATTGCTGTCCAATGTGCTGAAATTATTCGTGTTGTAGTAAAAGCTTCATAATCGATGTATGCATTCTCAAAGAACTGTTCAGAGAGCAGTGTCTTAATGCTTTTTGATTCACTCAAAATACTAGTTTTAATATTGTTTATACTACAAGACTAGACAGACACTACCAGTTATCTGGACATGAATCTAAATTATACATCAAATATCCATCATATTCGAACCTTGCCAATCCACCAAGGTGCATAAGGTGGTGTACATGGTTCTTCTCGTCCCAGTGTTCCCTGCCATTAATGGTAAATGGTATGTTAGGCAGACTGGTGTAATCTACAGGCATAATCTCAACACTGGCATCATCTCAGCTTCAGACTAGGGATTGTACTTGTCATCTATAGTCAATTCAATCTGTATTATGTTTCCCTGTGTTAGGCTATTGTTTTATAGAGATGGAAGGAATATTCACAGATTTTCATGTTCTTAAATGAAAATTGTAGTCTCAGACATCCAGATGTTTCAAAACCCTGTTAACTACTGTGAGAATTTTATTGTTTTCAAGTGTGCCCAACAAATTCCAATGCTTCTGGCATCATGCTGTCTTGTGGAGAAAGGGACTATGTCTTTCTGACATTTACCAACTTCCAGGAAAACAGATCGAGAGAAAGAGAGAGAAAAATAGAGAGAGCAATGCCCCAAAGTAGCAAAAACAAAGTCAAGGAGCAATAGCCTTGCAGGCAAAGCCAAATCTCACTCCTCCACCAGCCAGAAAACTGAGGCACCATCACAGTAATTGACAGGATGGAGTATAATGGCAGGGGAAAAAATTACTTGTTTGATCTGTGTGGAGTCCTGGAAATAGTTTTCACTGCTCAAAAGTAGCCAGAACAGCAGAGGGAACTTTCCCACCAATTCACTGTGGGAAATCCAAGTGTATTTATGATTATTAGCAACGGTGGGTCTCTCATTAGCAAAATGGTGGATGTAAATTTAATTAAGTAAAATAGTAAGTACGGGAAGGGGTAGGCTTCTGATTCATCCTTCTTTTAAGTAATTCTTTATTTACTCCACCATTGTTTAGTTTAGAGGTAGCAGAAGTGCTCCAAGACCATTTCACTGTGGATCTCCATGGAATAAAGTTAGCAGTGGATGTGACTCTGAGCCAAGCATATCAGAGTACAGTAAATGAGGATCCACATAAAGTAGGCATAGGGCACCCATGGCTTCTCTGAGCAGTTGTCTACCTCTTTTAGGGGTGGCTGAAATACAGAAATTAACAAAAGTAAACACCACTGGGAGGGCAATGGGTGGTAAAAATACTGTCCACTTTGGACTGGTCACACAGTGAACTCAATTTATAACAGTAATGATTTAGGACAGGGATTGGCAACCTGTGGCCCATGGGCCGGATGCGGCCCGTGGAAGCCTTCGGACCCTGCCACTGTGGGCGCGGGAGTCCTCCGGGGTGCCATTTTGGATTCCAAAATGGCACCCTGGAGGACCCCCGCGGTGGCTCTGGGCCTCTTGGAGGCCCAGCGCTGCCGAGGGAAGCCTCCTGGGAGGCCCCCACGGCGGCCCTAGGCCTCTCGGAGGCCCGGCACTGCTGAGGGAGGCCTCTCAGAGGCCTGGCGCAGCCAAAGGAGCCCTCCTGGGGGGCCCCCCACCATCATGCACATGCGCACGCTCGCACATGGGGGGCAAGCGCACAAGCACGTGCGTACGCACACCGGCCCCCAGCGCCATTTCCCCTCCCCCTGGCCCATCGGCAAAAAAGGTTGCTGACCCTTGATTTAGAAAGTAGTATGTCAGGGTAAAAGGATGTACCCCTTACATTCTGACCTATTTTATTTTATTTCATTTTACTTCCATATATTTATTATTGGTATCCCACCTAACATACAGTATTTGGTTTCTTACAATAGCAAGTGATTTACTAGTACAGTGGGCCCTTGGTATCTGCTGGGGTTTGGTTCCATGACCTCCTATGGAAACCAAAATCCGTAGATACTCAAGTCCTATTAACCACAATGGTGTAGTACAAATTGTCTCTCTTATATGAAATGGCAAAATCAAGGTTTGCCTTTTGGAATTTATTTTTTAAAAAACATTTGTAAGTTGTGGATGGTTGGATCCATGAAAAAGGAATCTGTGGGTATGGAGGGTTGACTGTATGTTTGCATCAAAATAATGTTTGATGTATTTCCAAAATAAAATCCATAAACTAAAAATACTTCCAGAGTACCAAAATAAAAAACTCTTTCCCACAACTGTACACACCCTTTTGCACCTATTGGTTGGACACAATGGATAACACAAGGGGATAGTGCAAGGTAAAGTGTCTCTCTCCAGGCACCTACTGTTAGTTTTGTTTTTACAGTAAACACTTTTACCATATTTTATTATTTCTATTTATTTTTGGATTTATATCATTCCAATTAGGATTCAAGGCAGCTCTCTATGGTGCAAGACATACCAGATATCCAAACTAGATTGAGAAAAGGAAGAGGCACTATACATGATACTACAAACATATGCTGGCCAATGAAGCACACTACATAATTTCCAAAGAAAATCAGCCTCCGTGTTATACATGGCAGCAAAGCCTTTGACTACATAGATCAGGGGCTGGCAACCTACGGCCCCCGGGCCGATTCCGGCCCAGGTCGCCGGACTTACCGGCCTAGGCGGACCCTTGACACTGCTGCGCGCCACCGCCGCGCGTTTTTGCCTCCGCGTTTTGTTCTCCAAAATGGTGGCCGTGACTCGTTTGTGTATGCGCAGTACTCCTGCGCATGTGCAAATGCCTCGCGGATGCCATTTTGGAAATCAAAATGGCGGCTGCAACAAGCACGGCGGCGGCGGTGGTGGTGGCGGCGGTGGCAGCGGCACGTGTGGGGGGCGCACGTGACAGTGTGTGCGTGCGCGCATGAGCGTGCGCACCGCCATCCCTCCCCCCCCCTCGGCCCGGTGGAGAGGAGGACTTCGGGGGACTGGCCCAGGGCTGAAAAAGGTTGCCTACCCCTGACATAGATCAGGAAAAACTATGGCTGACTCTAAAAGAAATGGGAGTGCAGCATTTTATTGTGCTGATGTATAACCTATATTTTGGACAAGAAACCACTATCGGGACAAAATATAGAGAATCAGAATGGTTTCCTAATGGCAAAAGTGAGTGTTTAATCACCCAATGTGTTTAACATATGCAGAACAAATAATATGAACAGTGAGAATACACTTGGAAGGAGGAGGTGAGAAAACTGGATGAAGAAACATAAATATTTTAAGATATGCAGGTGAAACAATATTACTAGCAGGAAAAAAAAACCCAGCAAAGACAAGGAATGACTACTGATGAAAGTTGAGGGAGAAAGAGCAAAATTGGGGTTATAGCCAAAATGGCTAAATTTATGCTATCATGAAAAATTAGAAATAATAATAATGCTTAGTAAAATGGGAGATGGTAGGAAAAGACAAAGACCACATTACAGATTAACTGAAGAAAGGCAACCATGGCTCTGAATTTGCAAGACCTGAGTAGGGCTGTTAATAACAAAACATATTGGAAATAAGGTTCATAACATGGAAATCAAGGAGAACCAACATTGACAGTAGGTCAATCAGGGATCAATAAAGGCCAAAGGCTGTGTCAGTACTCCCAAGATAATTGTACCACAGCCTGCAGATAGCAGCTTTCCATCACTTCGCAGTCATGTAACTATGAAAGAGGAGGATTAGAATAAGTCTTCATAAACTAGTTGTGCACTAGGTAGGCACAAATCAGCCAGTATCAGTGATGCCACCTGGACACTGCACTAGATGAAAGAGTAATATATTCAGACTAGCATACATAGTGTGCTATTGTGGTGTAGTGGTTTGAACACTGGACTATGACTCTGGATACCAAAGTTTAAATCCTTGAACAGGGAAACTCATTTTCCTTCCTTTGAAGCTGAGAGAGTGTGACTTTCCACACTCTCTCAGCCTCAAAAGAAGGAAAAGGCAAACTCTCTGTAAATAAATCTTGCCAAGAAAACCCTGTGATAGGCTTGCCATAAGTCAGAAATGACTTGAAGGCACACAGTAACAACATACAGGTCATACAGTAAACAAGTGAATAATACAGCATAATTGAGTACAATTTCCCAATGTAAGACTATACTCAGGTCTCATCTATGTGTTCCCTGCCAGACAACTTCTACCGCAGTCTCTCCTATCATGAATTTCCCCATGTCAAACAGGTTGTCCACTTTGCTGTAGGTCTGCAAACCAGCAGGTCACTTCACCATGATGGCCACACCTTCTCCCACAATGACTTCTTCCACAAGGACTGGTACAAACAAAATAGTTCTACTCTTCTCCATGTGTGGCTAAAGCATTCCCACAAGTGTGTTTGCCATTTCCATATCTGCCAGCCCTCTCTTGTCATCCCAGAAAGAAAGCATAATCCCATTCCACTAGCTTCTTTCATCAGCCTCAATCCAACAGCTCTTACTTGTTGTCACACATTTGCTTTAGATCAAGCGTGATATTGAGGACTGAAGGGCAGACCTTTTCTGCCGATGCCTGATTGGCCTCCCTGCTTTGCTATTTGTAAGGTTCATGCAGGAGAAAGCCCGCAGGAGCTGACACCATCCTCTTGCTGCTGCATTCCTCATCTCTTAACATATACCAAGCACATTGGCTCCATTTGGTTGTTGTCAAAGATAAAAGGGGCACTTCACAGCCAGCCCAATTTCCCACCATACACAGAAAGAAGCAGAGAAAACTCAGCCATGGTAAATACACCATAGGTAATAAAATATAGGTAATAATAATAATAATAATAATAATAATAATAATAATAATAATAATTACCTATAGTTTCCAGAACACAGATGCACAAGAGATCAAGCAAGTTCCTGCTCTATACTGTTATATTATTAAAGCACTTTAGCACTATGATTATAGTTAAGATGTTATGTTAATGAAATTGACTTCTGGAAAATTGTATGAGTATGAATGTTAAATGTGGGCATGAGAGGGGGAAGACACAAGTAAGGAGTATAGAAGAGTACCGGTATGAAAAAGCAAAAGACAAATGGGGTAAAAACACACCAACAATTAAATTGGCCACACCCCTAAGAAGAAACAAGGAAAGAAGATGCATGTGGACCTTGGTTACTAAGAAACATAGCCACATTAAGCAACAGGAAAATCAGGGCGTTTTAGGAATAAATGGCTGCAGGAATGACAACTTCCATGACTATACAGCAACTCTGGAACAAAAGGACCCAGAATTTCCTAACACTTTTGGACCATCCAGTTTTGCTTGAAGAAAGTTTAAAAACCATCATGAGGCAGACACTAAGAATTCAGATTTTACTGTTGAGAAGATGAATACAGCAATTCTTTTCCCTCTAATAATTATTTTTCAAAGACAATTGTGCTGAAGAAGAGAACAAATTATCTCTTCATCGGTGAAGTTGGAGTCCTTCCCTGACGACTATCTAAACAGAATAGAGGGCATGGAATATGGAAAATACAGTGTATAGGGTTTGGAGACAGGATAGGGACAATTTAATTTTTCTGAATATTCACTCTCCAAATATAGCAATAAACAACATTTCTATCCCACAAAACAGACTTAAAACTGTTTTAACAGAAGAAATAATTTTAGGACAGCAGATTATGCTACTAATTAGATCTGTCTAAATTGACCCTGAATCTAGAAAGCATGAAGGACAGGAGTTCCAGTTTAGCAAGTCTGATAACACAGATCCAGAGCTTCCTTGAAAATAATAACAGGACCACCAGTGTGAACAAGAGGGGAAAGGAAAAAGACAAAGTTTGTCCACTGTCAAAACAAAGGACCCAAAAATGTGTTAGAAACCTTAAACAAATCAGGTACTAAGCAAAACTGTAGCTCCTCCTCAAATTTCCATTCCAGAAGCAACTCACTAGTCTATGCTGTAAATTCATAGAAAGATGCTCAGTTAGGTTCCAAAAAGATGTCCTCCATGAAGCCCAGATTGTATTTCTTCTTATTAATGTCATCTTAAGAGTTTTATTTTGTTTGAAGAGAAGTGATATGAGTGAACAACAGAACAAGTAGAAAACTCTATAAAGCAGAAAATAGACATGCAACTGCCTCAAAATCAGTATCTTGAGGGGTTTTCTTCTCTTAAAGAAATCATTAACCATATGTTTATAGTGTTTGCTAAATCTTCTTGAATACTCTTTTGATCAGCCTACTATGATATCCTTCTGCATCCTAATACAGAGCTTGTGTTTTGCTTATATAAGTGAGAGTTAAGCAGCTAATTCAATATACCATCATCATCATTATACTTTCTCATTTTCATGCCCTCAGTTTCTTTCTATAAACCACCTTCACTTTAAGTTCATCTCCAGTGAGCAAAACTCTAACCTGATACTTTACAGTCTTCAACAATATGTTTGCAACCACCAAAAAACCAAGACCATTTTGGAAAAATACAATTTTATTACTTGAAAAGAATAACATTTGAAGATATTGCAGGTAAAAATGACTAATAATCACTGCATTTAGTTGTGTGTTTTTTTTTTAAAAAATACAACAACACCCAAGAAGTTGAAGAAGACTCTCAATCAATCGTCAGTTAAATCGATTGATATTTTACACTGTTACATGAATTGTAAATACATTCACTGTTGACATATGAAATCAACAGATCAAATAAACGATGAATAAATCACAGGAAAACATCACTGGGAAATACAGTAAAATTTCCCCAGTCAGACATCTGAATGTTCTCATTTTTCTTCCCAGCCACAATGGTTCACAATTGAACATCTGTGTCCCAAAGGTTAATTTAAACGTTTACCAGGCAGCATTATTCAAAGGAGACAAGAGGACTGAGTAGTCACACCTTCATTTCCCATACCTCAAAGTCTCTATGCCAAAAAAAAAAAAAAAAGTTATCTGCCAAAAGGAACTTCTCCTGGGTAGCCTGAGATTTCTGCCACAAAATACTTGGAGAGGCTTAAAAACAATGATGCACTTTTAACGTGTGCTAAATAGTTAGGCGTGGATCCCAGAATTTCCCTTTCAGCTGCACTAGTTTCTTACTAATAAACCTCCTCCCCAAAATGACAGAGAACAATGAAATGAGAACAAAACCGATCGCTTCTACATGGAAATGGAGAATAACTGTGTGTGTCCATCCATATTCGAGGGACTTCTGGAATTGTTATTTTTATTGCATTGCTGTAGACTTTGGTTGTAATTCTACACCTTTGCAAGCCTCCCCGCTTCCCCCAAGAAAGAAGATGCTGCCTTGCCTTTGAGCAGATCCTCTGAAAGTCCAGGAGGAACAATGCCCATTGTCTGCAAAGGACTTGGACTACAGACCTTCCTCCAACATACACATAATACACACACCCCTTTCCACACAGGCGTCCCCTTTAAAGAGCCAGACAGGCAGGAATGGGTATTTACAGCCTCCTTTCCCACCATCCCCTGTCTGCACCAAGCGCCTAAGGGTCTCCTATGATAACCCTGGGAGGCCAGATGCGTTTGAGAAAAAGCTTCAGGCATTTCCTCCAAGGTTGCATTTTGCCATGCTGCAACCATCTCCTACATTTTGGGTGCTGTTGGTGGGGAGAGGGGGAAAAAAACGACCATCCTCTTTTGTGATGGTCTTTTTATTGATGGTTGTTGAGGAGGGTTTTTAAATCTTTTCCCCACCCAGGGTGAGCCAGATGTCCTCGCCGCTAAGGAGGCAGGGCAAAATGTAGGACACTCCAGGGAAAATGGAGGACATGATTACAGAATGGGTCAAAGGACTCTTCCGTTTTTCGGAGTCATGCTGAAAATGTAGGACTTAATTACCCTCCTGCCATGCAGGATCAAAGTAAAAGCTATAAAGGGAGATCAACCCATGCTTCAGAGTCATGCTGAAAATGTAGGGCGTTTCTGAAATTCCTCCCGGACGAGACCTCAAGGGACATCAAGTTCAAAACCTTTGCCATGCAGGAAGCCACAACCAAAGCACCCCAAAGGAAACAAACAAACAAACAAAAATCAACCCATGCTTCTGTGAATCATGCTGAAAATTGTTTTTGAAATCCCTCCAGGCTGAAATGGAGATCTAAGGGAAAGGAGGGTGCTTGGGTCGGAGTGTGGGACTGACACTCTGGACACAGAGACCCTGGTCACTTTTTTCCCTACCAGGACCCCAACCCCAATGGCCTCCCATCCCATCCCTCCTTCCTCTGTCTTACCTCGCCCTCCTTGCTCCTCTCTTTGTTTCTGCCGCTGGAAGTTCTCCCATTGCTGGCCGCCTCCCGCACAGGGACGACCGAGATCCGCTGGAGAGGCATTTTGAGGACCTCGAGGGCTGCAGGTTGTTGCCAAAGCCTGATTGGACGCCTCTTGCCAGCCCCTCCGCTCCCCTTCAGGAGCCCACCTGGAGGAGAAGGGCTGGCCATTGCCTGCCCTGGCCAGGCAGCATTGTGGCTCTCTCTTCTCTCTCTGTGTGTGTGTGTGGTGAAAGCAGAAAACGGGGGCAGGCTCTCCCTTCCCAATCCCAATTAAAACACCCCTGCCCTCTTTACATCAT
>CM034708.1:58603964-58618381 GCA_020142125.1 Phrynosoma platyrhinos
ATCCACACTACTAAACCTTATACAAGATAGGTTATACCAGAGTTTTAGGAGAGAAGGTTGGTGAAGGAGTGACTCTTTGCATAGGGAGGTGGCAGCTGTGGGACAAAAAGGGTTCATGGTGTGGCCACAAATGAAAGGAAAGAAAAAGTGTGTGTGCCAGTCGTACGAAAACCATTTGCGCAATTACACCTAATACACTGGCTAACCACGGATTCTGACCCATTTAAACTTCCAGTTTTCCCCATGTGATAAACTCCTAGGGAAGTCCAATGTTAGTTCTACTGTGAGAAGGCCTACTGAAATGAATGGAGCTTTTCACTTGCAAATACATTTGTTGGTTTCATTAGTTGTGCTTTATATAGGACTAACATTGGATTTAACTCAAGATGTTTCAGATAAAAACTTCTGCAGGGCAGTGACACAGTGTGTGACACACACACACACACACACACAAAACCTAAACATCTTACAAGGACCCACATAATGTTTCTTTGCAGCTGCATGGCACAGAAAAATCAAAACAATCTGCAAATATCTGCTATTATTGATCTCCTATGTGAGGAAGTCCTGAAAAGCATCCAAACAATCTGGGTTTCCACCATTTGAAAGCCAAAGGTATATCATATTTCAGAACTGGAATGCCATAATGCTTATGATTTGACAGGATCAGCTGGGGTGCATCCATCCAGCTTGTTGAGACAGCTAGAATCTCTGCAAGAGAGTTCTATACTACCCTGAACTGCAGCACTGGAGCTCTCTACCAGAGAATTCTAAATACATAACCAAGCTACAAATCCCTGAATTCCATTTGATGGAACCATGGCAGTTAATGTGGTATCAAAGTGCTACAACTATATAGTGTGAATGCACTCTTGGTTGACACCTTAATGATGTTTTTAATTTCAGAATGTACGTTAATAATTAGTAGTTCAGAGTTTATAAGGTTTCTTATTTGAAGGTGCAAGACTGAAACTATCCAGAGGTTCCCAGTTTCAGTCCTGTAAATCAGTCCAATCAAGAAGCCTGAAGTGCAATCCAAATTGTGTTTGCTCTGATGAAAACCTCACGGAGTTCAGTAAGAATTAGTGCGAATTAGTGTTTATACAAGGCAAGATGTTGTTTGACTCCAGTTCACATCAGCCCATAATAGCCATTGTACATAGCCAATGGCAAGGAATTAGAGGAGTAGTTCATCAACATCTGCAGGATCAGAGGTTTCCCCACCCCTGATTAACAGGATTGATGAATGGCACACCCCAATTTGGAGGCATCTGCATTCATAATTATGAATTTAATATTTTGTTTGTTTTGATGTTTTGAAATGCTGTACACCGCCCCGATTGCCTAGCAGAGGGGTGGGATATAAATAAAAATTATTATTATTATTATTATTATTATTATTATTATTATTATTATTATTATTATTATTATTTTCATGGTGAGCATAGCCATATTTCTTATGATTCTGTAGATTTGTTTCAGTTCTCATAATCTGTGATTCTTTTTAAACAAAATCTTTTTGCTGATATTTTCATCATTCCATGTACTTCTTTCAAAGACCTGAGCTGAATTCCCCCCTGTAGTTTGCTTCAGTAGGTTTGAGACTTTAAAAAGTCTAGATTTGTAGGGGTTGAAAAGCATATGATCCATTAAATTGTCAAAGGAAACCTGTTTTCATGTTCTTCACACATCTGCCTTTTCTAATAAATGTACTGATTTAGAACCATTGTACTTCACTGAAGTCACTGCAGGATTTTAGATGTTGTGTCATCTATACCAAGACCATTAGATTTAGGATAAGTACATCCATACCTTATATCGGGGTGAGCAACTGTCATCGGGCTGGAAGCTGCATTTAGACATCTTGAATTACTTGAGGACTACACATTTAAAACTTAAAACATAAAAATAAAATAAATCTGGCTATGTACAGTCAGCCCTTCACATTTGTAGCTTAGTCTTTTGCACATTTGATTATTCATGGGTTTGATTAATATGTTCTCTCAAGGAATTTATTTTCCAGCACAACTCTATGGCCAATGTCCACCAGAAGTTGCACTGGAAGACCTAGAGATTCCTAGAGAGAATCTAGGATTCTCTCTTCTCTAGGCATTTATAGGTCCTTCAGTGCAATTCTGTGGTCAACATCTGGCACAACGTCTGACCACAGAGTTGCACTGGAGGACCTGGAGATTACAAGAGAGGTGTTCTCTCAGGTAAAATAGTGAATTTTTTTTCACGGGGGCCCTGTACCTCTAAACTCAGTGAATGTGGAGGGACCACTGTCTAGAGAAATCACTTTAGAGCCAGGAGTGGAATAGGGAAGATGGAGGGAGGAGATGAGAGAGATTGCAAGCAAAAAATGAGATTTTAAACTAGGGCTGGTGTGAGAAGGATAGAAAGAGAGGGTATGAACATTTGCAAGTAAGGGACAAGATTTTAATTTGGGACTGGAATGAGGAGATTGGAAGGTAGGAGCATTTTTACATCATTTGTTTGCCTCAGCAAGTTAAATTTTGTCTGTGCCAAGGTGCAGCAACCATTCACTGTTCAAAGCATCATGAGTCTCTCCACTTTGATGGGGGGGAGGGGGTTCCAGAGGCTTAGGATTCACAGTTTTGGGTTTTGTGGGC
The DNA here is from genome assembly GCA_020142125.1 of Phrynosoma platyrhinos. Classification (NCBI taxonomy): domain Eukaryota; kingdom Metazoa; phylum Chordata; class Lepidosauria; order Squamata; family Phrynosomatidae; genus Phrynosoma; species Phrynosoma platyrhinos. Next base: position 58,606,598 of record CM034708.1, read on the forward strand.
CACATGCAGTCTGCAGACTGCACATTTATGCACCCTTGCCCTATATCTTTGCAGACCACACTTTTAAATGAATAGCACATAATATCAGCTAGATTTCTCTCTCCCTCAAACAGCACCTGATTGTTATTTGTAATTGGTCTCATTCATAAGTCAGTGTTTCTATAATTACATTTTATTTAGTAACAATAATACAATAACACTATTACAGTAATTCTCCACTCTTCATTTTAAACAGACCCACTCTCTCCCTTATTCCTAATTTTTATTTCTCAACAATAGCCAGATTAATTACTCTGTACCATACATGGATATGAAGCGCAAGGGGAGGGGGGAGAGAGAGAGAGGAGAGAACCAGAAATAAACACTCATTGTAAGTTGACTCATTGACTATTTTGTCTTTCAATATGAGCATGAATAAATACCGTATTTTTCACCCTGCTACAAGAGAAAATGAATATCCATCTGCAGTATTCTGCCTATGTTGCATAGTGTTGCAGAGGAATTATTTTGCAGAGAAAACCATGTTTTTTGTTTGTTTTTTAAATTGCAACCACCACCACCCCATTTTCTACCCAGGAAACAGTATTTTCAGCACATGATATTCATGTTCTGTGCACAAAGCCCATGTATTTTACTCCACAGAATAATTCCTCTGTAACATTTTAGGATATTTGAACACCAGGAAAAAACTGTTCAGAACTTACTCTGGTTGATTATTTTTCCTGATGAGGTTTTCCAAGTATTGGGAAACCCTTTTTTCAATCTGTTACCACATAATTATGGATATTATTTTTATCCCAAATATATGATAAGCTTGGCCTTTGGGATTAGTGGGCTAAAATGCAACATGTATGTGCATAAATTCTCTTCCTATTTGCAGAACCAAGTAGGACATTTTGCCTACAATAAGTATGCATGAGATATTCAGCCTTTCAGCCTGTGTATTATGCAACACATTCAGATGAATATTGCACTAGGAAAAGTATGTGTTCCACAGAGATACCTGAGATTTTACCACCCTCCATTGCACCTTTCAAGTGATACAGCCTCCACAACACCACCATTTCTGTGTTTCTGGAGAGCAGGGGGATCAGAAGGAATATGTCCAGCCATTTTCCAGTATGCAGATGCACTGCAGCAGGCATCTATAGGGACCTCTGAGGGTCTTCAGGAGGTCCCTGAAGGTAACATCTTTGCAGCATGCCCAACTCCAGAAAAATAGCTGGGTGCATCTCCCCTGATGCTTTCACTAACAAAAACATGACAAAGACCATGTGTACCTCCTGAAAGGTGGGTTTGAGTGGGGGTGGGATTACTCTGATGGTTACTCAGTCAGTAAAGAATCATGACCTCTGTAATGATAAAAAAGTGATGGCATTAAGTCCAGTGTGTGTGTGTGTGCCTTCAAGTTGCCTGTCAATTTATGGTGACCTCATCATTTACCCGGGATTTTTCTTAGGCAAGGAATCCTCAGAGATACTTTTGCCAATTCCTTCCTCTGAAATATAGCCTACAGTTCCTGGTATTTGTTGGCAGTTTTCCATCCAAGTACTGACCAGGGCTGATCCTGCTTAGCTTCCAAGATCAGATGGGATTTGGTGCCTTTAGGGTAAGTACTATATTATTTTATTTTAAATTGTTTTGTTTTTATCCCACCATTTTCCCAGCATGGGATCCAAAGCAGTGTCCAATTTGCCAATAGGATTTCAACCATTCTATCAGAGGACCTCCTCATCAATTGAAATGCCCTGTGACTATTTCCCATCCACTGATTCCTTCATTTTTTCCATTTGAAAATCTCTATGCTTTGGCCAAAACTGTACTATTCAGTTGTGGCCACAAATCCAGGTATTTGCCATCTGGAAAACCTTTTGCTTTCAGGACAATACTTTATGCAATACAAAATTCAATATACCAATGATGTAGTGGACCCAGATTTCCCAGACTGAACACTCCAAAGCCTTTTGTTGGAGTCAGCCATTCCTCTGAAATTTACCTGTTTCACCGGCACAAAAGATTCCGCATGCCTTTTCTTGGGTAATAAACTGGCCACAACTTTATTTATCTGTACAGGGTCTTAAAACAGTTTTCATTTACAAGATCTCATTAACCATAATTTCGTTCTTGACACATGTGTCCATGCACATAAAGGGAGAAGGTATCAGGGTAAGCCACGCCCAGCACAACATATGTCAAGAACGTCCTGTTCAAATTAGTTACACAATTTCAACAAATCACCCCCCATACACTGGAAATGACATCATAATTAAACATATGACATAAGTAAGTTATGATATCATCAACATGGTTTATGACGTCATAGAGAATTTAGTTAACCCAATGACGTATACCCTTCATCCACATTAATTAATTCAATTTGGTAAGTCTAATTAACCAAATTATCCCTGGGGGGGTGCTGCCCACCACAACTTACAAAAGACAGTTAATGAAAATTAACCAACCAAGACCCAGGTCCACAAGTTGTGACAATAAGCATTAATTTGTAACACCACATGAGTAAATCACTACAACAATGGCGAAATCAACTATGTCATTATGCCAACCCATACTATTATTATTATTATTATTATTATTATTAATTATTAAGCTCAGAGAGGGTGAAAAACCCAGGTTACAATAACTCTGGGAAAAATTCCCTCCCAGCCCCGAAAGCGACCAGCCAAAGTCTGAGAGTAAATAACAAACAACTGCTAATTGAGGGTGGGTGGGTTGGATCACTTGACTGCTCTGAGAAAATGGCTGCCGCCATGTGGCAGCCGAAGGCTATATAGCCCCCAAATCTCCCTGGTAATCTAGTGAGATCCAGCGTACTTCCTGCCTGCCCAGCCAATCACAGTGTCGGCATCTTCAATTGGCTGGCGCAAAAGAGACCCCCTCCCTAGGCGTTGGGGGGGGGGTTCTTTGTCTCTGAGGATGCTTTCACCCTCTTCACAGTTTTACACAATTACACAGTTATAGCACTATGATTCTGCTTTAATTGCATGGCCATATCCTATGGAATCTTGAATTTGTACTTTGGTGAAGCACTAGAATTTCTTTCTTGCTAAGAATTCTAAATGCCCTTCTAAATGGAAACATCTAATGGAAACCCAGTATTCTATAGGATGTTGCCAGGACAATTAAGTGGCATCATAGTGCTATAATTTTGTAGTGTGAAAGGACCCTGAGTATTCTCATGGTGGCTTGTGGGTGCAACAGGATGGACTTTCTCAGACATAAGATGTTATTTGAGCAACTTTTTTTGTAAATAAAATATTTTGGAATAGCTTAGTCTTGAGCAGACAATAAGAACAATTTCCTGTTCTAAACAACTGCTCTTGGTGAAAATGAAAACTACTAGAACTGGCTTGCTAGCTCTGAGATATATTGTTTCTCCTTGGTCCCTGGAAAAGACTGCTATGATGAATGTCTATGCTGCTACACCAAAGCAATACTGTATATCGTTTATGAAAAAATACAATCTGCCCCCCTCCCCTGTTAGTTCTTCTTGATATTCTTTATGTACTTTGTACTATGAATTTGAGAAAATGCTTTAGAAGCTAGGTGTTCTCGCAGTGTATCACAGAAATGTTGGTGTGAGGATTAAGCCATTCAATACAGGTAGTTGCATTCAAGAGTGAGGCTGCTTCCTCCTTCCACCATGAAGGATTTAATCTTTTTGTGAACCTGGTCTGTTTCTTTTTTTTCATTATTCCTTATTTTGAACATGTCAGTTTGGGGTGGATTTCCACTCCTTCCTCTCTGGGTTTCTGGTGTTCTCATTTCCCTTAAAATGAACAGAGATGCAAAGGCTGTCAGTCTTATGCAGTGATTTGTGTACTAGACAAGTAGGGCCTGCAACAAATGCTGCAGCATAGAGCAGTGGCAGCTGGTAACTTCCATGTCAGTGGGGTAGTAAATCCTCTCTGGTCTTTAGTTTTTATTTTGAAGATGCCATCTAAGGCACTTAGTGTATTTTGATGAAAGCTCAATTCCACTTTGAATAGCTGAATTAAAGTTTGCACTAAAATCTGGATCAGATTTCACTGGCAAGAAAGCAACCAGCTGCCATTGTCATGGAATGGTCTCTGTCAGGATTCCAGTAAGTCATCCATATATTCTTCCAAGATGCTCCATACCATTCATTCCACATTCTTCCTGGTTTTCTAATCTCCTCCTCCATCAATAAGACAGCACTCCAAACTCACACTCAACTTTCACTGGACTGTTTTGCTTTTCCCCCTACTCCAAAGGTTTTCAACATTGCTAAAAACCTTGTCTCATGTCTGCTAATACCTTCCTGTTGTGCAGCTTGAGCAGCCCATGAACCAAGTCAAGGGCATGGAGTCCTATTCTACAGTAGTTTGGCCCAAGTGCTACGGGTGTGAATGGATGGTGCTGGCTCTTAGAGAAGGTTTTTGCAGGACTAGGGAATCAGCTCTAGATTACAGATAATTAATTAGCATGCTAGGAGCTATATCACACCCAGTCTCATGGATGATAAATGAGAAATAAACTGAACTCTTTGGGTTTACATGTTACCAAAGCAAACACCCCTTTATTTATTCATTTCAAAGATATGCTTGCTTCAATTGACAATACTGCGCTAACTTTGATGAAGTATAAAGAGGACAGAAAAAAATCACAATCATGTGAAGTCGTAGGCTTTCATGGTTGGCATCCATAGTTTTTTGTGGGGTTTTTGGGTTGTGTGGCCATGTTCTAGAAGAGTTTCTTTCTGACGTTTTGCCAGCATCTGTGGCTGGCATCTTCAGAGAAATAACACACACTCTCAGCTGGCTCCCCCCAATAAATCTTACCAAAAAAAAAAAAGAAAGAAAGAAAGAAAGAAAGAAAGAAAGAAAGAAAGAAAGAAAGAAAGAAAGAAAAGATAAGATAGGTTTTCTTCACATGCTGGCAAAATGTCAGAAAGAAACTCTTCTAGAACATGGCCACACAGCCCGAAAAACCCACAAAAAACTAATCACAATCATATTTGAAACATAGTGCTTCCACATGTACCCTCACATCTTAATTTTGTATGAAAAAGCAGAACTGATTAACATTCTTGCAACTGCAGTTGTAATCCAGCTCACCTGGAAAAGATCCAGTTAGAAAAGGCTGTATTACTGATATGGAACCTGTAAGGGCTATTTTGCAACTGAAATATAAAGCAAATATTTTACCTGAATATGAAACAAATTTTTCTAATGTAAGAAAGTTTTCTGTCTTCTTGTCATTAAAACACAGTTACAGTTAAGATCAAATCCTTTCACGGTACACAAAAAATTAGCTTTTCTCCATTTGAATCTGTTCACCTATTTCACCTTCAAGATGTCATAACAGTTTCCTCTCATTTTAACAAAGCATGAAATTATGCCTGAATAAAGTAAATTATCCTTAGGAACACTGGGGACAGATGTTGCATTTCCTAGTGTCATTGGTTTAAATATATCAATTTATATTTTCTGTTATATTCCATATAAAAATCTACATAACACATAATGAAGCAATAGATGGGAGACCTTTACAATAATTCTTTTTTTTTCTTGATTTGCTAGACAGCTTTATAGTAGCTCACAATGAGAAAGATGCTTGCTGAATGCAGAAAAGAGCAAAATTAAAATTTGACTCTCCTTGAATAAGTCCCACTTATTCAGAATAGTGAAGCTCTGAACAAACTCCCCCAAACACATACATACTCTCATGACATCAATATAGATTTAAACAATCGAATAATAGAATTCTATTATTCGATTGTTTAAATCTATATTGAATGTCATGAGTATATGTCCAGAGAGAGCTCTCATGTTGACTCAAGCTCTATATATCCAACAAATTGGAAGCTAAGAGTAATGTCATAATAGATGTTTCCCATGTGGAAATTTGTGCTATTTCACAAATTGGGCTTACAACACCAACACTATGCTTTGGTCTTTCAGACCAAAACCATATGGAAAGGATGGAGCATCTGGGACTGATAATGATACCCCATGTTATTCTAGTCCTGTATTGCCTTGTGAAACATTTGAGCCTTGTGCTGCCTGGATGCCCCCCATTACCTGGGACCCTCCATTGTAACAAGGGGCCATTGTTCACATACACATCCTGATGGCTGGATGCTGGTTTGCTTTTCTTTGCCTAATGTAAGAGACTGAATATGCTTTTGTTTAATACTATCAGGGAAGCAAGGGCACAACAATTCAAGTCCAATTTAAACTGCTGAGGAAAGAGAGAATTGGATTGTTTTCCCCCTCTGATTCATTCTTCCTTTATGAAGCTTGGAAGTGCTATTGGTGTCTCCTACATAAAAGAATAATAGATAAAAGCCATACATAATGAACCAATTATCAGCTTGATCTAAAAGTGTAACAATTTTATTTAAATGCTTTGCTGGGTAATAGTGATGTCACCAACATATACTTTCTTTAAACCCACTTACCAATATTGTTTAAATACATTTCAAGAGAAAGGCACAGAATAGCACCACCATTTTGACAGATGGTGGCTGGAATCTCCTGCATCAGGAGATGGATTTGTAGCATGTATCTAGTCACCATGGCTACATCTCCTGGTTCTACTCTCCAATTCATATTTTAAGTGATGCACCTCTCCAACATGGTCATTTCTGTGTTGTTGGAGAATGGAGTGGATTGAGGTTGTTCCACTGACATGTTTCTGTGTGCCTTCAACTTGTTTCTGACTTATGATGACTAAGGAAAACCTATCGTTTTTTTTGGTAAGATTTATTGGGGGGGTGTCCACTTGCCTTCCTCTGTGGCTGAGAGTGTGTGATATACCAAAGGTGGGTTTCCATGGCCAAGTGGGGATTTGAACTCCAGTCTCCAGAGTTGTAGTCCAACACTCAGACCACTACATCATGCTGCCTCACTTAAGCAGACCCTAGATCCTCCTATTTTCTTGTGGGATACATGCTGCAACAAACATCTGCAGATACTACCCCCAGGGTCCTTGCAGTCCAACTACAGGAAAATAGCTTGACGCATCTCTGCTGATCCCCCCCTCTCTCTCTTCAATGACATCAAAATAGTGTGAGTGCATCACTTAAAAGGTGGGTTGAGGGGATTTTACTTGTTGTACAACTGGAAAAATATTCTAACTCCCACAATAACCAAAAATGTGGGTTGCCTATAGTGTAAGCTGGACTTACGCTGTTGTAACTCACTAACAGGATGCCAGCCAGTATTTCATTTAAGACAATTCTATGTTGAATGAGCAAAGGGATAGACAGTAGAAAATATCATCAAAAAAGAGCATGTTGAAGCATCTGTTATGTTAAACCTTTGCATGTCTACAATGATCTAAGTCTGATTTATATGTTACTGGAAAGAGTCTGGAATTTATTTTCTGTAGGCATATAAGAACAAACTAGCATTTACTTCATTTTGCTAAAGCAAACAATGGACATGATTTTGCCATCCCTATACCTCTTCTCACTAAAACAAAACAAAACAGTTAAGGAAAAAGAAAAGCCTACCTTTGTAATAATTCCTTAATATTCACATAGCTCTCCATTTCCTATTTCAAATAAGGTTATGGAAATCCTGTTAGAACTATGGTCAGCCAAATCAAACATTCTTTCCTATATCTAAATACCATATAATGCTAGTAGAGTGAAAATTTGGCTAGCACAGTTGTGCTCAATTACAGTGTTAAAAAAGCAGTTGTCAAAGGCAATTTCCCAAGAGACTGTGCTACTAGTTGTAGGAGTGGTGGTAAACTCACTGCACAACTTGTTTTTCAAGTGATAGTCCAAATGCTTACAAAACTGCAGAAACACTTTTGGATACTATATTTCTGCTGATTCTGAAAATGTTCAAGTGCTTGTGCAAGAGTCTTGTGCTAGTACAATGGCATTGCTGGATATAGAACCATGTGTTGCCATGTGGAAAAGAATAATATATATTTGCACTTATTTCTCCTTTAAACATGTGGAAACTAGAACAGTGTAGAAGTACAGGCCTAAGTGGCAAAGTGGCAGTCCCAAGCAGCAACAATGCTAGCAGATCTTAATCGACAGATTATTTTCATGGCAGAACTCGATGAGCTGGCAAAAGAGGGTTCTCCTGGTAGAAGTACAGTTCTGCTAGTAGTAGGCTCTGGGTTTTTTTTTTCTGGAAGAAAATATTTATGCCTAATCCTAACCCTCTACAGCCAATATATTTTTGAGTTCAGATTGTACTGCTAGACCACTGAAAAATAGTTCTCAGGTGCCTACAATAGCAACTCAGTTCTCAGATCAAATTGTTATTATAAGAATTGGTCAAGAGAAATATGTGGGGTACAGATAGTTAATAATTTGCATCAACTTCCCACTTACTCTCTCTCTCTCTCAAAAACATATGAATGAAGCATAGTCTTATACTCTCCTCCTGAAATAATGGCATGCTGCAGCTGGAAAAAAAATGCAATAAATTGATGCTTTATTGAATACTAGAGAAAAAAAAAAACATGTGTAAGAAGGGGGGGGGGAAGAGAGGGAGAGCAAACAGATATCTGTCTCCTAATTCAATATTCCTTTTGAATCAGCCCCATTTAAAACCAGCCATCCATGTATGGGTCAAAATAAAAAAAAATAATACAAAGTTTCCCACCAACAGTTCAAAGAATCGCTATAGATAAATAATGTGGATACTTCAAAAACAAGTCCAAAGGTTCAGTGCAATTTTCTCAAAATAAAAACAAAAACAAAAAAGAACCCTTACATCTTTCCTTTTAAAAATGAAGATCAGATCATAGCCTTCTTATGACTGCTTCATAGTAGATTTTCAAAAGGAAAATGGCACTGAGGTAGAAAACCTGCTTTGAAAGATGGAAGAAGCTACAATGATAGTTAAGTACTACTTTGGCTTCTGAAGGTCTTTGTGTTTCACAGAAGTTCTCAATAGTTTTTCTTGAACCAAAATACTTCTATCTCTTGAACAGGAATTGCTGTCAAGGTTCTTACAAAGATTTTCATTAAAAGTCAAACATATACACACAGAGAAAAGTCATTTTCATAGAGGAAAATACAGCTGGTTAAGAGAAGTTAATAATATCATTATAGAAGGGAATAAAATCCTTTCAATTTGCAAATTTGACCTGTTCATGTTAAATATGAGCTGAGAATCTAAAAACATGAAATAGAGTGGAGCACAAGTGACAACTGGCATTGATTCAATGTAGTTTAGAGCCCATAGCCTAGTCTTGGCCTTAACCAGAGTAGACGTATTGAATTAATTGGATTTTACCTGCACATGAACTCATCATTCAAAAATCGGTTCAATGAGTTTAGTGGAAAACATATTCAGATACTGGTGACCAATAACTGAGCAGCATAAACAATTCAAGCTATCCATGTTTTATTTAAATGTTTGTTTTTGTTCTTGTTGTTGTGTGCCTTCAAGTCATTTCCAACTTTTGGTGAACCTCTCATGGGGTTTTCTTGGCAACAGTTGTTCAGACGGGGGTTGCTCTTGTCTCCCTCTGATATTGAGAGAGTCACCTAGTGGGTGCCCAATGTCACCCAGAAAGTTTCAGTGGCCAAACCAATGATTTGAACCCTAGTCCAACACTCAAATGATTTGAACCCTAGTCCAACACCCTTTGTTTCTGAACAGTGGTCCATCCATTCCATTACAGACAGAGCTTGGAAAAGTTACTATTTTAAGCTACAGTGCCCACAGTCCCCCAGTAACCATAGTCAGGTTGCTGTTTCCAAGCTCTGATGACAGAATATGCTTTAGAAGTATGCCTCTTGTCACTCATTGATATTTTAGATGTGTGAGGAGATTACAGGTTTTTCCCCCATTGTGGTGCCTGATTGTAGAATATCCTCCCCTTGGAGACCTAATTGATGGCAATGTTGGCTTCATTTCAGCACCAGGTTAAAAAATAGCTTTTTATTAAGGTGAAGGGGATTTTCCTTTCTCCATAACACTATGAGAAATTAAAAGACCTGGCTTGGTGAATCAAGGATCCAATTTTATTTAGGGAAAGAAATATATTTCTGTTTCCACTGTGACTGACCAAAATCTGAAGAGAATGGGTACCCAGAGCCACTCTCATACAATTTGTTAGGATTGCCAAAGTGTGACTGTAAAACATATGTGCAGGGAAAATTCCATGTGCCATGCAACCTTCACAGTGCCACTTGTTCTTCTGGAGGATGACCAAGGTAATACAAAAGCATTTTGCTGGATTAGCCTATGCAAAGCTATGTTAGGGGGGTTGCAGACTGCCAGAAATAGTGTAAATTGAGTCCACTTTTAGGGTTAGGGTTAGTGCTAGGGAATCATGGGAATTGTTTTTTTTTTCCCTGAGACATGGAGCCTTCTCTGTCAGAGAGCTCTGGTGCCACAATAAAATACAGTTCCCATGATTCCCTAACCCTAAAGGTGGACTCTATTTGCACTATTTCTGGCAGTCTCCAACCCCCCTTAGTTTCTCCTTCAAAAGTCTTGGGATCTGATGGTTTTATGTAGTTTTATTTTACCCAGTTTATGCCAAAAAAAAAAAAATCTACATGGTTTTAAACTGTTGTAACTTGTTTTATTATATTGTTTAATGTGTTTTAGACTGTTTAACTTGCTCCTTATGCTTTGAACTGCTTAAATTGTTTTTGTTGTATGTTCCCTAGAAATCTTTTGATATGGGGCAGAATATAAACATTTTAATTAATAAATAATAATTTGAAATGGATCTTGCCCAGAATGTTACTTTAATGGTCTGACAAAAAACTGATAGGATTAAGATATGATGTTATTGATTTCACATAGCACTCTCCTCGAAAAATCTTATTTTCAAGCAGTTCCACCAAATATAAAACAGCTATGTAATAACTACATCTCCATCTCCTGAATATTTTTATGAGTTTTATTTAGTTTATGTAGACTTAAATGTACAAACAGCAATATATTTTATAGCAATTTTATAGCAAGATCACTGTGTTACATTAACACATGGGGATGCAGCTGTTCCATTTATAGAGAGTTTAATCCACATCAGCTCTGAAATGGAAAATCTCTATGAAGATTTCAGTTTATTACCAGAAGCATCTTTTAAGTTCGAGGTGACATATTTTGAGGGAAGAGACAATGGATTCTTCTACGATTGGTTATCAAAATTTAAAAATTGGAGAACCAGTGAGAGTATAGTGCATAGGTTGTTGATCTGGTACTTGGGAGCTGAGACTACAGAGTTTCAGGTTGAAGCCTTATTTATGAACCTTGCTGGGGGACCTTAGCCAATTATTCTCTCTCAGCTTGACCTACCTCACAGGATTATTGTTGTGGGAAAGAGGAGAGCCAGATGCACTGCCTTGAGTTTATTAGAGGTGGCAAAATATAACTATAGAATACTGCTGATACTATTACTAGTTCTACCACCAGAATAATAGAACATTAGAGTTAGGAGGAATTGCAAGGATCACCTATTCCAATCTCCGTCCATGAAGGAATGCACTACTAAAGCACCCCTGAAAGATGTCCATCCACATCTGTTTAAAAACTTCCAAAGATGGAGAGTCCACTACCCTCTGAGGTAGTCTATTCCACTGTCAGAATATTCTCACAGTAAAAAAAGCTATTTCTAATGTTTAAAGTATGATTTTTCTTGGCAATCCTTTGAGGGGAAGTGCCAAAGAACTGCTACAGCCACCATTTTCCCAGCCAGGTATTCAGGTCAGGTCAGGTCAGGTCAGAAGTTGGGCTGTGGCAGAGAGAGTAGAGAGGTTGGTGCTTCTTTTAGATCAGGGGTAGGCAACCTAAGGCCCGGGGGCCGGAT
>CM034708.1:58620155-58639683 GCA_020142125.1 Phrynosoma platyrhinos
CAGACTCATCACCTTCACAGACACATCTAATACAAATGTGAGAGGATCTTGCTGGTGGCTACTCCCCCTTGCCATCAATCCACCAGCAGGCAAATAATTTTTAAATCTGATAGGTTTAAAGGTTTAATCTGAATGTTTTAAAAGAAAGGGCTTAAAAGTACAATTTTTAAACTGCTTTTATTTTTCAGTGCCTGTTTTAAAGTGGTTTCAATGTTACTGATAGTTATTGACATAGTTATTGGCAAAAAGATACATGGAAGATAAAATAAACATACAAATGGTTGTTATTAAAATGCAATAAATGTTAATTTTTTGCATGTTTTTAAATCTATATTATATCTTTTTAAATCTATGTTATATCTTCTTGTTTTTAAATCTATGTTATATCTTCTATGTTTTTAAATCTATGTTATATCTTCTTTAATGATGTAAGTCATCTTGGTTCTGGGAGAAAAGGCAAGCACAACCTTGTATTAAAAGATATATACTAAAGCAAATATGAGTTATAGAATCTGCCCTTATCTGACTCTAAATTATTTGTCCCAATGGGACCCATTAAATTAGTTGTTGAATTGTGAGTTCAATGATTCAATGATTTTACTATAGTTGGGACTAACAATAGGATTCAGGTTACTGTGCCTATATAGATTCTTAGGAAATGAATGTGTCTATTTACACAGTTATTTAAATCTTTTCATAATTAGGAGCATCTTAATTGAAGGAGTGTGGCACACACACACAATTATACCTTACATTACTGAACATCTAAATTAAAGGTATATCTTTGAAACATGAGAATGATAATGCACCTCCAGAAGTCAAGCGCTTTTATCTTTGAGGTTTACCAAATTGCTAGTTCACATGCTCAAGGGAAGTTTTAAACAATTTAACAAATGATGGTAATTATGATCAGAGAAGCAAATGTCACCCCTAGTAATTTGCAGGAACCTTTGACTGCATTCTGTGAAAAGAGTAAAAATTTCATGGCAAGGATTATCATAATATGAAAATTCCACAAAGTAGCTGGCACTGTTGAATGATTCTCAAATGCATTTTAGAGTTTGCCCTTAGCCATGTGCTTCTTAACACATGAATCTTCGCAAGTGATTATAACTGATGCCATAGCCATTTGAAAGCAGCAGGTATTTAAATAATCCTAAAAATAATCAAGTGAGTGCAACTTGCACTTGCTTGTCACTGTGAAAATATTATAGTCTTGTCTCTGCTGTAGACACACTGACTGGCTATAGAGAAGGTTGTCAACCTTAGCTACTAGTCAGCTACAGGACCAGGTTTAAGGTGCCCCTTTGAATTTATAAGGCCCCAAATAGCTCAGAACGTGGTTATCTGAGAAATCAAATTCTTTGCTATAGACTAGCCTGGTGTCTATGCTTCTTGACTTGTTATTGTACCACAGCCTTGTGATGTTTGTTTAGTTGCAATATGAAGGAGGCTCTTTGCTGTGGTTCCTACCATGGTGAATGGTATTTCCATTGAGATTAACCTTATGGTTAGGGTTCTCAGATCTTAGGGCCTAGACATGAATCTTGGGGCCTAGCCCCGGTTCCCAGTGCAAGGGTGAGGAATCTCAGTGTGAAGTGCTGTCTTGAAAATTGTATGTGTACTGTATATATTTTATTAGATTTGGTGGTTTTTTAAAAAATCTGAATGGCGTATTATGTACAACTGTTGATGCCAAATGAATCATGTTTAGACTTCACTAGGGTGTTCTTTGTAATGCCATCCTTGTAACATCACCAAGAGCCATCCCATGGCATCACAAAAGATCATCCATAGCTCTCAGGCTTGGGCTCTAAAATCTCAGGGCAGGGTTGGCATATCTTTTGGGGGGGGCGAAGGGGGGAAAATGTGTGTGCGAGTGCAGGGTGCCATTTTGGAATGCAAAATGGCGCCACTTGTTGTGAGTGCATGCGCATGATGCCAGCACCATTTTGTGTTCCAAAATGGTGCACGATGTTGTGTGCATGCGCACGTGAGTGTGGGCGCCATTTTGGAACACAAAATGGCACCCCGCGTTACGTGCACACTAGAAAGGCGGTGGCAGCAGCGTACACACAGCGCCAACAACAGTGGCAGGACCACCCACAGGCCGGTTCAAAGGCCTCAAGGGGCCGGGTTCGGTCCACGGGCAGTAGTTTGCCAACCCCTGTCTCAGGGCCTGGGATAATCCAACCCTTCTACTAGTGCAGAGCATTTCCACCACAAGTGGAAGACTTCTTTCTTTGCCCATGCATTTTCCTAATCACCAGTCTAGACAGGTTACTTCTCGGTGATTTTACTGAAATATTGTCTTGTTTTAACTTTGTATTATTGCATTTTGTGGGTTTTAGAACAAAGTGTTATAAACCACTTTGGAACACTGGGCATGAAAAGCAGCATAGAAATGTCTAAGGGCCAAAACACACTGCAGAAATAATCCAGTTTGAGACCACTTTAACTGCCTTAGCTCTGAAGCGATTCCCAGGATCCCCTTGCACTGGAACATGGAATTTCAGAATAGCCTGGTTCAGGTGTAACATTAAGCTAGGGTTTGTTAGTCAACTCAGTGCATAGATATCCAAACCCAGCTTGCCTCAGGGAAGCTTAGTTGAGGCAGGCTGAGACATAATTTGCTTAGCTTAGTTCAGTTTTGCTTGTTGTGTCAATGCTTGATCAATGGCAAAATGCCAACAAAATATATGTTTATCTTTTTTTAATCTTCTTATGATGGTGTCAGGAGGTTTTCTTTGCTGAAATAGCCCTCTCCTGTGGAAGAACATTGGTACATTACTGGGAGTAAAAGTGACCATAGTTACGATATTAAGGAAGTGCCTCCCTTAGGGAGAGCTTGGAGAGGTTACTTTTTGACTACAGTTCTCAGAATCCCCCAGTCAGCAAGGTACGTAGATGTTAAAAAAAACAGCTGAGTGATTCTTAGAATTATTCTCCAAACAGTAATTTTTCCAAACCTTGCTGTTAGACTGCCTATGCAAACAAGGTTACAAAAACCATTAGCATATTAAGAATTTCTATTTGGTTTTCCCTACAGGACACCTGAGGGTAGCCACACTGCACAATTAAAGCAGTTTGACACCACAAACTGCCATGGCTCTATCCTATAGAATCCTGGGATTTGTAGTGTGATGAGGTATTCAGCCTGGTCTGTAGAGTTCTGGTGCCTCACCAAATTACAATTCCCAAGATTCTGTAGGACAGAGTGGTGTCTTTAATTCTGTAGTGTGGCTTCACTATCAGAGAAAAACATCTTGCATTAGCTTTTTGTAGTGTTGTTGTTGTTGTTGTTGTATGCCTACAAGTTGTTTCTGATTGACTTAGGTGACCTAAGTCAAACCTATTATGTAGTTTTCTTGGCAGATTTCTCCAGAGGGAGTTTGCCATTGCCTTCCTTTGAGGCTGAGAGAATATGACTTGCCTGAGGTCATCCAGTGATTTTCATGGCTGAGAAGGGATTTGAACCCTGATCTCCCAAAGTCATAGTCCCAACACAAAGACTGCTATACTACACTGACTTCCAACTATATAATTAACCAACCAGGACAATTTAACTCATTTCTGGCAGTTGCACATGCAGCAATATTTGTAAGCTTTATGGAAAGCCATTTGTTAGCTGTGTGAACAGGCTGCCACTGGGAAAAACAAAGAAGAGTTCCCCAGCTTGTTGTCATTTTCATTATTGTCATCATTGTCTGCCCCATCTTTCCAGATACTTGAAATCCTGGCCATGATCTATTTTTTTACTGTCCACATTGTATACTACTATAATCCATTGTTTGCCAGCTTCCTATTGATGTGTCTGCAGACTCTTTCCACAGCTATAACTGTGAAATGATCTGGGTTTCTTTGTGAAACATTCTGTGATGATGGCAGGGAGGAGTTTTGCTCTTTAAAAAATAATAATATAATAAAACTTTTTTCATGTCTCACCTGAAATTCAGCTCCATGGAGCATAGCGCCACACAATTTCCCTTCAAACATGGCTCATTATTGAAGAAGAAATAGAAACTCCAATGGCTGGTATCATTATAGCTCACATGTATTTCTTGTTTGATGAGGTATCATAAAAGACTCATGCAGGAGTGGATATTTAATGAGTTTCACATTTTTCATCACTCAGCAACTTTTGCAACATCACCAGTTTTTATGGGATAAACCACATCTTTCTTTGTAGGTTGTGAGGATTCTGGCTGTGTTCAGGCATACAATCAAAGTTTGGAAAGTTACTTCTAAAACATGGTTTGTTATATGTCCAAGTTATCCCACCTAAGTAATTATTTGCCAAAGCAATTAAATATGTTACTTTTCTGTTACTTAAAGAAAAATCTGAGTGCTACAAGCCACAGGTCTGATACAAAACAATTCACCTTGTCTTTTCCCCAGTACTGTAGTGTGCAAGCCAGCACCATAAGTCAGCACTTGAATCATGTGATATTCCATAATAATAATAATAATAATAATAATAATAATAATAATAATAAATTATTTCTTTCCCACCACTCCTTCAGGCTTAAGGCAAGAGACAACATATTAAAATATAAAATACAATTAAAAAAAGAAAACACATAAAACCAACTTTTAAAATACAATACTGTATGATACATTCTTTAAAATATATCAATTAAAAAGTCATGATTTAAAAATGACTGGGTAAGCCTGCTGGAAGAGGTTTAATGTTATTTTAAATGCTGTCACCATTTAGTCAGGTCACATCTTATACTTACAAAAGAAACTAAAAAGTTACATTTATACCACAAAAGGAATGAAGTTATAACTTCTTACCTTACAGCAGTAATGGGATGTGATTACACCTTAGTTACTGAAATAATTAATTACAATGAACTTGTTATTTGTTCAATAACAAAATCTACAGTCAGGCAACATCTTTATTAGGAGCAACTGAAATCACCCCCCAAAAGTGTACACAGAACTCTTTATTAAGCTAGGTCAGGAAAGGGCAAAGGGCAACTTACTCCAGATGTTGTTGGACCGCAGTTAGCTAATGCTAAGGAGTTTAAGTCCATGCTGAGAGTTAAAGTCCATCAATATCTGAAAGGCTGCACTTTGCCCATTGCTGGACTGAGTAGTAAAGAAAATTAGACCAAAGAAGTCCAGAAATGTGGACAGGTGTTTTTGTGGCTCATCTGTTGTTACAGATTTACTGTTAAATCGAGTCCCAAGATGGTGGAGGGATCCAGACTGAGTGATAGGTAGGTGTGTTGGGCTACACCCAACAAAGCACACTGGGGTGCCTAAGAAATGGTGGATGTCAGTTTCTCAAAACAGATGTCTGGCTGCAATTCTAAGATTTTCCTCTTGCCTTGGGTTAAATACATAGCTTTAAGAAGCACCATTTAAATACTTCCACCCAGGCCCTTTCACACCACACAATTATAACAATAGCAATAGCAAGTACATTTCTATACCACTTATCAGTGAACTAAGCACTTCCTAAGCAGTTTACAATGTGTAAGCTAATTGCCCCTAATAAGATGGGTGCTCATTTTAGCAACCTGTGGAAGGATGCAAGGCTGAGTGGACCTTGGATCCCCTAGGATCGAACTCACAACCTTGTGGCTGCAGTATAGGCATTTAACCACTGCGCCACCAGGGCTCCTTCAGTTTACCACTATGGAGATTATCACATACAGGTGGGATAGGAACGGGATCACTCCTCCATCCTTGTCCCATCTATAACAGGGATCACCTGAAAGCCTTTCATAACATAGTGCTGATCCTGTCATTATCCTGCAATTGAAGCAGCATTGCATTAACATGAACTCGCATTCATGCAAAATGCCAGGCAATGCCATTTCAATGATGGGACAATGACAGGATCAGTGTGATGTCATATGAAAGTCTTTCAGATGATCACTTGTGCTTTCTGGATGGGATAATGTCCAAATAAGCATGACTTCACCAGAAAGTCCTTCCTGTGATTGCTTGGGAATGATGGGACAGAGATGGGACAATGATGTCCCATCTTCCATGTAATAATCTCCTATGAGTCAACTTTGACTGCCATGGGTCCATCCTATGGAACTGTGGACTTTACAGTTAGGGAGGGGTATTTAGAATTCTCTGCCACAGAAGCTTAGTGCCTACCAAATGAGAAATCCCAGGATCCCATACGATGAATCTGTGGCAGTTGAAAAGGAATCATACTGTGAAAAGACCCCCATATACTCTAGCCTTTAGGGAGCAGCCCCATCTTTGGAGCTTATCACATGAGCTTTTAAATCAGCAGCAGCCCAATGGGATGCAGCCAAGACCTGGGATGAAAGCAGGACTTATCACATTGTAATTTGCCATCAAATCTGTCAGGCAACTGTAGCCCAGGTCCTAACCATACTCAGCCAGCCAGTTTTCAGAGGGCCAGCTGAGTGTGGCTGGGACCCAGGCTGCAGTCACCTGGCAGATTAAGTGGTGAATTACCATGTGATAATTCCCGCCTCCATCTTGGGTTCCGGCTGCATCCCATTGGGCTGCTACCGATTTAAGTTCATGCAATAAACTCCTTCTAAATAGACTTTCAGAAACTATAAGTACAAGTGTGTGGTTTGTGTATATTTAAAGAATTTCTTTACAGTCTACTCAGTTTCAGGAAACAAGATAATAATTGTCTACCTATAACATGGAATAAGAAGATAATAAAATAAGAATTCATTTGAGACCTGCTTTCCTTCTAGACTTATTTACATCCCAAGTCTATAAATTCTGAAATAAACCTTACCACTCCCAGTGAGTATTACACCCCCACCATCTACATAGGTTCTCCACTTTAGAGCCTAATGTCGTATATGATTATGGCATTTAAATAATAATTGTAATCACAATGCAGAAAACCATAACATAAAATTGCCTGCATGCTTCAACAAATTGTATAATATAGAACCAAAATACTAGAAACCTAATTTTAAATCCTCCCTTGATGTTTTATGTGTGTTTGGTTGTAGTCTAAGTACACAAATAATATTGAAGTATGTTAATTTTTCAATTAATGCAATACACTGGAACATTACGATATACAGAATTGTACAATAACTCTTAATCATACATTTAGTGTCAATAAGCCCATCTGTGATTATGCTGGGTTAGCCAACAAACTTGATATATTGCCTCTTCATTATTCCAAGTGCTTCCTGATGTTCAGTTGAATATTGCTTCAATTAAATCTACATACAGAAAAAAGCAAAATGTAATTTGTTAAATACAATAGAAATAGAAAGGAAATACATCTTGATGTAATGCACTTTAATGTAAATAAAGATATATGTGGCCCTGTAAACATGTGTTTCCATGGAACTGGAAATTTACAGAGCTCAGAAAAGTTCTTTTTTTCTTTTTCTTTTTTCTTTTTTTTTGGAATGCACCTTCCTGAACACCCCAGCTAACATGTCACTGGCCATGGGAGTTTGTAGTCCATAAAATTCATGCAAGCACTAGGAATTTTTCCTGCACATTTCTCATTGCAATAAATGAGAGCTACACGAGAGCCTTCTATAGTCCATTGAGCTCTTCTCCATATTCTTTGTCCATATATTGATGACAGGTGCACATAGGACCCCTGTTGAAATCCAGAAAAAACTGCACCTATTTAATGGTCTGTAAAAAAGAACCATATTTTTTTAAGGGCAAAAGCCTTCTTGATTTTAATAAACTATTAATTGCTAAAATCCAATTAAAGAAGCCATGTAAATCAAGGTAATGAGCAGATCACACTTTTGATATGTGCCATTGAATGAGGAATTGCTTGCTCAAGCAGGTTCTGTCACATAGCTATGGCTTATTTACTGAACTGTAAATATAGTTCCTGGCTGGATTTGGTTACTAGGGCTGTTCACAGAATTCAAACAATGAGAATATGGTAGGTAAATTCACATGAAATCTGGGCAAGTGGACTGAAACAGAAATTTCTACAAGACTCTGGTATTATAGCAGATAAATGATTCCATTTAAAAGAGGCATCTGGTTGGTTTTACTGGTTTACTCAGCAAAGCTGAGTAATCTGAGCTATAGAATTAGGCTTTGAAATTGCAATACAGTTTTCTAGGTTTTGATGCTATGTTTTATTATGGTCTTGTGTTTAATGGTTTTAAACTCTGTTTTGTGAAACACCCAGAGAGCTTTAGCTGCTGGCAATGTATAAAATGAATGAGAAAGAAAGAAAGGGCACAGGTTCAGAGGAGAGCTGTTGTTGCATCATTGCACTGCAACATTCTTGTTTATAGAGGGACTGTTAAAAGCAGATTAAAGTGCTATATATCAAAGCAATACCATAAGACAAACTACATAGTACAACACTGATGCACAAATGCATCTCCACCTCTTTAAAACCTTTATGGATGGCCACTGTGGTGATCAGGTGATACTTGCAATGTGATAAAGTAATTACAAGCCCTCATTAGCAGTAACCACAGGCTGCATCTGCACTGCAGAAATAATGCAGCTTGACACCATTTTAACTGCCATGGCTCAATGCTATAGGATTTTGGGATTTGTATTTTGTTGTGGCACCAGAGGTCTCTGACAGAGAAGGCTAAATCTCACAAATTTACAATCTTAGAATTCCAAAGCATTGAGCTATGACAATTAAAGCTGTGTCAATTGCATTGTCTATGCAGTGTATTTGCAGCCTTACGCAGAGTTAAAGAAACTCAATTTTTGGGACTATATATTTCCCAGAAACCCTCAGCCACTGGCCATGATGGCTGAAGTTTTCCAGGAAATGTCTAAAACAGTGATTTTTCCAAGCTGTAGGCTAAGGGAGGGATAAACTCTTGAGTTAATCTTTTCAAACTACAATAATTTTAGTGCCTTTGCCAATGACATCATCAACTTATGAAAGAGTTTGTGTTCATGGTGAAGCTAAGTGTACCCTTATAATGGCCTCAGTTCCAACTGAGAGCACAATGCTAATGTGGTAAAGATAGCCAAAGGGTAGTTAAGCCAACACTGGGCCAGTGGAAGCTGGGCTGAATCAAAAACCCATCCAGCCTAGGACATTGGAAATCACCTGATTGCTCTAATACTGGCCTAATATTGTGGCTGCATTGTGGCCATGTCCTTTTGTAGGATGAATATTGGATCTGTCATAACTCAGTTCCTCTCTCATTCCATCACCTTTCTGCCCCATTTTGTGGTCCTGCTTCCACACAGGCCCTGTCCACATGGGCCAAATAAAATGTCCTCCCCTTGTTACCACAACAGCCAGTATAGATGATGCAGGGTCCAATTCCCAGTTCTGGTGCAAGCGCTCTGGATGACATCTGGCTAGTTCAGCACTGAACCTGAGGTGTAACATCCTTAACATGGATTTTAAAAACATTGTTTACAACATGTCCCATTGTGCCGCCTGGCACCTCCACCACAGGTCACTTGCTCTAAAGTCAGAATGAGGCACCCATCCATGTGATTGGTGCTGGGTGCCTTGTTCTAACCTCAAAGCGTGTGACCCATGGCAGTGCACTGGGCAGCAAAACAGGATGCATGTACAAATGCTACAATGGAGTGGCATCACAACTGAGTGCCTAAGATAATTGGAAGGGTATCAGGGCACCTTCATGGCCAGAATACTCTGGACTGCTCCTGGAGTTTTCTGGCCTGTGAGTGCTCAGCCACAGAGATTTCTGCTGGTAGAAGATAGTTGTTCTTAATGATAAGCCCCTGTAGAGAGGGCATCTTTGAGTAGGGATCAAATCAAATTGCATTTTCGTTCCAGAATACACAAGTGTGACCAGAGCAGTGTGGAGTGTGGAACTACTTTATTCTGGGATCTGACAAATTTTGAAGAACAGGTCCCAGTGATTATAAGCATGCCTGGCTACAGCATAGGCATAACTCTTACAGTGTGAACTTCATGATAACTGACTTACTCACAATTGTGCTGTAAACTCTAGTGACCTTTGCTCCATGGGATCATGAGTCTCCCTTTTCTGAAGAAAGTTAGGCAATTTTTACATGGGACCTGTAGCTATTTATTTAGCTCTAGTCCATCTGTTCTACAAATGTTCTTGTCAAGTTGTCTTCCGAGTCTCTTGGCAACATTGAATAGCATCATGATCCCTGCTTAAAAATATGCTGCAGTGCTTTTGCTTTGGTTGTTCTAAGCAGTACTCTTTGCAGAAGATAGTATGGTGGAAATGTTGTAATAATTTTTTTTATTAAAAATATGTATGTCAAATTCTTCATAAAAACCAAGTTGATTCACAGTAATAAAATTTAAAATATTTTTAAATTAAATTTTAATTTTAAAAGCTAGCCTTAAAAAAATAATCCAGCACACAATTTAGATATATCATACTTAAAATAGACTTCACTAAATCTATTTATTCACCTGATATGTAAAAGATAATAATGTTGTCTTCATGTAGGTTTCCTTTTATGGCAGAGATATCCAGATGAGTTTTAAATTACACATTTGAAATTATGATTTTTAAAATGCAGTTTGTTTCAATATATATGGAATTTGTTTGTTATTTTAAACTGATGTGTGTTTTTGACTGATGTTCTGCTTTTTAACCAATGTTGTGTATTTGTTGGTCTGTTGTTGTTCCCCATCTCAATCCATGGGGATAGGCGGGTAAAAAAAAATCATAACAACAACAATGATAACAACAATTCTATAAATGAGTGCCAATGTCAAAAAAATTATCATCATTATCATCATCATCCCACCCTTTCCAGAAAAGATGTTGCTAAAAATATACATCATACAAAAGCTAAAAATGCAATTAAACTATAAATTAAATTGAGTTAAATGTATAACCATATAAAAGAAGAACAATTATAAACAACAGGGTGCATGAAAGGTCCTTTTACCCTGAGCAGCCAGCCCTCAAAGTCTTGTCAAAACAAACAAACAAACAAACAAATCATCATCTGCCTGTGAAAGGATAGCAAATAGGGTGCCAGTTTAATCTGTCTAGGAAGGTTGTTCCAGAGCTTGGGAGAAGCCTGTAAAGGTGGTGGGACTGAGAGAACATCTCCCCAGATCTTGAGACATGGGCAGGTCCATATAGGGATATATGGTCCTCAAGCCAACCAGGATGTGGACCATTGAGGGGTTTGTAGCTCATGAGCAGCATTTTGAATTGCACCTGGGAATGGACTGGCAGCCAGTGGACTGATACAATTAGAGAGCCAAAAGAAAGGAAAGGAAATGTATTTGTGTGTGTGTGGGGGGGGAGCCTTCTCTCTTGTTAAAGTTCATCTAATCTCTGAAGGAGGAATCATTTGAAGATGGCTGTCAGCAAAACTGAGTAGTGGACAGGTTGGTATAGGATTAGCATGCATTATCTAAAGGCTGAGTCAAGGAAACTAATATGCAGTTAACTAGTGGCTCTTGCTGTGCAGCCAGCTTTGAAATAGAGGCTTATACAGTTGGCCCTCCATATTCATGGCCTTGACACTTGGGATTTTGATTATTCATGAGGTCAAGGCTGCTAGCCCAGACATTCCTTCTGCCCCTCCCTCCTGGGCTTTTCCCCTCAGGAGCAAGAGCCCAGGAGTCAACTCCATCTTCCCCCCCACCAGCTAGGCAGTGGCCCAACCAGGAAAGGGAGGATAATCCTCCATTCCTCCAAGTCCCTTTGCCTGCCCCATTGCTCCCTCAGCTCTCCAGGGGGTGGTGGGGCTGTCAAATGGAGGAGGATCCTCCATCCCCCCAAGTCCCTTTGCCTGCCCCATCACTCCCTGAGCTGTCCAGGGGGTGATGGGGCAGTCAAATGGAAGAGGAGCCTCCATCCCCCCTCCCCAGGACTCCTTTCCAGATGGATCTCTGCCTGAGCAGCCCAGCAGCAATCCAGCTGGGAAAGGGAATTGGGGGGATGGAGGCTCCTCTTCCCTTTCCCTAGCCAATTGCCTCCAAGAGGAGCGTCCATCCCCCCAATTCCCTTTCCCTGGCCAATTGCCCATAGGGAAAGAAGCAATCGGGTTGGGAAATGGGGAGGGAGTCAGTTAAAGGGATGGGAGGGTGGGAAAAAAAGGAGTGTGGGTTCCTGCTCCTCTTCCCCCGCCCACCACCCCCTTTAACTGGCTTCTGAGTGGGGGTGGGTGGGGTGGAGTTATTCATGATTTTTCAATATTTGTGGGGGTCTCATTCCCCTAACCCCCAGCAAATATGAAGGGACAACTGTATAGCTAAAGTTGAAGTCATTTCAAGTATGTTTTTAAGTGAAACCTTCTTAGTGAATTTTTGTCTTAAAAGAATGATACACGAAGCCTAGAATCCTCTTGGTTAGTCCCAATGAGAATAGGCCCATTCAGTCAATTGTTGAATGGTGAGTGAACACATAGGTAAATCAAACTGATTCAGTGACTCTACTCTAATCAAAAGTAACTATCAGATTTTGGCTCATGGAGTTTGTGCAATCCTATATATGTACACAGAGCAGGAAAAACAATTTGTTTCATTGAGGTTCACTCACAGTTAATTAGGTGAAAGATTAAAACCTTAAAGTAACATGTTTCACTGCAATAAGTAAAAATCAAAGCTTAGGTCATAAAAAAAGAAATGATCTCTGTCCCTCCCTCTCTTCTCTGGTAAATTAGTTAAATAATTTCATTTTACAAATGGATTATTTATAAATACTATAAAATAGGATTAGCAGGCTATATCATAAACCTACTTTGTTGACAGAATTTACTCTGTTAAATCCTGCAAAATATTAATTTTATATATGTGCACTACAATTAAGGAAAGAAAATACCATGCAGAACAAAAAAAAATTATAGGGCATGGGGTTATGTACTTTAAACAGTGACTCCATCATTTAGCACCATTAAGCAGATTTAAACAGATTGCTAATTATATACTTCATTTTGGTTTTCTGCCCCCATATTTACAAAGTATTGCAATTTCTCAGTTATCCATGGGCTTGCCATCTGTGGATTTGAGCTTCCATGGATGGCAAGCTCTGTTGTTTTAAAGGGAGGAGTATGCATAGCAGAAAGCAGCTTCATTTATATACTGCTTCATACCACGCTATGGAGTGGCATACAGCCGTGCCATCAAATGCACACATGTCACTCTGCCATAGAAAACAACAGGACTTGACATCCCACTTTTTTGTTATCTGTGGCAGGGTCCCCCACGGGTAAAAAAATGACTGTATTTAGACCGCATATCAGGTGATTTTCATATGAAAATGAAATTGTTGAAATACGTTCAGAACCAACCTTCCTTCCTTCACTAACATTTCTCCAGTATTCAGAAAGAAAGGGGGGGGGGAGCACCAATGTCAGCTTAGATCCTGTGATTCAGAAGTACACTAAACTGTCAGTTAGATTTAAAATAATCTCTTCTTCCACAGATATATAGACTGTTATTAACAGAATTCCTAGGTAGGCATCATTTTTCAGGTTCATCTAGTATACCTCAAGTCCATCTCGTAATAGCTGTCTTGTATTAGTCTGTTCTTAATAAGAAAGTATGGGAGAGAGTATGGCCACTATAGAAAACTCCATTTTCATTTTATATGCAATAATTTGCATGTTTTCAGTATGCATGTGGTGATGGTGTTTGCCTTCCGGTTGTGTATGCATACAAGTCTATTATGTATAGCTGTATAAACCTGTACACATGAGCAGGAATGGTGCAAGAACTACATTCACCAAAGATACACATTTCTCTCTGCATCTCCTGATTGCATATATGTAGAGACATTGCAGACGTGTCAATTGCATTTAGCAATAGTGTTTACATTTCTATACTGCTTAATAGTGAGCTCAGCACTCTCTAAGTGTTTACAATCTGTAAGCCAATTGTCCCCAACAAGCTGGGTACTCATTTTACCGACCTACGAAACAATGGAAAGCTGTGTCAATCTTGGAGCCCTGGGATCAAACTCACAGTGGTGTGGCTTCAGTACTGGCATTTAACCACTGCACCACCAGGGCATCTTAGGTCCTAGATCTGTGCAGCATGCAGTGCCACAGGGGAGGGACCACAGTTTGATGACTCCCAGGTAAAGAAGACTGGAAGCTTTTGCTTCCAGGGCAAAGCACAAGGACACTGCACATAGGGAGTTGGAGTCAGAAGCTATATAAGGGCAGCATGTCCCTCCATATACAGTAGATCCATGCTATCCATGGAGGATCCATTCCAGCTCTTCTCCCTCCCCCCCCTGCAAATAGCAAAAAAAGTGGATGCTTAAATCCATTGCTTTCAGTGAGTGTTGCTTTGCTGCGTGCATGAGTGCCAATTTAAAATAACAGGGCTTGCTGTCTGCAGAAGCTCAAATCTGCAGATGGTAAGTCTGCGGTTGGCACTGGTGCACGACTATGCCTTCCTATAATTCCTTCATGATCTATCTACCCTCCAACCGTCAGTGCAGTGTGAGTGTTGCTTTGCTTTAGTTTCTTAATTTGAAAATTAAGTAAACTGTGATCAGTTACTGAGTAGGAGATACATCATGCCAGAAAATTACCATTTTAAGAATTGACAAAGAAAGAACCAACAATGTCTTTTGAGACAAGTTGTTCCACGTTCTTGGTGCCACTACAGAAAAGACCCTGTCACAGTTCTTCTTCTAACCAGAAAATGGCAGGACTCATGAAGGGTATCATAGGACAAATACAGGTTCTTTAATGGTCTTTTCAGGCCTGCTGGATTGAAAGTAAAACACTATGTCATAAGTTTATCCAACAGTGATTAATTTATTATTACAAACAGATGATGTACTTGCCAAGATGTGATACTGCTATATCCAAGATTTGAAATTATTAATGAAAATGTTAAAGAAGAATGAAAATTAAAATGCACTGTTCATCTCCTTTGTAACAGAAATGCTATTTTGTTAACATTCCTGTAAAGTTATCTTATGTCCTTAGGCTGAAATCAGAATTAAAAGAAAACTTTATTAATTTTAGCAATTTGCAGTTCAGATTTGGTTCATGATAAGGAGCTGCTGTGGGGAAAACTGTCACTGTAAAAAGCTTCCTTGCAAAGGCAAGATAAAAGCCTGATTTTTAAAAAACATATTTGTGCATAAGATGCCCAAGCAGAAAACAATCTCATATAGTTTCATATTGTGAATCTTAAACACTGAACCAAAGTATCTCCATTTTGTATGTCTTCAGTTACTTTCTTTGTATCTTGTCTTTTCTAAAAAGGTTTTATCTGTAGAACCGATAAGGAAGCTGTGCTATCATAAGGTCAGCCTGGACTGGATTTAGCTGGTTTCTGAAGCAGCTAGCAGGATGATTTAGCTTAGCTATGCAAGTAGTGAAGATAAGCATGCGCAGTGGTGTTTTCAGGAATTTCCCCTTCTTTGCAATAAAATATATAAACTGGTCTTTGCAACAAATTCAATAAATATGTCTTACTGGCTCTCAAGCTGTGCAGCCTGAGAGGGGGTCTGACCCTTTTGATCAAAAGCCCTGTGTTGTGAATCTTTCTTCTCTGATCAGATTCAGAATTCTTTTGCAGTTCCACACCTACTTGGATGCAGGATACTGGCAGTCCAGTAACAGAAATGGAAATCATGTAATATCAGGTTCTGAGACCTTAAGGAAAACTCTGTTCTACAGAATCAGATGAAAACACCTCCTTTAAGTCATGGCCTCTATCTTTAACAGAAAAGTTGTCATGGTCCCCCCCCCCCCATATAAATAACATTAACTTGTTTAACAGGCAACTAAAGGCACATACAAAGAATAAATGATTAATGCCCATGCCCTTTCTTTTAGTCATTAAGAATTAAACCTATTCCAAAACTGGTAGAAAGTTTAGCAATGACTGGTATCCATCAATCCAGATTCTTTTTAAACAGTAACTGTGGCTACCATCTTTTCCATGAGGCTTTCTTATCTGCAAAATTCAGGGATGGATCATGTACTTTGTTAGCCTCTATGACTCCCCTGCAAGAAAAGTTTACAATGTTTGTATATTTATAGCTTAGGAAAAAAGATAAATAAGGGATGACAGAGATATTTCAACTTATGCATGGGGTGGAAATAGTAATCAGGGAGTCATTTCTCCACCTCTTATAATGATAGAACCTATGGTCATCTCCTGAAGCTGATAAAATGGTGTTGATCATAAGCAGATTCCAAAATCATATTGTGGTGTTATCTTTATTAGTCCAACCAAAAAGGCACAAAATTAATTGTGATAGCTTTGGAATCTGTGTGTCACTCACACAGTCTACATGTTGATCTGAGGTGGTATACCAAAGAGTTTTGTGTAAACTATAAAAACAGGCACACCTTGAATGAAAAGGAAAAGACTGGGGACTACAGCAGTTCCTTATTAAAAATACAAAGACACACCTATCCTTAAATGCAGAACTGCCTCCATCCAGTGCAATGCTGAAGACCCCTTTGCAAGAAGAGTTTCTCATTAAGTCTCTATCCTGTCAGGTCTGAAAATAAATGTTGATGTTGGAATAGGAAAAATATGCAAATAGAAGGCAAACTAGGTAGTTTAATTTAATTGAAGGAGGCAGACTCTTAAAAAAAAGTTCAAGTCTCAGGTTAAGATGAAAGGCTGAGCTCCTACACTGGGCTTGTATAGAGTAAATCATTGCCTGTGACGTTACAAAGATAGTTGCATACCTAGCAGTGTGCACATGCTGGTGGAACCATTGCACAATAGCCAATTCACAATGGCAGTTGTATTTTATTTGCTCAATTGACATCCTCTTTGCATAGCTGGTTGAAAGAGCAAAGGGAGAAGACCTGCTGCACTTGTGGCATTTTCCTTATATCAGTTCTGTAACTCTTTGCTTTCTGTTTCTGCTTCTGAGTGCCGCTGTAATATTTAGACATAAAATAATTATTTAGACATATTTCTATGCTTGATCAGAGTCCAGAGGACATCCCACTGCAATGGTGAATAGAACCCTTTTCCACAATGACAAACAGTCTCACACTGCTTGAAAATGTGCAAATGCTTATACAGTGATCTGGTTCCACAACCATAAACCAGATACAGCCATTGGGCAATGGACAAAAGGGTACAATTGTATATGAAGGTGATTTTATGCATGTGTAGAATACCAACACCACCCCAGCCATAAACCCTTCTTTCTCCAGTGGAGGATTTTCCTGTGGAGCATCTGGATAGTGGGAGATTCAGAGAAGGTATAAAAAAGTACTTTAAGACAGCACAACCCTATGGGATTTGCTGCCACAAGATGTGGTCATGTTTGCCAATTTGGGCTGCCTTAGAAGGGGATTAGATGAAGGTAAGAGTCATCAGTGGCTACTAGCCTGGATGGCTGTATGTCATCTGCAATATCAAAAGCAGTTTGCCTCTATATATCAGTTGATGAGGCATGTGAAACTGATGGTGTAGCTCATGCTCTGCTAGCAGACCTCCTATAAGCAACTGATTGGTCACTGATTGATGGCCAAAGACTTTATCATACAAGACAGTATATTGAAATTAAATCAGGATATTTGCATATTTGGCCATTACTTATCACTCAGCATCACATTTATTCAGCTGCTGCTTGCATTTCCTTTATTTCTGTAACACCCCTTTTGTTGATGGTGAAAATCCATCAAAATGCTCCTAATATCTCTCCTATTCCATTAGTCCCTCCCCCATCCAATAGGACCCTTCCATGGCAGCAACTATTTATGGCAGTCATGTGGCATGAGGGGGCCTGATTCCCCTCCTTTCCTTCTCCCCCTCACTATTCCCAAGCAGGCTGAGGTTGTTTTTATTCCATGACTTTTTTTTTAATTTTTGCTATGATTGCATAATTAAAGCAAAAAACAAAAAAAAAAAACAAAAACAAAAAAAAAACAAACAACACCTTGAAATAACAGAATAAACATAATTTTGGCAAAGGCATGCATGCACTGAAGTCATGGAAGGTGGGGTTATGAAGTCTGTATGGAAGGCACCATGTATTGCCAAAGGAGCACATGTGATTGCAGAGAAGTGTGATGCTGAACATTTCCAAGCTGGTATGTTCCTCTTTGCTTCACTAACATTTTTACAAGGAAAAAAATTGGTGTGATAAAATCCAATGTTGGTGAGGTGAATGGCTGTTTTGTCTGAGCTCCATCGCT
Source organism: Phrynosoma platyrhinos (assembly GCA_020142125.1). Taxonomy (NCBI): domain Eukaryota; kingdom Metazoa; phylum Chordata; class Lepidosauria; order Squamata; family Phrynosomatidae; genus Phrynosoma; species Phrynosoma platyrhinos. The sequence goes on from CM034708.1 coordinate 58,638,195, forward strand.
TATCTTAAGTTTCTCCCCTTTGTTTTTAATTGCTCCTTGTAGCTGCTGTTGGCTGAATTCCTGTAACTGTTGACTTTGTTCAGTAAGTTTTGTTATACTTTTTACTTCTCTGAAAAAAATAATGAGAGCATAAAGATCTTATCTGTTTTGGTTATAGCTACTGTGAGCCTACATCTTCGTTGGAAGCCATTTTTATCAACTTTGTGTGCTCTCAATTGCAGCTATGATTTTTTATTTTATTTTTATTTTTAGGCTGGGGATTTAATTGGAATTGGAGCTATCAACATTGTGTGTGTGTGTGTGTGCGTGTATATATATAATGTCTCCCAGTTCCTACTGTATTAATGAATAAACTAGCAGCAATAAAAGTTAAGGACAAGACTGGTTAAGAAGCTTAACAGGCCTGGGGAAGAACTTCTGTTGCTTCTCAGGTCACTTTGGGTTTATGTTGTGCAACTTCTTTTTTTCCTTTTGATTAAAACTATCATCAATCTATTTGTTTGGATTTGGAGAAGAGAAGGGAAGACAAGCTGAAACAAAGGCCTGGAATTCCATACTGGTTTTTGTCTGTAAACCATGTCAAGAGGAGGGTGTCAACAGACTTATTGGGTCTGAATCCCTTAAATAAATTTTGTTTTTAGACAGGGATTCTACATTCTAGAAACTGAAGGGAAAACCTGAGAAAGACAATAATCATTTTCTGGACCTGTATTCAGTGGGTGACATCCAGGAGAAGGTGAGGTTTAACTTACATCATTTACTGCTTCGGAGTGAGAATTTACACCCTGCCCATGAAAAAAGAGTTGTTGTTTTACAGTGAACTGGATAAGAATGAGATTATTATAAACAAACCTCAGTGAACAGACTGCCACAACAACACTGAGATTATAGTCTTCAAGGAAATGATACTTGAGAGATTCAAGAGACATGCATTTTACTTTAACTCTCTGTCTCTGAGTCTTGTTTGGAATCCTTGAACTAAAGTATTTAAGGATTATCTTTGGAGGCAAATGTAAAATGGTCTATTGGAACTAGGAATTAGAGACTGAACTCTTGCTTGCCTCATTTGTGAAATAATAAAATTGCTTCTGTATTGTAGGGTTTGCACTCTTGTTTCTATCCTTTTCATATTCCTTATTGTTTCACTTGCAGTGAGGACCTGCTGGGAGAAATAGATTAGAACATCATTTTATCTTGTATTTTTGAAGTGTTTAGTTTATAACATACATTTATGTTTTAATTCTTAATTGAGATGCCCCCAAAAACATTCTCAAAGTACTCACCTTCCCCTCCTCAAACTAAACAGTCTGAAATTGATGAATTTTTCAGATCATGTAGATCAACATTATTCAACAGTAGATTTACATTTTCTGCTTTCAACAGTTTTGATGTTTTAGAAAGTGAAGATTTAGCAACCTCATGTGAAAAATATAGCTATAGGCATATAATATAGGCATATAAGTGGGACCAAGGACGTTTTCACACTTGA
>CM034708.1:58648194-58659046 GCA_020142125.1 Phrynosoma platyrhinos
CTCCCTCCCTCTCTCTCTCTCATGCACACACACACACAGTCACCACCACAGCCACCTTTGCATGCCAAATCCTTTTTGCTGTGAAAGCCGTGCAAGCCCGGCAGCACCACTTCCATAGGCCAGGTCCGATGCATCAACATTTAGGCTTCGGGCAAAAGCAGCCACCTCATTGGCCCACAATGACGATGGCCACCCCTTCTTCCTCCTCCTCCTCCACCCGGCATATAAGATGATCCCCAACTTTGGAGAAGATTTTCTGGGGTTAAAAAGTCATCTTATGTGCCAGAAAATACAGTACTCAATCTGTCTGATGTTCCCAAAGTAAATGTAGTACATTTAACTGTCTGTATCCATGGATTCTTTATCCATGGATTCAACCATCCACAGCATGAAAACATTCCACAATCTTGATTTAATATAAGGGACACCATTTTACTGTGCCATTGTATTCAATGGGATTTGAGCATCCATGGATTTTGGTATACACAGGGGTCCTGTAACAAAGCTTTGCAGATACCAAAGGCCCACTGTATGAAGTTTAGTAGTCTGTAGTTCCTTTCATCATACACATTAGATGAGGTGTACTATACTTCATGAAAACTCAAATGATAATAAAATGAAATTGTTACTCTTAAAGTGCCACAATGCTCTTTTGTTGTTTTAGCAGCCATTGAATAACATAGCTAACTCCTTGTGATAGCAACAGTGCTATTTTGCCTATGGAACTCCACAAGGAGATGTCTTATACGAGATCAGATTATTTGTCCAACTTCTGCTCTGTAAACAGGTACTAGGGTACTAGGACTAAACCTGCCTCTCTTGGAGTCCCAGTGTAGTCTTTCTGGGTTCCTCAGATACCCACATTCCCTTCCCCATTGCAACATTTGTTTGGTAGTTCCCAATGTTGTGTGTGTGTGTGTTTGTGTGTGTGTGTGTGTGTGTATGGGGGTGGTGTCAAATTCTAAAATGTTGAATACCTCTCCTAAGACTTAATTATTGGCATTCAGAGACTTAGACAAAAATAGGCTAGCATTTTGGTCCTTTTTTGGCTCTGGTCCTGCATACCACTGTAATGTGGCCCCTGAAAACAGGTTTGATGAAATGAAAGTGGTTCCCATCTTTTGGTCTTGCCCACTATTATCTAGCATGTTTGCAAATGATGTTATTAAAATACCAGGCCAGTGGCAAAAGGTTTTGTGTTCATAATCAGGAGGACTTTTAGACTGCAAATTTAAAATTTTTCCACATTTCGAAAATCACTGAACAATTTTGGAGTATTTTGGCATGTTGAGCCAGTCCAATATTAAACAAATGTATTCACATATAAACTCGTTGAGGCAAACATACAAATATTCACATCTATAATTATTACATTGCAAAAAGCTGCATTACTTGTAAATTATTCTTAAGAATACCCATTTGAACAACACAGTTACATCTATATGAACCAATATCCCCACCGCTAAACAATATTCCCAATATAAAACAGCAGCATAGCTTTATTTAAAATAGGACTTCAATAGAAAGGTATTTGATTTCCAGAACATCACTGCAGATTACTAGGATTTTTAATACTGTGCAAAAACATTCACTCAGAACCTAAATATATTGCACGGATGCCCCAGCAATTTCAGTAGAATTTCTTTCCACGTAGCAGATGAAAAAGATACGTTTTACTCTCCCTTCTCTTTTTCAATAGCTAGCAATATGAAAGCAACATTGAAAAGAAATATTTGATCAAAAGTAAGCTTTTTAAAAAAGGTTTAGAAGAAACTGAGGTGAAGTAGAAACCTTTCTGCTTCTCATAAATATGATACATATTTCTAACATGGACAAATAAACACTGAAGCTTTTCAACATTAGTAGCTGTTACGAAAGAAGCCACTTACTTATGATTTCTGTTCTGAATTACCCTTCTTTTGCCATTTATTCAATTTTGACTTTGAGCAAATGTCTTTCTTGTGCCTGTAGAATGTGACTCCATAATAATATATACAGAGCAATATTTATTGCACATGTAGCACTCCCTGTGCCCAAAATATTCAAATAGAAATGCTTCCTACAGTAAGAATAAAATATTATTCTCTTTTCCTGCATGCCCCTTCACTCCCCAAGTTCTCTTAGACATGTCCATGTTTGGTACCTGGACAAGGACATTTCCCCAAAACTAAAACATTTTTTTATCATTAGGGAAAACCTCCTCAATATGGCTCTATAGTGAAGCCGCTCAAACCATGATGTAGTGATATTCCAGAAGACCAGAGTTTGAGTCCCCTTTCAGCTAAAACCTACTGGGTGACCTTGCACAAATCATACTCTCTCAGCTTAAGAGAATGTAAAAGTCAAATCTTCTTTGAATAAATTTTGTCAAGAAAACTCTATGATAAGGCCATTGTGAGATGAAATTAACTTGAAGACACACAAAAACAGGCAATGAAGTTGTATTTGATACTTCCATGCTCCCTGTATAAGAATGCATGCCTTGAGGTTTCTGGAATTTTTCCTCTTCCCCCCATGGCACTTGGCATATGACAAAGATATTACAGCACAGTATAGCAAGTAGTGAGATTGGGCCCTATGCCACTTTGTCTTTTTTAGTAGTGATCAATTTTTTTTAAAAAAAAATGAGTCAGAAAATGGGTTATTTTTTTTTCCTAGCCAGGAAACAACTGCAATGGAATTGAGGACTAAATGAGTTTCAGGAGTCCTAGTGGCACAATGGTTAAATTCCAGTACTGCAGCCATTCACAGCCACAAGGTTGAGTTGGATCCTAGGCAGGGCTCCAGGGTCCACTCAGCCCTGCATCCTTCTGTAGGTCATTAAATGAGTACCCCGCTTGTTAGGGGCAGTTAGCTTACACATTGTAAACTATTTAGGGGGTGCTTAAGTGCACTGATAAGTGGTATAGAAATGTACTTGCTATTGCTATGGGTTCAGTCCTGTGTTTCAAGACTGAGAACCTCCAGAGGTTCTTAAAATGCCCTCCACTCACTATTTGGATTAGAGCTCATGGAGTAGTTATCAAACACCCTCTGGAAGGTCCCCATTCCTACTATGCATGCTAACTTGGGTCCAAAACACACTGCAGAAATAATTCAGTTTGAGACCACTTTAACTGCCCTGGCTCAATGCTAGGGAATTCTGGGAACTGTAGTTTTGTGAGACTTCACCACACATTATCCTCTTTTTCAATGAGTCATGACTTCTCATGATATGTCCAAAGTACAACAGGTTCATTTCAGTCATCTTTCTCTCTGTGTCAGAGCTCTCTGTCTGTCAGAGTGTTCTGGTGTCACAATGAACTACATTTCCCAGGATTCCCTAGCACTGAGCCAGGGCAGTTAAAGCAGTCTCAGACTGAATTATTTGTGCAGTGTGTTTTGGACCTAAGAGTTAGGGCCTACTGTGTTCAGTGAGAATTATTTCTTATTAAGTGGGTTTGGGATTGCAGTCACCTGTCTAATGAATGGTGGGACTTGGAATCCAATAAATCCAGTGGAAACCTGGTTGAGAAAGTATGTTTTGCTATAATAAGCATGAAAACTGAAATAACTGTACAGGCACATTCCTTTTTACACCCCTGCTGCCATTTCCTCCTCTGCCTTTAGGCTACAAGCCATTGTTGTGGGCAAGCTTTCCTGTATTGATGCAATAAATAAACTGAACAATCAAGGATTTTGTCTGGAAGTATGTTTGTCATACAGATAATGGCAGCAATTTCTTTAGCAATGAATTGGTGAAGTTGGCTATGGGTCACAAAATAATTACATGACATTTGCTGCACAAATTCTCAAGATGACACCTTCTTTTAATGGTTTTGGCTGTTTGAAGGTTGTACAATCCCCTGAGCTTACTGGTTCAAGCTCTAGATTTATGATCAATGGGTAATTCTGCATGTGATGAGATTAACACATTGTATGTCAGATGATGCTGTATCTGGAAAGGGAAATAGTGCTTTTAGAATATCAACTCATTTACAATGTGGTACTGCAGAAGAGTTCTACAGATATCTACCAAAAGGACAAATAAATGGATCTTAAAGCAAATAAAGCTTTAATGCTCACTAGAAGCCAAGATGACTAAAATGAGGCTGTTGTACTTTAGGCATATCATGAGAAATCATGACTCATTGAAAAAGATGGTAATGTGTGGTGAAGTGGAAAGCAGTAGCGAAAAAAAGGAGACCATATTACAGGTGGATTGATTTAATCAAGGAAGCCAATGCCCCAAGTTTGGAAGAACTGAGCAAGGCAATTGATGACCAGGGCTCTTGGAGGTCTCTCATCCATAGTGCTTCCATAAGTTGAAGTCAATTTGATGGCAAACAAGAACAAGGAATTTTGAAGGCCTACTACAGTGTTTCTGAACAATGTACAGCAAATAAGACATTAAAGAAGGCTGATGGTTGCTGCGTCATGGGGAGCTCCTTGTGAGCAATTTTGTCGAGCAGAGGCTAGAGATGGACTGAGCCACTCTACTCTTCTTGTGTGAAAAATATGTACCTTTTAAAGAGCCAGCCTTTGTCTCTGAAGGTGAGTGCTTCTCCTTTCTGCGGTTTCCAGCCTGGTGCATAGGAAGTACATAAACCTTCAGTTGAACTGAAATCATCCACAAGAGTCACCTTGATTCAGATTCTTCAGGGTCCTAACTCAGGCTCTTTGTCAGACACCAAGGGCCTTTGCAGACTGCTAGAAATAGTGCAAATTGAGTCCACTTTAACTGTTCTGACTCAGTGCTAAGGAATCATGGGAATTGTATTTTTTTTCTGAGACACTGAGCCTTCTCTGTCAGAGAGCTCTGGTGCCACAATAAACTACAGTTCCTATGATTCCCTAGCACTGAGTCAGGGCAGTTAAAGTGGCTCCAATTTGCACTATTTCTGGAGTCTGCAAAGGCTCCAAGTCTAGTTGTCAGCTGTTTTTCCTCAGTAACTGTGACTCAGAGATATTGCCTTCTTGATCCTAAAGCAAGTAGGCAAAGTATAGCCTTCTGCATGTTGCTGGATTGCAATTCCCATTAGCCCTGGCCAATAGCCAATGGTGATAAATGATGGGAGTTGTAATCCAAAAACATCTGGAGGGTTCCATGATTACTGCCCCTGTCCTGGAGAAGCACATAGATTGTCACAATTAATAGCTCTTGTGATGTCCATGACCTTTCCTTCATCTGTTCTCTACTTCAAACTACTCCTCAGAAGCCTCTGTTTATTTTCAAGGCCTTGTTGATAGAATAAATCTTCCCAAATAACTTAATGTACAAGAAGTTAGGTTATTTGAGAAGTAGGATTACCCTTTCTTTTCTTTTTCTGCCTCAGAAAATAATATCCCTGATGCTGAAGTAAAAAAGAATTGCTTGGCATTAGGAATCACATAAACCCTCTGTTTGTATCTTCATTGAATTTTGGGTCATGAAGGGTCCTTGTGACACAGCTAATATACTCCATAAAAATATTTTAAAATGAATTTAAAATGTATTTTTGCTTTCTCCTTTCAAGGTAGGAACAAACTGCACCATCTGGAGATCCAGCCAGCCCACCTTTCACACACAATACTAAACTCACATTTTTTTTTAAAATGACAACAATCAATCACTCTGTGACCTAGATGATTAATTTACAGTGACCCTGAATATTCACTTTAGCAGTATCTATTTGCACAGTCCTTTCTGGTCAGCTTTATCTAACTGTGAACAATGTGCTACATCTGTCAAGACATAAAGAGAAGCATAATAAATACACAAATAATGTAACGTATGCTTGAGAGGGGGGAAGGAGACCATGAGTAATATTATTATCATCATAATTATTGCCTCACTATTTATGCTTTTAAAAGTTTTATCAATTATTCTATATTGCAAGAGCAGCAAGGCATGCATGACTCCCTAGCTCTTTAGCCTAGCCAGTTAGTTAGCACAAGGCCTTCTTTTAAATTTTCTATCTGAATGTATTTTTCTTAATAAACAATGGTTTTCTTACATTGACAAAAAAAAAATTGGACTCACTGTGATTCCATTGCAGCAAAGAGCAAGTTTACCAACCAAACTGCTATTTCAGAGGGCTGAATTAACAATGCATACACATATTCTTACTAGCCAGCTTTACAAAAAAATATTGATGGAAAAACTTTTACAATGGCCTCAAGGACTCCCACCATGGTTCTCCATGCATTTTCACTTGGGCACCAACAAAGGTGGTGGAATCTTATTCCTATCTGGTTTAACTAAGACATTATTTAAAGCCCCCTACATATCATCTTATTGCTGTTGCTATCTGGACAGACCATTCATGGTCCCACTCTACACTACCCTAAAATAGGGCTCCAACAGAAGTGCTAAAAACATAGATGGAACTTGGTGAAGTTCTTCTTCTTCTTCTTCTTCTTCTTCTTCTTCTTCTTCTTCTTCTTCTTTATCCACAGCCAACAGTATCTGTAGCCATATAGACTGGGAGATTCTGGAAGTTGTAATCCACAAATAAATAATGTTTCCAAGTTCTGAGCATAAAGCACCCGAAAGGAAATGTCATTATCAGTATGATTTCTGACAATAAATGTCTTAAGGATGGAAAAAGTCCATAAGGAAGGCATTGATGAGAACTCTTCCCTACGCGAATAGCTATGTTGTGCAAGAAATAGGAGATGATCATGGAAGAGGCAAGGACATTGGCCATGGTGTTCCATTTCTGTTGTACTCTCCTATTTCTTTGAATCTGTTTCATTTACATCTAATAGACTGCCAGAAATAGTGCAAATTGAGTCCACTTTAAGGGTTAGGGTTAGGGCTAGGGAATCATGGGAACTGTATTTTATTGTGGCACCAGAGCTCTCTGACAGAGAAGGCTCAATGTCGCAGGAAAAAAACAATTCCCATGATTCACTAGCACTAACCCTAACCCTAAAAGTGGACTTAATTTGCACTATTTCTGGCAGTCTGCAACCCCCCTTAATCTAAATTCCTAAATTCCATGTTGTGCTGGCACTGTAATACCAGTATAATGATATTTCCTTAACTTTGTTTCTGTCCTCCAACTTTTATCATCATCATCCCCCAAAAGCCACTGGAACAGGTTCTTGAGCTGTATGGTAAGCTACAATGAAGAAGGGAAACGATTCCCCCCTGAATCTATGGATTAAAGCAGTTCTGTCAGCAGATTCTGTCCGTTGGTTTGGAGCCATAATGTTTTGCTCAAAAAGGGTTTAGAGCATTGGAACAGTCTGTGGGTTACTTCCACTACAGGAGACCTCCTCATTCCTTTCGCAAAGGCCAGGAAGATTCTTCTTTCAGCCCTGCCATCTGGATCTGCTTCCTCAAAACACACCCAGTGCCTTGAAGTTCAAGTTTCTCAAGGAGTTAACCTCTCTTCCAATGAGTGGAACAATTTTAGATGGGTATAAACCTCAGCGCAGCCTCTAACCACACACAGACACAGACACACTGCTTAGCCCACTGTAGAGCATGGAAAGTAGGGATTATGATTCCTATCTCCTTTATTACATCCTCAACTGATGTACATGTATGTGAGAGAGAGAGAGAGAGAGAGAGAATAGATGTCTCTGCCCACTAACCACTCTGACCCTACCCTTTTTGCTTTGTCTCATCCACTTTATTTTTATGTCAGCTCACTGCTTAGGGTGAGAATCGCATCACAATTCCAGAGGAGTGGTGCCATCTTCAGGTTAAAAAAAGTTCCCCTACTCTTTGTGTAAAGCAATCTTGCAAGCTTTAGAAATATATACTACAGCCTGCAATTCCTCTTGAGAAGTTTCAGCTCTTAAGTTTATTGAATGAGTACTGTAATAATAATGTAAGCAAAACATTACATTAATGGAATTGACTATATAACTGTAGCTAATTCTACTGATATTCTCTCAGCAGAGAACTTTTACCAAAGTCTTTCCATGTTTCTGTTTCTATTCAGAAACCTGATATGAACAATTATTCTCTTAAAATATATTAACCACTGTAGTTTTAGCTCCAAAGGAATAAAATATCCTATCAGGCTTTCTAATTGTGTGTCTAGCAGAAGATTGTTTAGCCAAGAATGTCAACTTTTTGCCTAGAGGCTGAACAGAATCATATGTTCTATGTTCTATGCTCAGCACATACAGCTTAAAGAATAGTATCATGCAGGGACAATTCACAAGCACAGCTTCCATGAAACCATTATTTATTATTAAAACACCATAAAACTTTTAGTAACAGATAAGAGTTCTTAGCTCTGAAGTTGAGAAACCTTCTGAAATAGGTCACACTCTTATGCAACACAATTTCTTTTCAAAGAAGAGATGTCAGAGTTCTCCTCCTTAACTCTGGATTGAACTTGCAGCAACAGCAGAAGTTACAGTGACATCCTACATCCAATAAGCTACCTGGCTATCTCTTCATTGGGATTTTCACTTGTGGGAATTTACAAAGTTCTTAATGCTCATTTCTGTGGGAAATATGCAGATCCCGCAATTTCATTTTTTCTGTTTATAAATGAGTCCACTCATTCTCCACATGCTGCTCATTCTTTTTCTTCAAATTTCATCTTTCATATGAAGCCTTTTTCTTAACACTTTAGTCTCCATCTATAATTTAAATTAGGTGTATGCCCCCCTCAGTCTATGTGTAACTCACAGTCATTCCATGATTGTTTTGTTTTCCCTTCTTCCTCCTTCATTTTTCCCCTTCTCTCATGGTGAAAATGTAGACTTAAAACTCTTCAAGGCAGGGGTATGTGTGTGCATGTCTGTGCAAGTTACTCTGTGAAGAATTTTTGTTGACACATCATTGCAGCAGAAGTAATAGTAGCAGTTGCTGTGGTAGTTTTTTTTTTAAATCACACTTCCCTACCTAAAATACAGTGTGGCATGTCCTCATAATTGATTGAAAGCTTGCTAGTAGATGCTGTGTAGATGTAATAGTTCTCATGGAACTAATGTGTAGAGCAGGAAGTAGTACACCCCTGATATGTTATCATTGAAGAAGAAACTGAAAAATCCCTACTCAGTTTTATCACTGGCTCCAGCACTTGATCAGACTACAGTGCACAGGGTTATTTAAACAAGCAGAACAGAAAACATGGAGGGGGAAAACAAAGAATACTTGTGATTCTGACACCTACTTTCAAAATTTTCTGGATCCTCTCTAGGCTATTTCTCTGCATATATGACACTTTGCTTGAAGCAAGCAAAAGAAACAATGTGAGGAAGAAATTTCATTAATTCATTTAACCTTTATTAGGCATACAGTGAGGAAGAAATGTATTCAGATGAGCCTAAAACAAAGATTTTTTTTTATCATAGAAAAATAGTAATTTTAAGTGGGAATATATTTTTTCTTTTAAAAAATCAAAATTATGAACAAAAAACAGAAAAAGTAAAATATGATATTTAGTATGACTTGACTAAAAAGAACAATTGTTTTTAAAAGGGTTTTAAAAATGTATTATGTTATACATTGCTTTGGATACCATTAGATGTCAAGGCATTTGATGAATACTTTCAAATAAATAAATAAAGCATAGCCAAACATTCTTCCTTTAACCATTTCTAAGTATGAGAATTTTACTGGTTCAGCACCTTGGACAAGTCCACAATTGCATCTATCCCTTAAGCCTGGAAAGCTATTTAGTGTAGAGGTGAACCCAGAACAATCCATTTCCGGATGTGTTGTTTTCATGCTATAATATCTCCAATTGTTATAAGAACAGATAAACTACCATTGTAACTTTTTGATCTGTGCAATTAATTCCTTGCAAACTAACATCTACCTAATTTGAAATAGTTTTTAGAGTTTGAAGAAAGGACATTACATTTGGGAGTCAGCCAGGAACTAGTTTTATATGGATAAAACTTTTAATTACAAGTGGGATTGGAGTGTCAGATGGTTTTCCACATTACTACATTACCAGGTGTGTCAGTGCATGTCTCTCCTCTAGGTTTTTAACCCCCTGAAGATTCTTTGTACTTCCACAAACCTCACAGTTTTCTTGACTGTACACATATTTTCTTCTTGTGTCTGTGTTATGCCATTTTGGCTATAGAAGTAGTGGTACTTATGCAAGAGCCATGGTAGTAAATTGATTTGAGCATTGGACTATGATTCTGGTAACCAGGGTTTGAATCCCTGCTCAGCCATGGAAGCCCACTGGGTGACCTTCGGCAAGTCACACCCCCTCAGCCTCAGAAGAAGGCAAAGAAACCCTCTCTAAACAAATATTGCCAAGAAAACCCAATGATAGGTTTGCCATAGGGTCACCATGCATCAGAAAGGACTTGAAGGCACACATCAACAACTCATGCCTGAACATGGGAGGCAGAAGGAATAATAATGTGCAATGGGGCACAGGATATCTGATATTTGATTAGAGACAATCATGGCATGAATGTGAACAAAGATTTACATACTGATAGAGTACATTTAAATACTGATGGGGTACCGGGAATCAATATGTAGTAGGTTAGGGGCAGTTGGTGGATTTGGTCCCAAAGGAGATTTGCTGTGCCACAGAGGAACATCCACAAGCCTCTCAAGTTATATTAAGAGTATCTTATATTAAATATAATATAATAACAAGCATACTGCTTTCATAACAATATCTGAAATTCACAAAATTTGGAGGTGTTTCTCAGCTGCCTGAGATTTCATCTTTAAAAATAAACATAGAAGATGATTAATGATCACCAGATTTTTTAAAAAAGGAAAAGAGGAAACATAGCAAAAACAACAGCCGTTATCTATCAGTAGTTTGGGGCTGATATTTCAGTAGAAAACAGTTCTTACAGAAGAAAAGTTATTAATGAGCTTTTGTTTTGCTTAGAAAAGTCCCACAGGAGTTTTGTTACTTCTACCATTACATTTACATTTAAG
>CM034708.1:58666750-58679580 GCA_020142125.1 Phrynosoma platyrhinos
CTTCCAAACTATTTTCCCTGAAATAATTTTTGACACAGCTCTCAATTTTGGATTAATTATAGACTCTTAAGACTGATACAAGAACTATACAGCCACATGAAAATGAAGATTAGAGTTCATAGATCATGAAAAGCTATGGAATGCTCTTAAAGACATGTGAGTGCTACTACATTTGATAATCCTGATGAGAAATCTGTATTTAGAACAAGAGGCTACTGTTGGAATATAATTTGGAGAAACAAAATTGTTCCCAACTGGCAAAGAGATCAGGCAAGGCAGCATTCTATCACCCTACTTCTTCAACTTGTACACAGAAAATATCACATAAAGAGTTGGTTTAGACTCAGAAGGAGGAGGAGTGAAAATAGGAAGAAGGAATACCAACAATCTTTGATATGTGGATAACACCATACTACTAGTGGAAAACTTCATAGACTTGGAACAATTGCTAAAATAGATCAAAGAAGAAAGTGCAAAGGCAAGTTTACTGCTGATTCAACAAATAAGATGACTGATTCAAGAAATAAGATGACTAGGAATGGGAAGTGTACCCATGAAAGAACTAGAAAAGATCCTAAAGTATAAAAATATACAAATGAGCCCTAAAGTTAGAATTGTCTAAGCCATTTTATATCACCATCACTATGTACAAATGTGAGAGCGGGATAGTGAAGAAAGCTGACAGAAAGAAAATAAACTTATTTGAGATGTGGTGCTGGAGAAGAGTGCTGAGGACACCACGGATGGCCTCCATTATTTTGTTAAGAGCAACTAAAATTTTTGTAATGCAAAAGTATGGAGATTCTCTTGAGAGATTCAATGTTCTCTGCCCAACAGGTGGGGTAGTGACCTAACAAGAAATGGAGACATCTTGGATCTCAGAGGAGGTGACATTCAAATTTTATCTCCTGGACTCTGGAATGCTTTTTTTCCCAGTGCCACATGGCTTGAAGAAGGAGGGATCTGCCTGCATAGATATCTCTCCACACCATCTCAACAAAGAACAACACAAGAACAACATTTTTACAAAATGCTAGGCTGTGACTAACATCGTCATATATATTTTTATTTTTTTTCTCCTGCATGATTTTTAACACCTTAGCCTAATGAAACTTTGAAAACTTGTATCATTTATTTTGTGCATTTTGGTTGCCCAAATAAAAGTATCATTGCTTTGTGGATTTTGGATGTTATTGATGTGAAGAAGACTGTAATCAGATGATCTGTCTTCCTGCTGTGTTTCTGCCCCCAGAGGATACTTTCTGATGGCTTATTTATCTTGAAACTGGACTTGGATTATTCAGTTCTTCTATCAGAAGTCTATTGCATGCAAAGTAGCCTACATGGCCACCCTGCTTAAAAGAAGCAGGGAAGGCAAAGATGCTAAGCTCTTGATGGCGCATAGTCTACCATGCATAGTAACATTATTAACATTCAGATAGCATGCTTTTCCCCCTCAAATATTTAAAAGAAATTATTAAAACTTAAATTTATGTGAAGGAGAAGCAAGGGCAATTGGATAGTAAGTAAATGGATCTGCAAGGAAAGGTCAAAGTAGGATCATCACTAAAGTGGTTTAAGATGACACACAGTGGGGATTTTAGAAGAGAATATATGGCTATATTGCAAGCAGGTACTCCAATTATTTATGACATGATGAAATGATTGTGAATAATAATTCTATATTATCCCTCCACAACTATATCCCAAAATGGATGCAGTATGTGCTATTGCAGTATGAGCTCTCCCTTCTCTCCTATGAAATGTCTACTGCATTTCAAAAAGTAGATATTTCTTCCCTTCCATCTGCCCTTTGCCTCACCTCTAGACCTTTGCTGAAACAATCCAAAGTAAGTAGCATGAACAATACAGAAAATATTGCTTATTTATGGATAGATTATAAAGGAAGATGCCATCATAAGGAAAGGGAAAACATGCTTTTCATTTTGAATTTTCCTAACTGAACAGTGGCTACCATGTTTTAGTTACTGACCTGTGCTGAGTAGCACAAACAGTAAATTGTTTTTTTCATTTCCTATATCTGTTACAAAGGTTTATTGACACCCCCATTCTCATGCCATCAAGAGGGAATGGGCAGTCTGTTGATTAGTCTTGCTTCCCCTCATCTCCCCACTAATATGGCCAACTGTATGGATGCAAGCAAGCAGACAAGGAAAGACACATATAAAAAAGCAGCAATGTTTATGCCTGAACACAGATCAAAATTATCAGCTTTACATAACCAGAGGGACCTTGCTATGTCTTTATGGTACTTGTACTCTACTAAATTGGCAACTGCATTACCATATTATGTTTTTTTAATTTAGTAAAATATATATTTAGCCAACCTCTTGACCATATTCCTCAAAAAGGCTTAGAACAATAGTTTAAAATAATACTAAACAAAATGGAGGTGGTGTCCACATGGCAGAAAAGAAATGTCATTCCCCCCCCCCATTCCTGCACTGACCTGTTCAGATTATGCACAGGGACAAAATGAGTGAAATACAAGCCCAATCCATGGTCCAGGGTAATTCTCATGAGTAAAAAGGGTTCCTTATTGCTCCAGATCAGGGCAGAAACTCACGAGAATCTCCTAGATGTGTAGATTTTGTGCCAATGTGGAGACGGGAAGGAGCATCAGGGCAAATGAGCCACTGACCTCTTCCCACCTGGAACTTCCAGCTTCATAACACAGCACTTACACTTTCAAATTCAAGTAGTTCCTCCAGCACCATTCCTTTTACAGAAGTGCAACTTGATTGCACAAGCACACATTAGCACAACCATTCCTTTTGCAGACATGCAAACTGATTGTACACGCATACATTAGGATGTATAGGATGGCTGTTGATCCCACTAGCCATGGGGAAAGATAGAGAGGGGTCTTCTTGGGAATGTGTGGACAGTGCTGCTGGTATCAGCCCATTATGGGTTCTGATTGTGTGGACAGCTCATCCTCCCCACAGATCTGTTGGCCCCAACAGTAAACTGAATTTTCCCATCACTGCAGACATGGCCAAATAGTCAAAATACTGCAGCCACATAAGGGACTTTTTAAATAGCAGCAAAGATTAAATTAGTTGTTATTTTAGGAGCTCACTAGAAGCTAGGGAATTTCTTTTTTAAAACCATAAAAGAGACACCAGGTAGCTGGATGTGGGAAATGACATTGACAGATGAGGATCTACCATGAAGACCCTGTGAAAACTGTAAAAAGGGAGGAACCTTATACAAAGTCTTTACTGAACAAATAGATCCTCATAAAGCCAAAGAGGCTTTTAGAGTCATGGGAACAAACTATTTAGGGCCTTTGCAGACTGCTAGAAATAGTGAAAATTGAGTCCACTTTAACTGCCCTGGCTCAGTGCTAGGAAATCATGGGAATTGTATTTTTTTCTGAGACATTGAGCGTTCTCTGTCAGAGAGCACTGGTCTTACAATAAACTACAGTTCCCATAATTCCCTAGCACTGAGCCAGGACAATTAAAGTGAACTCAATTTGCACTATTTCTAGCAGTCTGCAAAGGCCCTTAGTTTTTGTTTTTTTAAAAGCAATTTTGAAACAAACTTCCAACTATTTCTATCACTGATTATTGGCAAAACATGGTTGTCTAGTTAACAGACTTGCAAATGTACTGTATCCAGAAAGGGCTATTTTCCAGATGGCATACCAAATGAAGTTACTCAAAGCCATTTCATTTCACCCACAGCATTTGACCATTTATCTGTATGGCTAGATCTAATAGCTATAGAAAGAGTACAGAAAAGTATATATATGCTGAAAATAGAAAGAAGACAAACTCCACAAGCTACTAGATGGTCAACTGTTTATTCTTTTAAAAAGCCCTACATGTTTTAACCTATGTAGAAGCAGGCCATCTTCAGAAACATTCAACAAAAATCAGTGAAGTTGTTGAGAACCCTCTCCAAAGGACTGGACCATTAAACATTAGCCAAGGCTGTTTTACTGTGGCTACTTTAAACATTTCATATTGTCTGTTTAAATGTCTTTTATATATTTTATTGTTTTTGCAGGAGGCTTTGTCCTGAAAGGTGGTATAGAAATATTTTAAATAAATAATATCTATAAATGGAAGCTTGCTCTACAAATGTATGCTGATTGCCAAAGTGTGAAACCCCTGATTGCACCAGGTTCCTGATCAAAGGGATAGTCAATGTCAGAGCTTGGTGAAGAATTTATGCACTACAACTTGCAATGTACTCCAACCAATATGTCCAATCATAGTCCAAAGAGTTATAGTCCAAAAAGTAGCTTCTCCAAGAACTTACTAGCATGCATGCATCAAATTCCCCTCTACAGATCTTACCCCAATATAGGAATGAAAATGGGGACACAGATGGAAGTTCTGACATCAGGCAGAGTTGTGGGCAAAAGATAAGTAACCTTATGCTGTATCCTAGAGAAGTGCTATTCAAAGTAGTAGTTTCTTCACCAGTGCTGCTCCTCATGCCATTGGCTGTCAGTTCCTGGTGAGCCTCCAGGCAAGAAAGAAAAATGTGCAGCCAGTATGCACAAGTACAATGTGAGTCCCTGGCACACTGGGGGCGGGCAGGTGGGGTGTCTGTCAGTCTCATCTGAGAAGTACTGTTCTTCAGCCCTTCAGTCAAAAACTGCCACCCTTTCAATAGCTTAACTTTAACCAGCTCAGGCATTTTCTTTCTCACTGACTTGGGTGAGGTCCAGGAGAATCACCACCACCACCTGTCAACAACAGTTCCATAATATACTCAGTGAACATCAAAGCAATGTAACAAAACAGGAAAACACAATGCACACTTTTCAACCCATCACTCTACCTGCAGTGACCATGAGAAGGCAACAAGTGTAACTCTGTGCCTCTTTGTTAGAAAACACAAATAGAAATTTCAAGCAGTTTCTAAGACGGTATGTACTTTTGCAAATTCTATGGCAAATTCAGTAAATCAGCAGCACCTCTTTCTGTGGCCTTCCAAAAGAAAAAAAAAGATGCAACAAAAACCTGAATAATAAAGCTTAGCACTGAAATGTCAGTCAGTTATTACTGGCTTTATTTTAATACCCTGAACGGAGGATACTTTGAATGAGAACACTAAGAAATGATTAAATATGGAAGCAAGTGAACCATTTGAAAAAAGATACAATGAATGACAGTGACTTTGACAGGAATTGTAGCCAGATTACACCCTGCATTTCATTAAGGTACATGTGACCTTCTAGCCTTTTGGCTCCAAATGCAAATATGTGATAATTAGAGAAATGAAATTTCTGCTATCATCGCTGTGATAGCAGAACTGTCAGTAAAATGCTGCACTCAAAATATGCTTTAGAGACTTAAGAACTGAGATGTATTTAGGTTTTAGAGAAAGAATGCTTCAGATAATCATCTTGATTGCTTGTAAAAGAAAGCCATGCCTTTCCAGTGCATGTTGAGTGAATATGTAGCTTTTGAGATTAGTTGTGTGTTAAACTAGAGGAAAACCTTTTCCCACTGACATGTAAACATAAATGCCTTCTATAAAAACCTTTAGATGTGTTAGGGATGGAAACTTTGGAGCCCACCAGATGTTTTTGGATAACAAGTCTCAGCATCCCTAGCTGGGAATTGCACTTCAACAGCATCTAGACACCCACATGATTTTCATCCCTTATCCAGATGGTTGCACTTAGTTCATAAATAAAACTAATAGAAATGATTAACACAAGTGCTATACATCTCAATGGGAACATGTACAACCAGTGTGGTTTGGATTTAACTCATGTTTTAATTTTCCATTGTGAAGGATATTTCTGAGATATAAGATGCTTAGTTGGTACAAGACAAGAGAGGCATTTCTGATCAGAGCAATAGAATAAACATTAACATGATGCATGTTTTACATCTTTAAATAAATATTTACATTTTTCTATCAAAAACAGATTCTATTAAAGACTTTAAATTAATACAGAGCAGAGATTGAAGATGCATCATAACCTGAGCTCCTGAGAGACAATTCTGATTGATATATTGCTGGATGCTCACTTTTCTCTTAATTACTTCTGGTTGCTACAGATTAAATGGCAACACCTTAACGGATCCATCTGCCTCTAAAAGTAGGCTTATGGAAACCACTCTTGGGAATTTTGCCCAAGAACCCAGGGAAAGGGAAGAGACAGACTACTAGAGTCACTGGATTTTCAACTGGTAATTCTACCTTGGGTTTGTCAGGCACTGCATATACTTCTCTTTCCCTCACCATTCAACTATTATGGAAAGGTTGTGGATGGAGTTCCCAGAATTGGTATTTCTCTCTTGGCCAAACTTAATTAAATTTTTAACCTATAAGCTGGTCCCAAAGCAGCAATGTAGCAATTAGTGATGGGGCCTTTGACAGGATAATAAATATCAATTCTACTAGCTCAAAGTAAACACTAGGGTGAAGGTTCACATTGGGCTCAGGTTCACAATGGGAGAGGTTGCTTTGTAATTTCTTCACAGCATCATGATAGTCTTTATACCATTGCAAAGTTTTAACATCAAAGAACAGAGCAGTTAGCTCAATTTGTCATAGCAGTTTTGTCCCTGGGAATTTCAAATCGTGTCCAGAGACACTTTGGATTTGAGATGGAGGCATAAAGCAAACCTTGCTTGATTTTCAAACAGATATGTAATTGACCAATTGTTTTCTCACATTAAAAACTGTGTGCCAAACCTAGTAAACAAGAGTATGTTAACTGGCCAGTTCAGATACAAACCAGTGAAAATGGTCACAGTATTGTCTCCAGTCATTTCCTTTTCACAGTACCTGCAAATGTGCATTAGATTTTTGATTTCTTGGTTTTATTTCTAATATTAAAAATAGTGAGCCTTTTAATATACATTATTTAAGGTCTTTGAAATTTCAGCATCAAAGAGAAATGATGATAGATATTGTTAAATGTGGATTTTTTGTTTGTCTTCTGGAACTAAATAATGGGTGATAGAGAAAAAAAAGAATGTTTATTATGATTTATTCATACTGTAATCTTTTTAGATAAGCAGGATGGATTTTCATCAGTGCAAACACTTATATTTGAAATGTTTTAATGACTTATTCCCCTCCATAAACTGTCCAGTCAATGGCTTTTAATAAGAAAAGTGGCATAAATATAATTGCCTTTTCAGCTCTAGTAGATGCATGTTATATTATGGTGTTGATGAAATCTACAGTAAGTAAGGAAGACAATGGTAAAAATGCAATTATGTTTTAGCAATGAGATTTATTAGAATTGTTAGAAACTGAAACCAGTAGGCAACAAAGGGCCTAAGCAGACTGCCAGAAATAGTGCACATTAAATTGAGGCACTGCCCTGGCTCAGTGCTAGGGAATCATGGGAACTGTACTTTATTGTGGCACCAGAGCTCTCTGACAGAGAAGGCTCAATGTCTCAGAAAAAAATACAATTCCCATGACTCCCTAGCACTGAGCCAGGGCAGTGCCTCAATTTAATGTGCACTATTTCTGGCAGTCTGCTTAGGCCTAAAGTTTTAGTCCCATCTGTAGCTGAGCATCACCTAGGGATATTAATCTTTATTTATTTCATTCCCACGCAAAAGGATGGAAGATTTAGAAAGGTTTGCTCACATTGGTGAGATAACAAATGGAGTTTTGCACATAATTTTATTATTTCCCACATTTTCAGACTTTGGGAAAAATTCTACATTTTCCAATTATTATTTTTTCATATTTTGGGACTTTGGGGTGGGTGGGGGAATTCAGAAAGTGCTTTGTGCATGACACAGTTTTTTTGGTGAAAAATGTTTTGCACAAGAGTGGTTTTGTGTAAAATGCAAGTGTTTTGCACAAAATCTCTTATGCACAGAAAACAATCCCACCCCCCAAAAAAACTCTTTTGTGATATTTTGTGTTTGCAAAAAAAACCCCACAAACATTTCTCCTAAACTGCCACCATTCCTCTCTCTAATTTGGTATTATTATTATTATTATTATTATTATTATTATTATTATTATTATTATTTTCCCACTTACATTCACACCGGTTTGCAAATTGTGTTGACACTGGGTAGTTGAACCAATGCATTGTAGTTCCCACTGGTGCCTTTGCTCTTTTAGATCGTGAAAAAGGCTGACCCTGCCCTCCACATGTGGTCAAGTCCTATCAAAGAAGGGCTTCAGGGGGCAGAGCCTGGGGAAGGGGGCAAGGAATGTACAAAAGGGCCCCTTGGCTCTAGGGGAAATCCTCCACTGGACTTGAGGCTCCTCCAGCCCTCCTGATCCTGCCTAGCTGGAACCTGGAGGTGGCCAGCGCTGGAGGGCTCTGTCCTGGAAGACCACATTTGGCTCCTCCAGCCCTCCTGGCCCGGGACTCCTCAGGAAGATGGGTAGGTGGCAATCCCCTCCCCTAGCACTCTTTGTTCTTCCTGCCTGACTAAAGCCTGGAGGTGCCCAGAGGTGCCCACATGGTCGGCGAAGTCCTCACTGTGCCCCATGGCTGAGGCTCCCAGCTCCCAGTGAGTAGAACTGTGGTGGGATGCAATTCAGATCCGTAGTTCACACTTGTTGGACATGCTTCTGAATCACTTCTGCTCAAAAGAACCGTCTAAAAACTAGTGTTCAAAAAGCGATTTTTAAAAAGTTGTCTTGCTTCCAATGGATTCCTAATGATCGCAGTTGCATCTGAAACCATTTCTAATGGGGTGAAGCACATATACAGCAATCAGAAATTCACTTTAAATCATAGTGGGAATGAGCCCCCTGAGACTCTTTCTCACTGTAGCATTTTCACGTCTCAGTGGGGAATGTAAGATAGCTGTTATTACTTAACTTAAGGAAGATGAAAATCTGAAATGCTGCCCCACCATTGACTAACAGTGGAACTGCCCCACACTAACCAGTAAATATGGAACAGCTATCAGCAGCAAAACATAGACCAGAGAAAGGGGCAGAGCCATGCTTTTTGTCTTTTGGTGAAAATGGCTCAAAGTTTTGTTCTCTTTTCAGGGCAGATTGAGAGCACACAGACTCCCTATAATCTCATAATACTGCCCCTCTAATTGCAGAGCTTTGAAATAAGTAGTTATACATAGTCATTTGTAATTAATACATTCCTCTAATAATCTTGATAGTCCTCATGGTGCAGCCTATTCACCAAAAAAATGTGTTCTCCAGGTGTACTGTAGTGCCTTGTTTATTTCATTACTAGTAGGATTTTTCTGTAGTGAAAGCACAACTGCAAGAAAACTATCCAGCTGAAAACTGCACCAGGAGACAATGTATTAAAATTCCCCTACTATCTCTCTCAATCTCAAACCAGATTCCTTTCCATCTTTTCTATTTTCACTATCAAATAATTGCACTGTTCACACAATTATCAACTCCATAAATGTTTAGTTTGTCTGTCATCCCAGCCATAGAGTTGTCATGACAATAAAGTGGGATAACCTACATCTGAACTTGCCAAAGTGAGCTAAGGTACAAAAATTAAAATGCTTAAAAATAGAAAACTGGGTCTGTCTGTAGTTCTGGCTACCCACAAATCTTATTGTTTAATACCTGAAGACACTAAACTGAGATGCTGAGCAGAACTGACCAGCCCAAGAAGCATGTGACCCTCCAATTCAACTCCATCTCCCATCACATCAAGTCAACATAAGTAGATTGTGTTAGGGTAAAAAAAATGCATTGTAGCAGTCATAGGGCTTTAGTAACAAAAACAGCTTTACTTAGCAGAAGCAAAAATAACATAACAAAGCATTTTAGCAGTATGGCTGGATACAAATAGGCATAAAAAAAATACAAAAACAAACTCAGCATGAAAAAAAATCATATAGCTCTCAGCAAAAGAACCTCCAGCATGGAAAACTTAACAGCTCCCAACCTACATGCAAATTACCACAACATTTGTAGTCTGCTGATTGACTGCATTGCAGCCACCTGGCCTAATTGGCCAATTACCATGCAGGCTCACAAACACAGGTTCACCTGTTATTTACCACACCTTTATTCAGTCACAATAATGTAATGCAATTCTACATACCCTGACAGGGTGACCAGATCTCATAACCACAAAGGAGGCACCGCAAAATGTAGGACATTCAAGCAATTATTTTTAATTTTTATGACATTAGAAAATAAAAGCTAACAATGCTAATATAAATGTTAACTCATGCTTCTTAGTCAAAATAGATAACATTTTAAATTTCTTCCTGGACAAACGGTTGAAATGTAGGACATGTCCTGAAGAAAAAAAGGATGCCTGGTCACCCTGAGCACACACAATGATGAGGTATTATGAAATATGCAGTCCAGCAGCAGCCGGAGGACTATATCTTTCCATTCTTTGATATAACTGCTGTTTTTGCCTTGTAAGAATGTCAGTATAATAACCAAAGCACTTAAGCTAGAATGTTTTTCATGTAAGTATTCTTGTTACATTGGAGACTGTCAGAACCTAATTTAAATTCCAGTGTTCCTGGATAAGATGTTTGTTAGTTGTAATTTAACTAGTTACTATGCAACCCATTACGGTACATAGTAAAAATTGGCATACAATAGGTAATCTGTTTCAGTTCTTTGTTTCATTGAGACCTTCCAACCTGATTTCGTTCCAAAGGACAAAGGTACACCTTGCTGTTTGGTTGAGCTTGGCTTTGCCTGGTTTCCAAGACAGATCATGCTGTTCTATTTTGAAAGCAGGTTCATGTGAACATAAAACTTTCTTCTGTGAAAGGTCTTTCACTGGAGGAAGCAAAAAATTATGCCTCCTGAATTCCACACAGCATCTTTGAGAATGGGATTTTTGTTTTGAACTTAAACTTGCTGCCTGTTGGAGTGGATCTTCAGAGGTTTTGTGAGATGTCTGCCTGTTTTAACACTTGGAGCAAAGATTACAATTTAGAGCTGGAATTCCTTTACCCCCATTTATCATTTTTGGTTGCATTTCTGTGTGCTCTGTGTTTTGTTAATAAACCTCAGTTGGTGTGTTTTGATGTGAGCAAATTCTGATTAATCTGCATTTCACTCCACATTATTGCCTTGGTTATCCCAGGCAAGCTATGGCAAAAATGTGCAGCATAGGAGCTGGGGAGTCAGAGACTCGAGCCTGGTGGAGGTGAGTTGTGGGTTGTTGTTGTTGTTGTTGTTTTTACTACACAAAAGCAAAGAATTCTGTTCCCCTTTAATTCAACAGGTGGTGATAGGTGTGTGTGTGTGTGTGTGTGTGTGTGAGAGAGAGAGAGAGAGAGAGAGGTTACATTAAAGACATAGTACCTGAGGTTTGTGGCTCCTAAAGTTGAGGGTCCTGGGAATGGTAGACTCCAAGGCTCCCAGTGAGAGTGACGGGGGCCCAAGGAGGAACATGGCCAAACCAGCAGCATTTCTGTAGGCTGAGCAGCCAAGCCAATAAACAAAGGAAAAGCTCCCATATTTAAAGGAATTTTGTGCCCTGCGGCAAAGTCCAGGGGTGCCATAACCAATTGTCCAAATTGTACGAGGTAACCCTTAAAGGTGGGGACTTCTGAGGTGAGAATTGGGATGCAAATGGACAGATTCCTGTTTTAAATAGCCTACAGGACCTGACAGACAAGAACAAATATTACACTGCAATGGTGTTTTGTTCCTTAATAGGCTTTCCCACCTCTCCCTTGATATATGTAGGTGAGGGGCTGTACAGACGGCCCCTAAGGATCAGCTCTGTGCCACGCCTGGGAGTGCCGGATTGGGACCACGGCAACCACATGCTGTGACCCCTATCCGGCTTTTTGCCACTCCAAAGAGAGCTGACAAATGCCGCTCCTTTTAGGAGCAACAAAAATCTGCCCTTACTACCACTGCTGCAGCTCTTCTGTGCCGCTTTGGCACAGTGTGTCTACATGCTGTGCTAATGGAGTGCCCTGACATGGTTTGCCATGCAGTGGGACGCACGGCATGACAGCGTCGTCGGACCAGAGTCAGGGTGGCCAGCATGCAGTCGCCCCACCTCAACTCCACCCCCAAGGCTGGCCCTTGTGGCCGATTGGTACAGGCCCTGAGTCACATTCCCCCTGGCGACTCCTAAGCTGGTCTTTCCACCAGAAGTTCATGACTTCCATGTAGGGTCATGGAGAGGTGAACTTTATCGTATTTCTTGATATTAAAAGTGGAGACAGCCATATGGTAACAACGCTCACAAATATGGCAAAATAGTCAATCGTACCCCCCAGAGATTTGATGAGCATTATTGTCCATTAAGGGACTAAATTTCAGGGACAGCTGTCACTGTGGAGTTTGAAGAGCACCAAATTGCCTTGATTTCTAATGGCCAGACTTCATCCACTTTTGAAATAAACATATTCACTTCAGGAGTCCTACCCCTCAACTATGCAACAAGCAACACCTGCTAAAATTCCCTCTTCTACATAAGCATTTAAAGGACATAAGCCCTGGCTTTTATTTCACCTGCCACCCCTAGCTTTTCAATACTATGTGTTTAGAATAACCATTAAGAAATCAATTGCCATATCCAGTAATACAGAATTGGTCTGCAGTACTATTTGTGGGCTCCCATGAGTCAGCCCCATTGAACACAAAGGGACATATGTCTGAGTAGATGTATGCAGTGTTTGGAAAAGTTACTTTTTTGGACCACTAGTTCCAGCATTTCCCAACTAGCATTGCCAATTGATTCTGGGAGCTGTGCTCCACAAAATATGTTTCCATGCTCTGGGACTGTGCTGTTACAAGCCAGATAGAACTGTCTATCAAGAAAATACACTACTTGTTTAGAATATATAAGTGCACAACAATATGGTGTGCAATGGGAGGCATTGCTTCACAGCAAAGAAGGTTATAATCTTCCATCACCTTTTCAT
>CM034708.1:58684559-58703433 GCA_020142125.1 Phrynosoma platyrhinos
GGCCGGATCCGGCCCGCGGGCCGTAGGTTGCCGACCCCTGCTCTAGGGGCTATGTGGGGGCTATTTTACAAGTCTACCTTCATACACTCAGAGAAAGTTTTTCAATATTTAAAATGATTTAATTTGAAGGGATGGGAAAAGGACTGCTCCTTAGTCTAAACCATACTGAAGGAAAAACCTGGATGAATTGGCTCTCATAGCTTCTTAGAGGGCAAGGTCAGCCTTTTTCATTTTAAAAAATTGTAGACCGGGGAGGGGAGTTTCAGCCCTCTCACTTGAGAGATATGACCCCTGGCATCAGGAAATCCCCTGATATAAATGCATATATCATTGTTTACTTAAAGTATTTCTAGGCTGATTTCCCCCAAAACCTAACACAGAATCTAACAACCTCTATGTGAGAAAGGTTTGTCAATTCTCCAGTATACTACAAATTAGGCAGTCGAGTTTCCCGCATTTGGGGAAATCGCAGGGGTCAGCACACCCGGAGTGCAACCTCTCAGCTGCTGTGTTCTTTGGCTGCCAGGAAGACTCCAATAGGTGTGGAATGGATGTGAAGTAGACCTTGAAAAAATTAGGTTTTTGGATTTGAATATCCTCAGTTACTTTTCCAGGCCTATGTATAAGCCTCTATAGTGGATAATGGAGCCCAAAGCAAATCCAGCAGTGAAGCATAGAGACAGAGCTCATTACATTGGAGAACATTGGAATGAAGCTTAGGCTTTTTGGGGGAGGAGATTTGTCTATGTTTTGGGGTGGGTGGATGGGTGGGGGAGGTATAAATTGTGATGCTTAGTTTGTATACTGTCTATTCAACATGTTTTTTTTAATAAGTCAAAAGAGGAAAGACAAATGTTCTCCTTTTCTGACAAATGGTTGGAAAAGAAAATTATAGCCAAACCATATTTTCCCACAATCTACCAAGGCAGTATTGAACTATTGTCTCACCTATCTTAAGAACAGAAGTCACTTGTTGTTTCTGCCCTCCAGGGAAGAAATATTTTTCACTTTCTAAAATTCAAGGACAAACTAGCATTTTGTAAGTTTCAAAGTAGGAATCGAAAGCAGTGTCTTCAGTCTGGAGGGAATTCAAATAATTAAAATGCTATTTTCTGTTTTATATGCTTGATATTAACATTATATTTTCTGAATAAATGTTTCTTTCACTGAATAGTTCTTTTATTTTACCAGAGGGCTGTTCTGCCTATACGCTTACCATTTCATGTACCAGAAAGGAAAATGTTAGAAGGTAAGTATTAAGAAAGTATTATATATCAGAGATGGTTGATGGTGGTTAGAGGGCCCTGACCCCAAGAAGATGACTCTAAAGTAAAATACATGGCCTAGTTTCCCTGCACTTGCAAATGTATTTTGTTAACAATCTTCTCAAAGTAATTCTGAGTGTCAAACTACATGCTCCACTAAATGAGCATTTTGATGTTGCATGATTATTATTATTATTTTGCTTTTAAGATAGCTTTTAGGATTGAGGAAAAGAAAGAATGTATGTGGGGAAATGGATCTCAATCTTTCCCTCATGTATCAGTCTTGCTGAGAATGCAGTGCTTTGAAAAGTGTTTTTTTTTAATAATAATAAAAAAAAGCTAGTGACAGCACTAAAGCTCCCAAAATCTGTTATTGTTATTGCCCCTAATTCTAAAAGTAATTTCACCTACATGTTTATCAAAAGTAATTAGTTTTAGTTACTGTATAAAACATCTGGATGCTGCAAACCCCTGGGTTGTAGAATGAAACACAATCTCTGCCCCACAAGCACAACAAAGCATGAAATATGAGAATAAGTCAGCACCTGTACCATGTAATAATCCTTTTCCACCATTTAGTGAGGCCGATTGCCTCCTAAAAATCACTAAAAAGTTAAACCACAAAATTTATTATTATTATTATTATTATTATTATTATTATTATTATTTGTATGTCCCGCCTCTCCCAATGACCATTTGCTAATGTTGTGTAGTTACATCTTGGCTATTAGATTATCAAGATTATCACATTGGGATAAGAAATGCTAGAGAAGCACATTGCTATTGTCATTATTGTGTGATTGGGGAAAGATTTTCACATGACATTGTCCACCTACCATTCTTGTAACATCATGGAATCGTGCTAGTGGAATATCTCATTGATGATATAAAAAAAGCCAATGGCTTGCCAATAGCGATTCATTAGCATTATTGCAAACATGTGAAAGGGAATCACATTTCAATAGCAGTATTGGGTAATCATCATTAAATCTTCCGGAGAGTGGATTATTGCACTGCTCTCATTAAAACGGGGCTACCCCACTTTACCTGCTCTGACTGTTTCCTATTGCATTTTGGGATTTATAGTTCAGAGAGGCCTAAGAGCTCTCTGGCTGAATATTCTAAATGCCCCTTCCTAAACTACAACTTCCAGAATGCAACAAGAGGATAATCTCCTAAATTGAATCCCCCAGTTTCCCAGTGTGCCTGTTCAGCAGAATCACTTCCTGTGTCATGCTTGTGAGTCACAGGAGAGTTCCTCAGGTGAGAAAAGACCCATTTTTCTCTCTGCTAACACAACCCCTCCTGCCAATGTGTGGAATGTAAAAGCGCTTTTTTGCTGGTCTTGAATTGTTAACACCCTGTTATTGTGACCAGTGTGAAAGTGTGTGCTTAATTACATTAGAATAGTGCTATTTTCACTGTAAATAGCCCTAGTGTGATGATCTTCTATAATTACAAAAGGTTAGAGGCCACAGGGTATTGATTAGGCAAAACTGGACAATCTAAATTAACAAGATTAACATGACTCCTAACTGTGAATGGTTTCCTTTCTCATTTGGCCCTCATGTGGCTGGACTAAGTTCAATATCCCATGGAGATTTGATGTTCTAGTCCATTCAGGTGAAAATCCTGCACTGTAGGGATGACCACACATACACTTATATCATACTCTCTGACATTGTGCAGACTAAAATTAGACACATGGCCAAGCAACATCAGAGTGTTGTCAAGATGACAAAGGTTCTTAATGAGGAAGAACACATAAGCTAGGAGGGGCTGCAGCAGTTTGCTTTTGCCTGAGCCATCTCCTTTCCTTGCTGAGTCGAGTGTAAACTACTTTTGCACTTAGAACTCAATTTTCACCAATGAAAGTCAGGGACAAAGAGGAGAAGTTGAACACAAGATTACTTGAGATTGTCCCTGCCAAATTGGGACAATTAGAGGGCATACCTTATATCATATGAGATGGAGGTGCTAAATAACAGGAATATATATATATATTCTCTCACACTAATATTCTATATAATGTTGTGCTACTTAAAATGGTATTGGTGGCCAGTGTTGGTCTGTGGCAGTTTTCCAGAAAGGAAAAAAATAGTATTGGCTAATGAGCACAAATAGGTTATGGATCCCTGGTGCATTAGAAAAAATGTTGGTTCCCCATATCAGATAGCCTGAGAAGCACTGGAAGGGCAATTTAGAATTCTCAGCCAGAGAGCTGTAGTGCCTCACCAAACTACAACCCCAGATTCCATAGGATGTTGCCATGGCAGTTAAAGTGGAACCATGGTACTATAATTCTGTACCATGGAAGGAGAATGGCTTCAGCAATAAGAGCTATGCCTGTTTGGAAAATGGAAGAAACCATTTTTCCATATATATATTTTTTGCATTTTAGGAGGTTGCCCAGCTTCCCCAAAGCATTTTTTTAAAAATGAAACTCAAGTGACCAAAACTCAAGTTTGCAGTTTCATTAGAGTTTAGGGATGTTTGAATGCCTAGTGAAGACCTCAGAGGGTCACAGAAGCTGAAAACTGACTTTCTGATCTTCCAAAGTTGCTTACTTGATGTATATTGAGACACATTACATTATATGGACATTATCTTCACATGAGAAACCAATCACCATCAGGAAGCAGCTGTAACAAGTGAGATACTGATGTGATGAAATGTTGACCATAGGAAATATGGGCTGATGCAGATGGCCCATAAGGGGTGGCTCTGTGCTACCCCTGGGAGTGCCAGATCAGGGGCGCAGCAACCACATGCTGTGGCCCCAATCCTCCTTTTTACCACTCCAAAAAGAGCTGGCAAATGTCATTTCTTTTTGGGTCAGCTCCCAGCACGGCTTTTTTGCACCCCTTTGGTGCAGCGTGTGTGCATGCTCCACCAACAGGGTGCCTTGAGACTGTGTGCCATGCAGTCAGGCATGCTACATGAAAGCGGCATCGGGGCAGAGTTGGGGTGGCCGGCATGCAGCCACCCTGCCCCAACTCCACCCCCAGGCCAGCTCTTTAGGCTGGTCTGCATTGGCCCTACATGTCTGGTACGTGAGTTTTCCCTGCAACCTTTTTGTGGGGGAAGGATTGCATCAAACCTGTAATTTTGCTATTGAAACACTTTCATTTTTGCATCTACATTCTGTTGTGTTGAGGACCTTTACAAGGAATAGCCCTTTTTATGAGAACAAAAATGCTGTACTATAAATGCCTTATTATGAGCTCTAATACTGATGGATGGACCAATTTTCTAGGAAATGATTATCTCTTTTGGGTGAGAAAACAGCAGCAATACTTAGACTGAGTCAAGCCTTCAAAAAGCATGACAGTTTTGCTAGAACATATGTTTTTATTTTAGTTCTGTTGGTTGTTTTGTTTGCTATCAAATCATTATTGAGAAACATTGAGAAACTAGCAAAAGAATCACATTGTACAGCAGTAGAAGACTTAAAAGGTTAATTTGTTGATTTGTCAGAAGGAGCTGTCATTAGATAAGCAAAGAAAAATGACATAGGGAATTATTGCCTAGCTTATGCCCCCCCTTTTTTTTCCAGAATACTATTTGAGAAAATTATTATGAGACTTACTAGTGCCATGATTCTGATTTTGAAATGTCCATGTCTGAAGACAAAAGTTACCACAGGGAATAACAAAGCCACAGAGAAACAAAGAGTTTGTTTTACAAAAATAGCAGAGGATGTGGATACAATGTGTGAATACTTTAATTATATGAAATGTTAAAGTAGATGAAAGATGGAGAGGGAGAAAAAAATCATCTCCCTTTTATTAAAGAAGTATAGACTCTTGGATTAGGTTAATTGCTGATCAAGAAAGTGGCGCTGACTTTCATTAGGCAAGTCTACATAAGTATTCATTCTGCATTCGTCTTCCATTATGAGAAAAATTGAATATAACTATCTATCAGAGATCTAAGCCTTGATGTCTTTTTGTGCCACAGCAGCAAGACTTAAGCAAAATTTACTTGGGATAACAATTGAATGGGAAGCAGTATAGATGATGATAACATTTTCCAATCAGAAATTTATTGTTATAAGATATGATGAGATAAGGTATAAGGAAGGTCTCGTTTTGGCAAAAAAATAATAATTAATCCTTATCAAATCACACCTAGACTGAACATTGAAAGAGTAAATTTAAGTTGTGTGTGTGTGGGGGGGGGAGAGATCAACTGCAGGCTTAATCTTCAGGATAAATATTTTTTTTAAAAAAATATCTCAAAATAAATTTAGTAAAAGCCTTCTTTTCAGTGTCAGTTATAACACAGAATGTCAATATGAAAAAAGGTCTTGACAGCCACTTGTTTCTTCTGCAGTCCCAGTTGGCAATGGTGCTGTTATGTACAATTCCCTCAAGCTAGTAAACTGCTGTCTGGCTTCTCTAACTTTAGTCAGTCAGGCGAGCTAGCCAAGCAGGGATCAGGCTCGCACAGAGGGTGGAGGTGCGAAGAACACAAGTCTTGTTTTCAGACATCTAGCTTAAACTTGGACAGAAAGAAATGGAAGTGTTTTGCCCAATTAGAGAAAAGGATACTTGTCATTTCCTTGCATTCCCTGCTTATACATGCTGTTGTTCCAATAAAATAAAATAAAATAAAATAAAATAATTAAAAATGCTGTTACAATTTGTTAATTGAGGAGCACTTTCTGTCCTTAAAATATGTCAGAATTGAGAAGGCCTGCAAAATTCTCCATCAGAATAATGGATGACAACTGAATTTGACGCATAGTTCTGTCCCAGAGAGTCACAAGACAAAGCCCAAATATAAAAGGGGATGAAATATTGCTCAGCTTCTAACACATTCGTTGATAGACTGTCTTTAGGATCCTTGGAGTACTAGAACAAACAAAATATATTTTAGAATGAGACTTAAAATGGCTCTAGGATTCAGGACTCATTTAGTCTTATCTAAGGGTTATGACAAATCGAATGAGTGTTTTTCAGGTCCATTCAGAGTGAATCAGAATTAAGTCCTACTGTATTTGACAGGGCTCAGTCCTAGATAACTGTGCATGAGATTGCAGATAATTTTCTATCTGTGGCAAGATGGGAACCTTTTCATTCCATGTACAAAAATTAACTGAACTATCAGTTAAAACTTTCTATAGCACTAACAAAAGAACAGTACCGCCAATGCACCTGCAGGCAGGTGATGCAGAATAGCACTCACAGGTAGGGTTGCAGATCCCACGGCTGGTTCCTGAGTCTCCATTGTTCATGGGTCATCTCCAGGTGGAAGACAAGGGTACAAATTCTCCAGTGTGCTCAGCTGCAAACATGAAGAAAGGGCTGTGTGCAAATCTGTAGCTCAGCTAGCAGAACAGCAGGTTGCTATAATCTACAAGCCTTAATAGATTTGTTGATGCAATTTGCAAAAAGTGTCCAGGAGTCATCTCCATTTACCCCATTGGCTTCCTCCTTCTGTCCCATTCATTGTGGCACCAGGGCTTACCTCTGCTCTGCTCTGCACTCATCTTCTGACTGGAAGCAAATAAGTTCCTTATCTTGTCTCCTTCATATTGTCTTCCTAAGTAAGAGAGACAGAACCATCTCCTACTTTTACCTTGATCTGGAAACAGTTCCTTTAGTTAAGATTTCTGTAGTTTCCAAACATGAAAATGTGTTCTCTGGTGTATGTTTGAATGACAAGCTGTGAGCAACTATGCCCGGTACTTAATGCATACTGCTTAATGACATCACTAGGGGCCATCCTAGGCTTTGGGAAACCTCAAGACATGCAAACCACAAGGCCTGGGATGATCCTACATATGGTACATACCTGCTTCTTCCAACACCTTAATTCCACCTTCCAGCATCTGTTTTTAATTTGCTCTGCCTAATAGTCAAGCCAGCCTTGTTGCATATGACACCTACCCTTGTTATTCCCTATGACATGCCAGCCTAACGTCTACTGCCCTGATGGCGAACCTATGGCATGCATGCCACGGGTGGCACGCAATACATTTCACCTGGCACAGGTCAGGGAGGGAGAGGTACAGGCACCCATGTGTGTCCCCTGTGGCTCCTTCCTGCCATTTCTAGCCTTCACTTGTCTCTTGGAAACAGTTGGAAGCCAGGAAAAGCAGGAGGGGAGAAGGAGCCACAGGTGCATGCCCATTGTTCCTTCTCCTGGACATTTCCTGGCCTTCAGCTGTCTCTTGGAGACAGCTGGGGGCCAGGAAAATGGTGGGGGGAGAAGCAACCAGTGTGTGCCTGTTGTTCCTTCTCAGGGACCTGTCCCTGCTCCCACCTGCCTCTGGAGGGACAGAGGTGCATGCTTTTCCCCAGGGACCTTTCCTGGCCCCTTTATGAAACCAGTTAACAAATGTTGCTTTACCGGAATGGGGAAAACAACTGTTTCATGCCATTTCTGATTCTGCAGCTACTATATCAGGGTTTCTTGATATTACTTTCATCCAAGCACTTAATTTACACAACAGGTCTTGCCCCAGCAAGGGAACTGGGCAGTTTGGAAGGTACAAAAACTGATGTTTCCCTAATTGACAAGTTCTTTGTTGTAACAAAGGCCTCTCTTCTATCTTCCCAGCTGCTCCCTTCACCCGCACCTTCTGTTTGGTGAGGGGGGCCACTGGGTAGGTAACCACAGATGATGATGCTCCAGTATCTAACAAAGTGAATGTCTTGGCCCACCACAGTAGCATTGACCATGGGCTCCCCAGGGCTAAGGTTGAGAGTGTCCAGGCTGTCCTAGTTGTTGAGTTCAGCCACCACCATCCCAACAAAAGGTTCCTTTTCATATTGTTCTTCCAACTCCTGTCTCTGCCACTTGGGGTGTCCCTGCCTATGTCCTCCTTGTCCTCCTCCACATTGTCTCTGAAATCCTGTAACTTGTGTTCTGTTTGGGCATTCCCATTGCACACATTGATTTCTTCCCAAAGGGCTTCTTCCTCTTCCTAAATCTCTTCCTTCCTCATGCCTCTACATTGTGCCTGTCTGTGTCCTCTTCCTTGCTGTTCCACCAGTGCAGCTGCCAACAATTACACCTTCTTGGCCATCCTACGATCCTTTTCCTTTTTCTCCTCTTTGTCCCTGTTCACATACACTTTTTGAGCTACTTCCAGTAGTTCTATCATGTTCTTCCCAGCAACTCCTTCAAGCTTCTGTAGGGGCCTTTGCAGACTGCCAGAAATAGTGCACATTAAATTGAGGCACTGCCCTGGCTCAGTGCTAGGGAATCACGAGAACTGTAATTTATTGTGGCACCAGAGCTCTCTGACAGAGAAGGCTCAATGTCTCAGAAAAAAATACAATTCCCATGATTCCCTAGCACTGAGCCAGGGCAGTGCCTCAATTTAATGTGCACTATTTCTGGCAGTCTGCAAAGGCCCTAGTTTTTTGTGAATATCTGGATAGCTTTGGGCTATAAGCTGCATATTCACTGTTCTCAGGTTCTCAGGTGCTTCAGGATCCAGGGGAGTGTATTGACGGTAAGCATACAGTCGCTCCAAGAAAGCCCGTAGGCTTTTGCAAAACGTCTAACACTTTAGACATGTTAGTAGATTTCTTCATCCCTGCCCTCATTGCTTCTAGTAGTAGCTGCTGATATTGAGTTAAACGGTCCAACTAATCAGCCACATTAGGATCCCAATTGGGGCTTGTCACAGGGACCTATCCAACCTTGAATATGCCTCATCCAACCTTGAATATCAGGGTGGTTTTCAGGAACTCTAGACAACTCTTTTCTACATGCTGTGTAATGTGTCTCCTTTCTTTAGTGATAAATAATGTTAGCAGCAATTGCTGGCAATCTAACCAGTTGGGCACATGAGAAGCCGTAATGCTAGAGCATAAATTAACCAGCTCCTGAGGATTTTCTGTATATGAAGCAAAATGGGTCTTCCAATTAAGCTGGTCTGGTGTAGTAAATGGGGTATAAGTATAGGCTCAGACCGGCACATAATGCTCTGGCACTTGGGCATCTTGATTGGGGACCATTTGAGTCACCAACCGTAGGGGAAACAACCCAGCATGCAGCCCCAAAAAGGTTTGCCATCACTAGTCTATTGTTTGTTGAACCACAATCTTCATTTATGAAACCAGTTAACAAATGTTGCTTTACCGGAATGGGGAAAACTACTCCATGCCATTTCTGATTCTGCAGCTACTATATCAGGGTTTCTTGATATTACTTTCATCCCCTTTGTGTGACCTTCCCCACTTTGGATGATGATTATGAACTGTCTTACACTACCATGGCCTAATGTAGATATTAGACATACCTGGCATTCTCTGTGCTTGTGACTTCTGTGTTGCTCCACTCCTGAATTTAAACTAAGCTCTGTAGAAGCCATGTAAGAAGGAGAAAAGATTGCTTTGCAGATATGAGGTCTCCAGGCAGTAAAGCCAAGGTCAGGTATTCTTAAAGCTGCACCTCCATCATTTAAAGACTTCATGAAGTGTTTAATGTTTATATATTTCCTTTTACTCTGTTAACCTTCAGCCCTTCAGTGTGAACTGCAGAGGAGACTTCTGTTTATTCCCAAGTTTACCATGAAGCACTAAACATTCTTCTAAACGATGGAATATGGAAAACAATTCTGCCCAATAATGTAAGGAAACTGGAGTTTAGCTTGTTCCAGTGATCAATTCACGTGTTCAGAGCTTGTTTCCACTCATTTCAGAATACCTATAGGAGAGCTTATGCTTCATGGCCTTTTTGACATATGATGGAAGGAGTATGTACAATTTTAACAAGGTAATGGGATAGACTATTTATTAATAATAAAGTTTACACGACAATGGAAACACAGTAGACTAAAACTAAAGGACTATTTACTGACTTCCATATTCAAACATACCGATAAATGGATTCTCAAAAACAGCCTGATGTATATTTTTAATCTTCCAGAAATAGTATTTCCACTTGTCACTTCACCCCACTAACAGTCTAGCAATTTATTCTAGTGGACAAGCTTTGGTGATAAAATAATGAGAGGTTTTTGCAAACCATTTTTTAAATATTTTTTGCATGATGTATACAGGTTACAGATTAATGAAAGCAGGCAAAAAGGAACACAAGGCATATCAATTCAAAATATTGCAGTGTTACTTTATGTTTTAATTTAGCATGACTTTCATCATAACCAATTATGGTACAAAAGACAAGGTATTTTTGAGGAAAAAGCAAGCATGAAAGGCTGCAGAAATTGTCATTAGACGATTCTTGGCTCCCAGATTTCTGAAAATAATATGTAAAACTGCCCCCAAATGCTGCATCTTCTATATAACTAAAATTAACTGTATAGGCTGCTTGAGTTCTGTGTGCATTTAATTATGTTGGCCTAGATGATTTGTTGATTTCACCTTAGACATGCAAACATGGAACTTGTTCTTATATTGCAATATCTACCTACAGTAAGACAAGCTACACTTTTATTCTGGATTTAACTTACAGAGGTCCTCAGCCTTGAACCATTCTCAAAAGAACTCCCCATATTACAGTGTGGCTAGGGTCAACATAAAATTAAAAGGAATACATATTCTCTAAGATTAAATAGTTTCCACATTCACAACAGGATTTCCTCAGAGATATGTGCCTCAGCAATTGGATTTGCAAATTAAACTCCAGAAGATGTAATGCTAAATAAAAGATATGTATATGAAGAAAATAACAAGTATGATGACAGACACTTTACAACACTTACACCTCAGCAAAAAAATGTGCTAAATTTATCATCTAGTTTGATCTTCAGTAAGAATAAACTCCCTGTGTGTTGCTACTGTTATTGTTAGTTGAATTGAGCAGAGTAGCTGAGTGTCTGCAGGATCTCCGTTCACCAGCTTCACCCGTCTCCGGAATCTGCTGCTCATCACTCAGGAATACAGCCTGCCGTTTTCCATGAATGAGACCAGATTCTCTTCAAAAGAAGGATTTTATTCTTGTAGTTGCAGAATGAACAAAAATAACTATTTACATTTTAGAACATCCATCATGCAGGCAGAGCATGAACAATGAACAAAGAAACTCCAAGCCAGAAGAAGAAAAAAGAAAAAACTCCACCATCAGGTTGATACATTTATAGACATTTGCTAAACAGCCTCTAAACCCAGCCTTCTTCCTGTATCTTGTGTCATGTGACCATTAGTTCTCATGAAACTAGATGACTTAATTTGTTTT
Source organism: Phrynosoma platyrhinos (assembly GCA_020142125.1). Classification (NCBI taxonomy): domain Eukaryota; kingdom Metazoa; phylum Chordata; class Lepidosauria; order Squamata; family Phrynosomatidae; genus Phrynosoma; species Phrynosoma platyrhinos. Next base: position 58,695,983 of record CM034708.1, read on the forward strand.
CTTCTTGCCTTCTATGTTCCCAGAAACATGGCTGTGTTTCTCTGTGTTGTTTTCATGTAATCCACCTGCAGGCAAAAACTTTTCCCAGCTGACAAGCTTTCACACATCTGTACATTTCCACTCTGACTACATATCCCAACAGTTACAGGTCAGACAAGAGGCTTAGTCCTATGCTGCAAGTAAACATTTACAAGAACTAAGGACTATTTTACAGTGTAGCAGTGTAGATGTGGTGGAAGAAAAGAGGGAGAAAGTGGGAAATACAGCAGAGAGACATGGCTAGAGAGACTGGGAGTGGCAGTAGCAGTTCCTCAGTGACCATTTTCCAAGGTGGAGATCGAACCTTTGAGTTCAGGCTCTCAGTGAATCACAGATTGAGTCCTTCACATGATCACAATTTTTGTTGGTGCCACAAGTGGTCCAAGCTTACCTGTTGCCTGAAACAAGAGGACACCTAATGCCATCCCCATCATGGCTTTACATCTATCATTACTTCATCTTCTCCATTTCTTGCTGCCCATTTGATCTCCCATTCTGATCTAAGGCTGATAGTCTGTACCTAGATATCCAGCCTGGCCCAAATACCAGTATATGTGGTGTTTCCACAGTATACTATCAAATGGATAATTACTTTGGACAGTCCTGCTAGCAATTCTGCAGCAGCATTTGTTATGGTGGAACAGCAAGGCTAGTGGGACTCTCCTATGTACCTACCAGAGTGTTTGCTTCAGCAAAGCAGCAAATGAAGTGTCTCTTGGTGTGTGTGTGTGTGTGTGTGTTTTCCACCTTTCCCACTCCACCATGCAATATTTCATGAGAAGGCACTGAGACATATTCTTCCCTTCCTCCTTGTCAGGATTAAGACCTAAACCCAATTGCTTGTCACTACTAGAGTGGATCAATTGCTGAACAGGAAGTCAAAACTGCATAGATTCCAGTCATTCAGTGGTTTTATTTTAATGGGACTAGTAATGGGATGGGGGCATGTGAATCATATGGCATTTGAAAATAAAACATATCTATTTATTTATTATCATTCAACAGAAGCATGAATTCATGACTTTATTTGTTGGAAAATGTTATGGACTGGGGTGGGAATTCTACTGAGCACTTTCATATTCTGGACCCCAAGCAGTTGCTTTACTGCTCATGACTTTGGCTGTTCCTTTTCCTAAGAAGGAGTGGAGGCCACATCTCAGAGGCAGAAGGTTTGAGATTCTCTCCCTGGCATCTCTAATTAAAAGGAGGAGGTGATGGGAAAGACTGCTGTTGAGAGCTTGGAGAGCTGTTTGCTGTCAGTGAGAATGAACAATATTAATAGTCTAGCCTAGTATTCAGAGCTTGAAAAGGTTACATTTGGGTGTGGTGCTACAACTCCCAGGATTTCTCAGCCAATATGCCCAGTTGCCAAACAGGAAGTGGAAGGAAAGTAGCTATGTGTGATCAAGGATTCTTGGACTTTTAAGTGTTTTTTAAGAAAGAATTTTCTCAAGCTTTGCATATGATGTGTTCCTAAATCTTCTAACATTATCAGTGAGAAATGTCAAAGTGCCAAAGACAAACTATTCAAAACTATTATTGAAGCTTGGCATTTCACTTTCCTGTGCTAAACTGAAGAAAAGAAAAAGAAAAAGAAAAAGGGGGGGGGGAGAGAGAGAGAGAGGAAGAATGGAAAAAACAATTAAAAAGCAGATATTGTCCATTTTATACCTTTTCCAAAAGCATGAATCACTAAAGTATTTTTCACCAACTGTTCTGAGCAGTTCTCAAGTCTGCTGCTTATGAATACAAATAACAGATATTAGACACATTTTCCTAAGCCTGGTTGCAAATTTATTTTGTAAGGCAGCCCAATTATCTCTGCACTGAATGGCTCAGCTGGCTAAATTTAAGTTTATATCAGATGGCAAGATATTCAGGATGCATGAATGTCAGTTTTAAAAAGAGAGAGAAGAATGCCACCCACAAATAATTTTCATTTTTAAAACATAATAACAAACAGGCTCTGAACGAGTAACAGGCAACATTAATCATGATTTTAAAGGTATTGTGAAGGAAACAGGAGGATATGGGATGAGACAAGACTGTCTGCTTTCTCTGAATACAATGTAAGTTAATTGCATGCTAAAGAAAATACTAAAAGTCATTTCCATTCAACAAATACTATTGCATCCCCCCTACAAGAACCTCTAAATACACAGTATGCTATGCAATATTTTATATCATTTTTAAAATATATTCCTCCTGTACTCTGTTGGAATTCAAAATGTTGTATGTGGACTATATATTATTCACACTAGATACTTGCTGACAATCTTCTGGTAGGGCCTGAAAACTTCCTTTCAAGAAGAATAAATATAATAAGATGCTGAAGCCATTCATGACTGAGGATGATATCCTGGAGCCTAGAGCATCATCCCACCACTGCTCAATTAAGGTGGATCATTTCAGTTTGTCATTATACACATTCTTCATCAAAATAGTTCTGGCTTGTAAATTCCAAAGTGCACAGCCTTCTCTCCAACTGCTTAATGAAAGATTATATAGATATGTCAGTTCTATGCATTTGATGAAATACTCTGGTTCATAAATGTTTATGCCTTAATAAATTCAAAATGACCTCAATAAATTCAAAATGACCTCAATAGATTAGAAAGGTGGGCCAAAGCTAACAAAATGAAATTCAACACAGAGATGCATATGGTACTGCACTTAGGGTGGGAAACTAAAATCCATAGATAGAGGATGGAGAACACCTCACTTAATGACACTACATGTGAAAGGGATCTAGGAGGCCTAGTAGACCACAAGTTGAACATGAGTCAGCAGTGCAATGTGGCATCTAAAAAGGCCAATGCAATTTAAGGCTGCATTAATAGAAGTATAGTGTCTAGGTCACAGGAAGTAATAGTGCCACTGTATTCTGCTTTGGTCAAGCCCCACCTGGAATATTGTGTCCAGTTCTGGCACCATAATTCAAAAATGATGTTGAGAAACTGGAGTGTGTCCAGAAGAGGATGACTAAAATGGTAAAAGGTCTGTAAACCATGCCTTATGAGGAACGACTTAGGGAACTGGGTATGTATAGCCTGAAGAAGAGATGGTTAAGAGATTATATGATAGCCCTGTTTAAGTATTTGAAGGGGTGTCATATTGAGGAGGGAGCAAACTTGTTTTCTGCTGCTCCAGAGAATTGGACCAGGAGCAATGCATGCAAGCTACAGGAAAGGAGATTCCATCTAAACATTAGAAGGAACTTCCTGACAGTAAGGGCTGTTCAATAGTGGAACACACTCCCTCAGAGGGTAGTGGAGTCTCCTTCCTTGGAGGTCTTTAAACAGAGGCTGGATGGCCATCTGTCGGGTATGCTTTGATTGAGAATTTCTGCATGGCATGGGATTTGACTGGATGGCCCTTGTAGTCTCTTCCAGCTCTATGTTTCTATGATTCTAATACATTTGTTAGACTTCAATGCTTTGGCAGCAACAAACCTATGATAACTATTTCTTTCTTAGGCTTCCTCCCCATCATTCCTAATTAATTATGCTCAGTAATTTCATTTGATCTGTACTTTTCAGTGAACCAACTGTGCAAATACGTAAATGGATATGCAAGTATTAGACATTTTTCTGTATTTTGCAAGACTTTTTTTTTTAAAGCTTAATTTAAAAAAAAATGCCCTATCAGTATATAAAAATTATACATGGATGTTTGAATGCAAATACAATGCATATTTTAAGATGAAATTTGGTAAGATGACATTATTTGTGGGAAAATAAAATTTTAAAAGTATTGCAAACATTTGCATTAAAAACAACAGATAGATACAGAAATGACAAGCCACAGAAATGGGATGAGTAGCATAAACAAAAGTGTCATGGCCTGAAAATGGGCCATCCAAGTCAAAGTGCTAGTTATTGTCTATAATGCTCTATTATATGATGGGTCCAGAAATGGTTTAGGAATACACCATTGTGGGGCAGGCAAACCCACTCTGTATTTCATCACTGCTTCTCCTGCAGCTGTTCTGAGATAAATGGGTGTTTTGCTGGTTTCAAATAAGGATCCAGGATAGAGCTCCCATTCAACATGGAGCTGCTACAAGAGGAGCCACTAGTAATATCCATGGCAGAATCACTGGCCACTCAAAAAAAGATTGTATTCCTCAATTCCAGCATGCTTTGGTTCACACATTCTTCTCCCTTTCTCTCTGTCTTTCTCTGTCTGCCTAAATCTGTTTCTTCCTCACTCTTTTTGTCCTGTTATAGGGGTTTCTCCTTCTCTTCTTCCTGAAGGGATGTGTTCTTGTACTGTTCATGATGTGGTTTCTCTGCCACAAGTATGAGGCAATATGTTAATGTGCACCCCCCCCAATGAATTCCTGAAAATTAGGTACTAGCGAGGAAACAAACTTTCAAACCAGTGCTTGGAATTCTCTACAAATCCCGTTCTCTCTAAAATGAAACCGCTTTAAGGATGTAACTATTTACTGATTTTGATCTCAAAGTCTTGGAAAGCTATCTAGTTTTTGAAGACAATTCACAGTTGGTGACTTATTTTGTAAAAAATTTGCACCTAGTGTTTTTGCACAAAAAACTGAAATAATGAGCAAATTTTGTGAATTTTGTGCAGAATAGATTCCAAACTGCAAAGATTCTCATTAGTCACGGATTTTTCTCATGGTTTCCCACCAGTCAAGAAGCACTTTTTTTCTTTTTTACTTTACTGTTTTCTGATTTTTTCCAGACATTCTTTTCATCTCTAGACTGCTTACTTTTACAGTGAGAAAGATTCATCTCATTTAGAGCCCTATAACTACACTGATGTCCCAAAGCAGTCAGATTGGTGATTTAGGCAGAACTGCAAATGACAACTCTCCCCTGTTTCAATGTGCATAGTATTCAATTAGGCACATTACTTTTGGCATATGAGACACAAACTCCCACAAGTTCCTTTCTTCAGGTCATCTCTGATACTAAAAATATAACAAGAAAATAAATATCTAATCATTTGCTTCCTTTCCATACTGCCCTATACGATCTATTGCCTGAGGCAGTTGCCTCACTTTGCCTAATGGTATGGCTAGCCCTGGATCAGTGAATGCTCTTTACTCACCTCCATGTAGCGATCTGACACTAAAATGTAAGAGTGGCATTTCAGTCCTGGGCTCCCTGAGTACATTACTGTGTAGTTGCAGCTAATTCTCTATCTGCATTTTGGGAAAGGATATCACTCTTACCATTCCTCACTGTCAGCAATACAGACTAAACCTGAAACCAAACTGCTTTATAGACACCATTTCTATCTTTTATTACATGATGATAACACAGAAATATGTATAAACTAAAACCATATTTGCTTCTGTTTATTAAGTTCTAGAGCACATCTGCACACCACTTTATGGGCAATTGTATATGTTAAAATGGTTTATTTATTTGAAGCACTTACAGCTTGCTCTTCAAAGTTCCCGGAGAAACTTAATTAAAGATAATATATACACAAGTTATTAAAAAATATAATATAGTATAAAAGCAATGATGATAGATATATAAAAGACATATCAAATCAGGTAAGGAGGGATATCAACTTTAGGAGATGTTTGGGTGCTCAGCTCTCCTCCTTAGATGCCAAAATTGCACTACAATTCTGTGTTTGCTGCTCTGCAGACTATTATGGTAAGGTAGCATGGTATCAGGTCAAGGTCTCTGTACAATAGAAAACTACTGTGAACCTCCCCATATACACAACAGATGCTTCCTTAAGCTCCTAGACACCTCCTGACTTTGTGGGGTAAGTCAGCTACTTTTTAAGTAGGTCATTGTCAATACTAAAATAGATGGGCCCTTCAACTGAAACAGTGAATTTATTTGTGATTCAAGCACTTTGTCCTCTTTCCAATGAACCAGCCTCTTTAACAACTTGTCATGACTCAATATTGACTTTACACTAGTGAAATCTTTTTGACAACTACATAAAACAGTTGGCATTTTAAGACATAACATCACTATAATCATGGGGGGGGGGGGAGAGGAGGAATAACTTTAAATTTAAGAGGAATGCCTTGAATGTCAGAACCTAGAGCAGGTAGTCTTATTTTGCACTGTCTTATCTATTCAAGTTATGAAAATGCTTTAGCAAAATATGTCTTTTCTAACTAATTGTTCTTCTTTTAAACATAATCACCTTTATAGACCCCTCAAAAATCCATTTATTGCCAATACTACATATTTTATTTCCTAGTGAGAAAAAAATAAGCACTTACATGAGAATTAACCTGCTTGTGGTGAGACAAATGTCATATGGTGTGTTATCTTTCTTTAGTTCTTGACAGCCATGACATTAGGATATGCAGATCAGTTTCTTAAGCTGGAAACATTAAATTCTGAAGTCATTATTTTCTCAAATATATAACTTACAATGTGAATGTCATATGGAGGTAAAGCACAATACAAGAGATACAAGTTGTGATTCTAAGATTTAAAGGACTGGAACTTATGTGGGCTTCAGTTATATTAGCTTAAATTTATCTCCAGTAAATCTCTTCCTTTATTAAACATTTTACAGCAATAAAAAGGGGAGAATACAACTAACTCTGGTAATATATTCCAGGGTATTATTTGCAGTCAGAAAGTTGAGCCAGCACTATGTATGAGGAATATGATCTTCTTCAGGGTTTTACTTTTCATATTTTGAAGAGCTGACCTGTAATAAACATGGGAGTCTGGAAAATGTTAGACATCCTTTTCCAAGGCAAAATCCACTAATTGTAGAAACACAGAATTGGAAGGGACTACAAGGACCATGCAGGGATGCACAACAAAAACACTATTGAGAGATGGCTATCCAACCCATGTTTAAAAATCTCCAAAGATAGCCCACCATCCTCCAAGGCAATCTATCCCTTCTTGAAAAGCTCCTACCACCAGAAAGTTCCAAACTGTACACACAACTGCACTGCACTGTTGTGTGATATGTATGGGATACTGCTGAAGAATAGTGCGAATATCCTGTTTATTTTGCCCATGTGATAAACTCCAAAGATTCTGATCTCTGGAGATCCTCATCTTTTGGGGCTCAGTGGACACTAGTGCCCTCTGGTGAGAAGAAGGGGAAAGACTGTTGAAAGGAACTGCATGATTTCTACTCCTTCCAATAAATTCTACTCTCTTATGCCTACAAGCCTGCCCTCCCCCGTTCCACACAAGAACTGATCTAGCTGCAATGAAGTGAGCCCAGGATATATTCCAGGCTGTAGTTCAACTAAATCTTCTGTGTCACTTCTCCTGGCTGATGTGTTGGAGCTTGAGGTGTCACTGTGTGAAAGGATCTCATTTTCAGAATCATTGCACTCTATTGAAAAATCCATGTGACTGTAGGAGAAGCAGATATTAATACTATAAAATATCCTCTAACTTTGTTAGACACTTCATTGTAAACTGTAACATTTTTTT
>CM034708.1:58730641-58743455 GCA_020142125.1 Phrynosoma platyrhinos
TTAAGCCTACTGAAAAATAAACTAATAGATCAGAAGGGGGGCAATTTTTCAGGATTTGGGGGCTAGGGCCTTTACAGACTGCTAGAAATAATGCAGCTTGAGACCACTTTAACTGCCCTGGCCCAATGCTAGGGAATCATGCGAACTGTATTTTTTTTTCTGAGACATTGAGCCTTCTCTGTCAAGGAGCTCTGGTGCCACAATAAACTATAGTCCCCATGATTCGCTAGCACTGAGCCAGGGCAGTTAAAGTGGTCTCAAGCTGCATTATTTCTGGCAGTCTGTAAAGGCCTCAGTTAGACTACTTGAAACCCATAATAATAATAATAATAAGTTTTATTTTTAACCCGCCCCTCTGCATCGCAATCGGGGCGGCTCACAAACCCATCTTGAGCTTCATCAAAGGTAAAGGTCAAGGTAGTCCCTTGACATGAATGTCTACTCGTAACCAACTGTAGGGGGAGGTGCTCATCTTCGTTTTTTAGCTGAAGGGCCAGCATTGTCTGAGGACTGCTCTGGTGGTCATGGAGCCATCATAACTGCTCTGAACGCAAAGTGGTAACTATTTATCTACTTGCATTTGCATGCTTTCGAACTGCTAGTTTGGCAGAAGCTAAGACTAGTGGTAGGAGCTCACCCCATCATGCAGCACTAAGGCCTCAAACTGCCAACCTTCTGATCTTCCAATCATCAAAATTGGTGTCTTAACCACTAAGCCACCACATCCCATTGAGCTTCATTACAACTGCAATTTTTGCCAAAATTTGGTAGCAACGTGGCCACTCTCTGTGGTGCATGAGAATGTTATAGTGATCACTTACACCAACAGAACCCTACAACACAACAGACCAGAGTGTCTATTTACTTTCTGTAAGCAATAGAAATGGAAGAGAAGGTGCTATGATGTTGGTGGTGCAAATAAGGAAGTGATGGAGCAGCATCAGGAAGTGATGTGGGGATAGCAAAACAAGGGAGCAAAGACTTCATGGAGTCTCTGGGTCATGTGTTGTCCATATGTGCAATAGTTAATGAAGATCTATATAATTTTCCAGATTATTTATCCTTAAGCCTGAGAGATCTTTTATCAATGACATAATCCTCTCACCATTCCATTTTAATTCCAGTTGCAGGGTTGTATGAAATGCATTTCCTTTCATATGAAAGAAAATTGCATTTCATACAATCTACAATTGGAATCAGTGGCATTGTTGGTTATTATAGCATTTTAGTTTTTCACAACTGTGAAAAGGATGTGATCTAGCATTCAGAGTTTTTTAATTCTCTGAGGAGTACATTCAAATGGAAGCTGAGCTGAGTTTTTAAGATGCCAGAATGAAATTTGTAGGCATGTTCCTGCCTTTTAAATCTATAACTATATGAACTGTATCATTATATGAACAGAACTTTGGAATGTCCAAATATAAATGTAGAACTGCAAAATTATATATACAACTACAGAAGCCCATTGATCTGTAGTGTCCCATCAACACCTTTTCTTTGTACTTTTCCACATACTTTCTTGCTGTCTTTACTGTCAATGCACAAAGTGAAGAGAGCAGTGTGAAGAGCTGGATACTGAATATACATACTGCTTAACTATTTTGTATCCTTGCAAGAAAGTAAGATAAATATTCTTAAACAGATTATTATCTTGTGTGCTTAAAAACAACTGATCCTTTTTCTGCAGTGGCATCACTAGGGGGTGTGGGAGGTTCAAACTGCACCAAGTGACACCCTAAAGGGGGGAGGGGTTTACGCCACTGCTCCTCAGACACCGTCTGGGCTGTGGCATTCACTTGCTTCCCTTTAAAATGCTTTAAGAGATGGTGGGAGTGGGATGAAGCTCAGTGGGAGGAGAAAAGAGAGGGCCCAGATTTGTTTAAAATTAAAATGTAATTTTGTTAGTTGTTTATGTCACAACTATTAGCATGACATTCAGTGGTATATATGGGAAATATGATTTACAACTAACATTAGTGCAACAAAACATGGCTAAGGATTCTGTATGGTGTGAATTGGGAGGAGGAAGTCAATGCAGGGGGGGGTGATACCATGAGTTACTGCAGACAGATGACACCAACCTTAGAGATGTCACTGCTTTCTGGCACAGTCTCAAGGAGTATATGATAATGTCACTTGTGCTGCAAATAAAAGCAGTTCTTTTTCCACCTTATAAATTGATATTATTGTACCAGGTTTTTTAATCTCATGGCTCAGGCATCCATTATGTATTCTGGCTTAGTTGCTGTGCCAAGTAACAATGGAGCTATTTCCTAATAATATGTTAATTGCGAGAGAGAATATGACAGCCTCCCTTCTAGCTTATCTCCTGGCTATTTGTGAATTCCAAATTTGGTGAAATGAATTTTGGGTTACCATATGAATTACATTTCCTCAGTGGCTGATAGTAAACAAAGGTTGTCCAACATTCCATAGGACTGTCTTCACAAGACTGCAGCAGGGTGAGTAGTCTTATGCTATGATACAAATTGACTTGCAGACTGGGATGGGGGAAGGAAAATAGACTAGGGAAGCTATGATCTGAACAGCTGATCAAGAATATTGTTTGATGCCCATTTCTACTTTGTTAAAACTCTCCCCCCCCCCCACACACACACAAGATCAGCTTATTCGAGTGCTATGTCTTTTGCATTCAGGAAATAGAAAGGTTTTGGTCATTTAATACTGTCAGGATGGAATGATGCAATCCACAGTAGTAAACTAAAATCTTGAGTTATCTCTCTTTGAGGAATACTAAAGTGATATGCAGCATTTCCCCCATGGGTGGGAGGGAGGCATGTTTGAATGCTTCTTTTCGACAAATGGTGCACCTGCTGGCCCCATCCTGGTGTCTGTATGTCCAGCAAAGATAGTACAAAAAGAACTATGTGTGCATAATATTGCTCTCTTTTTTTCTTTTCTGATTTCTTAATTTTTGAGGGTTGATGTCCTTGCCTTTTCCTCCCTTCTGGGGAGGAGCAGGAGGAGAGAGAATCATTGTGGGCAGTGGAGAAGATAGGGTTAAGATAAAGCAAAAGGAGGGCTGGGCCCCCAAGACAAGGAAGTTACGTAAAAGGAATTAGGAGGTATTGCGGGATTGGTAGATTATAAACAGATAAAATAACAAAGGAAAAAAGGAATTAAAATAAAATAAAATAAAATAAAATAAAATAAAATAATAAACGGACATTAGTGGGAAAAGGAATGAAAATAGATCTCTTTGATACATCTTAAACAATTTGAAAATAGAAAAATTGAAAAGGGAAAATATAAAGGGGAACTTAGTAATTAGAGATAATAAAAAAATTAAATTAAGTTTGTTATTTGAGCAGTAATTGCTACTCAAACATAATTTCATAGTTATTTTTCCTTTTCTATAAGTGTTTAAATAAAATTTTTTAGAACCTATAATTTCTTTTGTATTGAATCCCACTACAACAACAGTTTGATTAGAGAGAATTCCTTTCACATATGGGCTTTGAGGGTAAGGAAAGATTAAGTAAAGGGATTTAAAAAAAAAAAAAGCAAGATTAGCAACTTTACCTATTACTCAACCTAAAATTCAAATCATCTACTCATTTAGTACGTTTGAGGATTCAAACCAAACAATTAATTGGAGAATTAACAAAACAAAATGGCAATGAGCTTAAGAAGTCAAACAACAAAAAACAGTTCAAGTAAATTACAAACACAACTGCAATTTACTAGAAGACCATCACTGGAACAACAAAAAGTAGAACCCTCAAATCAAAGTCTTCTGGAGGAAATTAGGAAACTTAGATCTAAATTAAGATCAGAAATGAAAGATTTTAAAGCAGAAATTCACCAAGAAATAAGGACTGAACTAAAAGAAATTAACCAGACTGTAGAAAAACTCACAAAAAATGTCTTTAGTAAATCAAAAAATTAAGTTTTTGGAAGAAAAAGCAGACATAGTAGAGGAAGAATTTCAAGCTATCAAAATAAGAAGATCAGAAGATTTAGATGAGAAAGCAATGTGGGAACAAAATTTAAGAGACAGATGTATAAAAATTCAGGGATTCTTGGAATCTAGGAAGAAAATTTGATGTGCATTTTTTCCCAAAATTGGCAAGGTTCTTAAAAAGATAGAAGAAGAAAAAATTGAAATAGAGATTGACAGAATTTTCAGATTGAATTCAATAATTGCAAGGGGAAAAAAAATCTACCATGAGACATTGTTATCTACCTTGTAAGGAAACAAATTAGAGATGACTTATTAAGACTACATAATGAAGCTCCACTAAGAGTAGAAGGATGGGAACTTCAAATCTCCAAAGATCTCCCAACGAGAATCCTCTGTAAATTAAAAGATTATACATTTTTGACCACTTCTTTAAGGGACCATGATATTCCATATAGATGGATCCAACCAGAAGGTTTATCTTTTTTGATTTAATAGGAAAAAATTATGATCAAATCCCCAGATGAGGCCAAAACTTTCTGGGGATTACAGAGAATTCCTTTCACATATGGGCTTTGGGGGTAATATCTTGAAAAGAAGAGGAAAAAAAGACAGGGATGATAGAAGAGAAGATACTTTACAGTTAAGAAGAGAAGAAGAAAAAGAAAGATGAAAATCAGTAGAACTACATAGGGAGAATTTGATCAGGATAAATGGAAAAACTCAGATATCTAACAGTAGGAGAAAGACACCCGGAGGAACCACAGAAACTTGAAATCTAAGAGGATTTGATCTGTCTATTAAGAACAATGAAGAAGAGGAGGAGGAAGAGAGAGAAGAGAAATCAGAACTCGGGTGAGACCCAGAACTTTATAAACTGAAAGAGTTCTAATCAGGTTGGATTACAAGTAAATAAATGACTAAATATATAAAATTTCTAACATGGAATGTGAAGGGCCTTTACACACCTCAAAAAAGGGAAAAAATCTTCCACTATTTACAGAAAAATAGATGTAATTTGTCTTCAAGAAACAAACATTAAAGAAAAAGATAAGAAATATTTTAAAAATCAAAAATTAGGGAAAGAATTTATAGCAGCAACCAAAGACAAAAAAAGGAGTTGTGATATATGTAAATCACAGATTAGAAGCAAAAAAAATATTTAGTGATCTGGACAGTAGCTATAGCCTAGTTGAATTAAATGGCCATTTAGGGAAAACACTCCTTATTGAAATCTATACCCCAAGCAAAAGAATTTTTTTTTATATAAAAAAAATGCTACAACAGGTAGAGGACCTAAGTTATGATAATATTATGGCTATGGAGTATTGGAATGGGGTTATTAATCCTGAATTAGATAGACAATTCAGAAAAGAAGATTAAAATAAATCAAGGGAAGCTACCAATTTTTATTTTTATTTTGAAATGATAGAGAACTTAGGACTAATGGATGTTTGGAGAGTCAATATAAGGAATGTAAAGAATTTACATTGTATTCAAACCCACACAGATCCTGGGAGAAATTAGATATTTTTTTTTTTTTTTATTTCAACACACATGGTCAAGGTAGTAGAAACAATTGAAACTTACCCAATAATTTGGTCCGACCACAACCTGGTTCTAATGACATTACGTACTAATATAAAATCATATAGATGGCAACTAAATGAAAATCTCCTATGTAGCAAGAAAATAGTAGTAGAAGCAGAAAACAACTAAAATTGTTCTTTGAAGAAAATCTAAATAGAGAAGTAGCTACACATATGGTTTGGGACACAGCTAAAACCTTTATAAGAGGCCTTTTTATTCAAAAAATATTAAATTAAATAGGAAGAAATAGGGGAAATTAAAAGAATTAGACAACAAAATTTTGAAGAAAGACGAACAATTGAAAAGAAACCCTAAGGATAAAGAATGCTGCAAAGAAATAACAAGAATAAAGAAACAAATATCAATAATTACAACAAAGGAACTTGAGAAGAAAATGAGATAGATTAAACAAAGAACCTTTGAACACACAAATAAGCCAGGGAAATTTTTAGCATATAGATTAAAGAAAGAAAAAGAGAAAAAAAATATTACTCAATTAAAACCAGAAGAAAAAATTATTACAAATCCAAAGAAAATAAAAGAAATCATTTTCCCCCCATTTCTTTTCATGCATGGTAAAAGAAAAAAGAATTAATGAAGACTTAATGAGTAACTACCTAAATGGCCAAAATATTAAGAAACTATTGGAGCAACAAAAAGAATTTTTAGATAAAGAAATAATGATAGAAGAAATTACTAATAGTATACAGAAAAGTAAATCAGGTGAAATACCTGGTCCAGATGGATTAGGAATAGAATTCTACAAAAAAATTTAAGGAATAAATTATATTCCCCTCCAAATGGTATTCAATGGTATACTAAAAGAGAAGGCTCCAAATTCTTGGTCACTAGCTAGTGTAGTTCTAATACGAAAAGAGAATAAAGATCCCCTGGATCCTAAAAATTACAAACCCATCATGCTATTGAATAGTGATTAAAAATTCTTGCAAAAATATTGTTGAAACATTTTTAAAAAATATTATCTTGGATTCAAGATGATCAGTCATGGTTTCTCCCAAGGAGACATATAAAAGAAAATATAAAGAATAGACTTAATCTGATTGAATACCAAGCATAAAATATAGATAAAAAATTAGCTCTTATTTTTCTTGATGCTGAGAAATCATTCGATAAAATAAATTGGAAATTCATGTTTAAGGTTCTTGAAAAAATTACATGGGATGCTTAAAAAATATTTATAATAACCAAGAAGCCATCTTAGTAATTAATGGGAAGACCACCAAATAATAAAATAAATAAATAAATAAATAAATAAGGTCCAAAAGGGGGTTAGACAAGGATGTCCCTTATCATCCTTACTCTTTATAACTACATTGGAAATTCTAATCAATGCAATTAGAAAGAATCCTAAAATTGAAGGGGTAAAAATAAAGAAAGTCGAATTTAAATTATGTGCCTTTGCAGATGACTTAATAATCTCATTAGCAAATCCAATGGACAACATAGAGGAACTTCTAGTAACAATTCAAAAATATTGTGTAGTATCTGGTCTATCTATAAATAAAGAAAAAACAGCTTGATGCTAATGAACATATTTGAAGAGGAGAAACAAAAATTGAAAGAAAAAACTAGTTTCCAGATTATTAACAAAATAAGATATCTTGGGATTGACATTACTACAAAAAACTCAGATTTATTTAAAAATAACTATGAGATAAAATGGAAAGAAATAAAGAAAGACTTTTAAAAATGGGAAAAAATAGATTTATCATGGATGGGGGAAATTGAGGCAGTCAAAATGTTTATCTTACTTAAAATGGTTTTCTTATTTCAAAATTTACCAAATATTACAAATGATTGTCCCTTTAAGAATTGGCATAAAGACATATCAAAATTTCTGTGGGCTGGAAGGAAACCAAGGGTGAAACTTAAATTAATACAAGATGAGATTAAAAGAGGAGGTATGGCATTCCCCAATCTCAAACTCTATATTATGCATGCATGATGGATTGGATTACAGATTGGATAAAATTAGAAAATAATAGATTATTACAGTTGGAAGGTGTGGAAAATAGATTTGGATGGCATGCATATTTATTCTATGATAAATTAAAAGTTAATAAAGACTTTAATGATCATTACATTAAGAAATCTCTAATTCAAATTTGGTTAAAATTAAAATCTAAAATATGCAGAGGACTGCCCAAGTGGGTCTCTGTAAATGAAGCTTTTTAAAATAGAACTAAACTAGATGACTCAAAATGGGCCACATATAAAGATTTGCTTAGAGAAAAAAAGATGAAATTAAAATACTTAGAACAACTAAAAAAATGAAGGTTACAAATGTACATGGTTTACATATCACCAGTTAAATTAAAGATTTAATCAAGATTTGAAATCAAATAATTTCCAAGAGACAGATCCAGAATTTGAAAAAAAAAAACACCATAGAATTAAGAAATACTATAAATGACTTTTGACTTGGGATGCTCAGGAAGAATTGATCAAACCTCAAATGATAAAATGGGCACAAACCTTTGGTTACTCCATAAATTAAGATCGGTGGGGAAAAACCTGGAACAGAAGATTGAAATATTTCTACAAAATGCAATATAGATGGCATCTCATACCCTTTAAATTGGCAAAAATTTATAAAAATTTTTTTTAAAAAATGTTGGAAATGTGAGAAGGAACTGGGCACATATTATCATATTTGGTGGAAATGTAATCTGGCAAAAAAAAGTGGGATAGGATTCATGGTGCTATAAACATTAAAACTGAGAAAGATCCTATGAGACTTTTATTAAGTATGAATCAAGAAGAAAGGTATCAAAGCTCTGGTCCATGATCCCAGATTATCTAATTGCAACATTGTTTCCTGGCTTGTGTTTCCTGGTTCATCTATGATGGTATCTGAATTGCAGAAATAATAGTTTGACACCATTTTAACTGCCATGGCTCAATGCTATGGAATCCTGGGATTTGTAGTTTATTGGTGCATTATAGTTTTCTTTATCAGAGAATGCTAAACAACTCACAGAACTACAAATCTCAGAATTCCATAGTATTGAGCCATGGCAGTTAAAGTGGTGTTATACAGCATTATTTCTACAGTGCAGACACAGCATATGGTAACTGTATACATCCCAGGTCAAACACTGAATTTACATATGTAAACCTTTTAAATCCCTGTACTTCACTCTCCATCAACAATCTAAGATATGCAGATGGCATCATACTACTAGTGGAAAACATCACAGACTTGGAACAATTACTAAGGAAGGTCAAAAAACAAAGTACAAAAGAAGAACACAAAGAAAACAAAATAATGACCATAGAGCAGGGGTAGGCAACCTTTTTGACCCAGGGGCTGGGTTGCTGTCCCTCAGACAATTGGGGAGCCGAAGCACCAAAAATAAATAAATAAATAAATAAATAAATAAATAAATAAATTTTTTAAAAAAATTTAAAAAAAATAAAAATATGCATGCACACTTACTCAGCCCAAGAAAAGCCATGGCAAAACCCCTGTGGAGATTTTGCCAAGAAAACCCCAAGAAAAAGTAATAACAATAATCAATATCATGATGGTGGGCAGCAGCGGCGGCGGTGGCAGGACCAGCCGGGGACCGATCCAAAGGCCTCAGGGGGCCGCATACGGCCCCCGGGCCTTAGGTTGCCTACCCCTGCCATAGAGGATTTACATAAATTCAACCTAAACAATGAGGAAATATAAAATAGTAAAAGCATTCCTGTACCTTGGATCAAACATTGTTAAGAATGGAGACTGCAGTTAATCACAAGAAGACTAGAAATGAGAAGGGCAGCTATGAAAGAACTAGGTAAGATCCTAAAGTGTAAAGATACACAACTAAGTAGTAAAGTTAGAATAGTCCTAGCTATCGTATTTCCCATCACCATGTACAGATGCAAGAGCTGGACAGTTAAGAAAGCTGGCAGAAAGAAAATAAATTCACTTGAGATATGATGCTAGAGAAGGGTGCTGTGGATACTGTGGACAGACAAGAAAACAAACAAATGGGTCCTACTACAGATCAAACCCGAATTCTCCCTGGAAGCAAAGATGACAAAACTGAGGCTGTTGTACTTTAGCTGCATCATGAGAAGACATGATTCATTAGAAAAGACAATAATACTGAGTGAGACAGAAGGAAGCAGAGAGAGTGGAAGACCACATGCCAAATGGACAGACTCAGGGGCAAAACAGACTGGCACTAAATGCCAACATCGGGCTGGTGTGGGGGTGTGGCGACCGCATACCGACTGCCCTGATTCCACCCCAAAGTCGGCGTCATGCTGCCCACCCTCATCCTTTGGCATGGCAACCACATGCCAAACACCAAAAGGAGCAATGAAAAGTGCTGCAATGGTGGCAAGGGCACTCTTTTGCTGTGTTAAAAAGGAGTGGCATTTTCCTGCTTCTTTTTAGAGTGGCAAACTGCCAGATCGGGGGTGGCATGTCATTGCTGCAATCCTGATCCAGTGCTGAAAGAGGTGATGGGATGCTACTCTATCGGGGTGGTCTGTTCAGCCCATCAGTTAGAGAGGACATGGGCCTGAGCCTGGAGGACCTAAGCAGAGCAGTTCAAGACAGAGAAAAATGGAAATGTTCCATTGACAGGGTTGGCATGAGTCGAAGCCAACTCAAAGGCAGTTAAGAACAACATAGCAAACTCCACCCTGCTTATGACTTTATCCAGAGCATAAGAAAAGACTTCACAGTCCTAAAAAAACCTGCAAGGATTGTTTTGTTTTGTTGCCACTGGAATGTGTTTTTTAAAGTTCCTTAATTATGAGGGTTATTATGATTGCGTCTTTCAGTCTCATTCCTATAGAAAATGGATGCATGCATATTGCTCAGATTGAAGCATTGCACCAGCTGTGTTTGCACCCAATTACATGTACCATTTTCTTTAATGTGCATAATGATCTGCTGACAGAGTAATGCAAAAAATTAACTACAATGACATACAAATAAAAACCGGCCAACAGTTCTTGTACTTTGGTAACAAAAATAGTTCTCTTGACAACCTCATTAGGTGTTAGAGTTTCTGGACAATAAGCTAGTACACAGCGATGTCACAGGAAGGCTGTTGCTAAGAAACACTTGCAAGCATCTCAGGATCAGCTTGGCATTAACTGAACTGGGGTCATTATCATTTTCAAACTGATTAGACACATTTAATGAAGAAGCCATGGTTCTGTTTGAACACTTTTAGCCTTGTTTGAATGGAGTAAGTAAACTGGAATACTATCATATGTTTAGTGTAGAGTCATAACGGGTGTCAAGAAGCCTTGATTTCCTGATTAGGTGTGACAATATGGATCAAGCACTGGGAAACTCTGGCTGCAAGGGATTTCATTGCATTAACTTTTTTGAGCACCATAACTGGAGATAGTCACTCTTCATTTCTTGCATATTTGAATCCCATTCCAGACCCCAGTTTTTATTTAAATTTTACAATCTCTGTTACATCTTTAGCCTTATCATGAAAGCAAAAAGGAGTTTTTACCTGTGGCATTTGTTTTTGCTGACATGAAAGATGGCATTAATTCCCTTATTCTTGCCAGCATGCTTGGATCACATTCGATGATTAGTGTGCTGATGAAAGAGCATAAATTTGGGAAAGGGAGGGGGGACTTTTTACAGTCATGTTAAAAATGAAATTTCCATTATGGCAAAGATGTGATGGGTTACAACAAATAAAAGGAAAGGTTTTCCTCTCAATCCAGTCAGAATTTGTAGAGGTACTTCTGGCAATAAACCTGCAGAGCACCAAATAGCATTAACAATGGTAGAAGAAAGCCCCCACCCAATATGACAGGGGAGGAAGGCACTTGAGAAGTCTCTGGGTGTAATGGACTGCTCTGGGTCTGACTTTGCTTTGGAGTCAGATTCAGACTCTGAGCCTGAAGAGGAGACAGATCTGGGGTTACCTAGAGGCTCCGTAGTCTCAGAAGGAATGCCTTCTGAGGGAGAGATACTCTATGCTGCTGGTACCAGGACCTGTGGAATGAAGACTAGCCAATGAATCCTTCATCTAGACTAGAAGCTAAAAGGAGAGCTAATTGCAACGAGCTGAGGTTTTTAAAAAGGCCCCAATTGATATGATTCCCTCCAGCCAACAATCAGTATTGTAGACTCCCTAGTTGCTGTGTATCCTGTTTTCTACTATTGGACTCCTGTTTTCTGACCTCTGCAACTGCCTTGTGACTTTGCTTCTGCTTCTCCCTTTGCTATTAAGTACTAGATTCTTGTTGTGTGACTTTTGGAATGGACACTTGACTACTCCTTTGCTTACTCCTCTGCAGTGATGTCCTCAGAAGATGTAAACAGGACACTGGGTATGTTCTGATAGCTGGATGCAACAATGACATCATCCTCAGAGGCTTCCAGAGAAGCTTCAGAAAGTCTGTGGGGGTTTCCCTCATGCAATCCTGCAGCTTCCACCAAATGTGAGATTTCTACCCTTTATCCTACTTCTGTGGTCACCAACCCTTATCCAACCAAGGGGTTTACATTTGGGCAATCCCACCATTCCCATAAACTGTGAGGATTTCTTTCTGGCTGTCCCACAACTGTGGCCAAATGTGGGATTTCTACTTTTTAATCCATCACAACTAAAAGACTTCCATGGTGCTTACAGCAATTACAGAGTGAGAGTTTCCCATGATCCCCACCTCTGCCACCATGTAAGGACGTCCTCCTATCTCAACCTGTGTGACACCCCACTGTGGGGACTATCTAAATGGCCTCATATTACCTATGAGAATTTATGCAAATGATATCCTCAATGGACACCACTCCTCTATGCTGCCACCACAGATACCTTGTCTGAATCCAAGCTCTCAGACAGATAGTGTTTCCAGAGGCTAAAAGTATACCAGAATTCAAAAACAAAAATTGCATTTACAGAAGTTAAACATAACACAGAAGATTAATTATTTATATATTTAAAACATCACACATACACACTATCTCTCACACAGTCCTCTCAAGCTAACTTATCAACTATTCAATTCAAACTCCTTTCTATCACTCCAACCCTAGTCTAACTCAAATCCTTTTCTTGCTGTACTCTACTCAAACCCTAGGCTGAGCCCCCATTCAAACTGAACTCCTGTCATTCACCAACAGTCATTCACTAGCCTTATGCAAATCTCCCCCAAACCTTCCACCAATCAGCATTCACTTCAATAGTTCATGATCTCCCCCATGCCAACAGCTACTTATCTTAAATGTTGTAACCCGCCTCGATTGCTGTGTAGAGGGGTGGACTATAAATAAAATGTATTATTATTATTATTATTATTATTATT
>CM034708.1:58750756-58766482 GCA_020142125.1 Phrynosoma platyrhinos
CTGCAAAGGCCCTAAGATTGCTCAGTGCTGCACTCTCATATCAAAGTCAGGTGTGAATTAATGCTTGCTCACCAGTACACCATCTCCATTTCCTAGCACACAAGGGATATTTTTAGCCATTTCTCAAGGAAACTCAATAATTAATGTAAGAAAACAGAAAAATTCTTTAAAGGAAGTCTATTGTCATGTAAATTAGCTCTTTTGCAATTTGCTGTACAATAGAAGACTGTTCACATGCAGAGCTTTGGTGTTTTTTTACAGTCTTCTAACAGATGCTGCCGCTTACAATATAAATTGCAAACGGAAACACTGAGGTTTGTGTGACCTGGACTGTGAAATATCTGGTTTGTTATTTTGAGCTTGCAAAGGATCCAGTTCTAGTCACATTTTTTAAAATTGCTGTCTACTGGCCTTTGACTTATGGTGACCATATGAATGAGAGATCTTCAAGATACTCTGTCAACAACAGTGCTGTAAACTCAAGGCTGTAGTTTTCTTGATTGATTCCATCCACCTGTCATGTAGTCTTCCTCTTTATCTACTGCCTTCCACTTTTCCAAGTATGAACAACTTTTCTATAATGAGTCATGTCATCTCAAGATATGGCCAAGGTATTATGGCCTTAGTGTGATCAATTCTAGGGAGAATTCAGCCTTAATTTGCTCTAAGATTCATTTATTGGTCTTTTTGGCAATCCATGATATCCAATGAACAATCCATGATATCCAATCCAGCATCACATTTCAAATGAGTTGATTCTGTTCCTGTCAGCTTTCTTCACTGCCCAGCTTTCACAACCATACATAGAAAATTGAAAATACAATGGACCCTCCGGGTTGGGGAGCTGGTGATCCATAAATTTGACTGCCTGTGATTGCCATGCCCCATGTTATTCAGTGATGGCACATGCACACATTTGTGCACACTTCACCACCATTCACTAATATGGGGCATGATTGCCCACAATTTTTCCATCTGTGGGGGGAGAGTAGAACTGAACCCCCCAGATCCACAGACAGTTCTGACTTTGGTATTCAACAATATATCTTTAGACTTCATGATCTAGTTTCCTATCTAGTTTCCTGATAGCTACCTTTCCAAGCCCTAGTCATCTTCTCTATAATCTCAATTTTTTATTTATGACTAAGGGGGGATGCAGACCAGGGCGTCAGAGACGCCCTGGTCCGGAGCGCCGCCGGAGTTCAGCCTCCGGACCGCGGCGCTCCTGCGGCGCATCTAAAAGGAGCACCAAATTGGCGCTCCTTTTAGATTTAAGGGAAAGTGCGCCCCAAAAGCGGCGGGCACACTTTCCTTGGCTCAAACGCTGTGACGCGTTCAGCTGCCGCGGCGTGAGGGCAACCCGGAAGCGCCGGTCGTGCGGATGGCCGGCACTTCCAGGGGCGACCTCAGGAGGAGGAAGGGCCGATGCTCGTGCAGCTGCCCCTCCTCTTCCCTGCCCGGAAGACGACTCTTTTAGTTGTCTGCCGAGGCACTGAGTTAAGGTAAACAAGATCTTTATTTCAATGTCTTCATTGCTCACTTTAAAGTTATGTAAATCATTTGTAGACATTATTTTTGTTTAATGTTCAGCTGTAACCCTGCATTTGCATTTTCTTCCATGGCTTTCCTCAATAAGTTTTTGATATTTTATGCTAGTAGTATGGCATTATCTGCATAAAGTATAGTTTTGTGGGGGGGGGGGGGTTCCAGGCTATGAGGCCATGTTCTAGAAGAATTTATTCCTGATATTTCATCTGCATCTGTGGCTGGCATCTTCAGATGCAGGTGAAACATCAGGAATAAATTTTTCAAGAACACAGCCTCAAAAGCCTGGAATTATGGATGCTGGCTATGAAAATCTTTGTCTGCATAAACTGTTGATGCTGCTTCTTCCAGTTTTCATCCTCCTTCCTTCAAGGCTAATCCAGCTTTATGTATATGTTCTGCATATAAATTGAACATGCAGTCATGTCTGACCCCCTTGCCAATTGGAAACCATTCATTTCTCCATATTCACTCCTGCCAATGGCCTTTTGTCCATACTTACTTGGCAGTAAGTCACATGGAACACAGTGGAACGTGAATAGCTTTGCTATACCATATTCTGTATTTTTTAAGATATACATTGAAAAATCACTATGCAAGAATCTGGTAATGTCTCTCATACATATACATTAAGGAGATGTGATATGTTTCAGTAGGGATACAATCTTTACATATTTCATTCTCAAATGCAAGAATAAAAAAGCCCCCCCCCCCAAATTTCAAGTTTTCTCCTCTCTCAGTGAGATTATGGAATTTTTTTAAAACACATTTTCCATTTTTTTTTCATTTTGGGATTTCTGCAAAAAACATTTTAAGAAGTGCTTGAGAACAACATTTTATATAAAGCATCATGCATAAACTTCTCATGCAAATTTTGTTCATTAAATATTTTTGTGCAAAAAGTGTATTTGGTACAAAATAGATTTTTTATTTTTATTTTTGTAAAAAGCAATAAATATGAAGGTGCCAATCTTTTCACTCTCCTTCAGGGGTGAAAAACATCACGGTAGCTGACAGTTTTCTGAATGAGGTATCTCAGCATGTCAAGAGATTCTTTTTTTTATCAAGAATGAAAAAAAAATGGTGAATATTCTTTAAAATCTCAATGTACAATTTATGTTTGATCCTGTGAAATGTGTGAAATAGACTTTAGGTCTTGAGTGGACCACTTCAGCAGGTCTGGAGCACTTCCCAGTCCACTTCTATTTTGAAAATCCTTTGTTTTTAAAATAAAAACAAGGCACATGCTGCCTCATGTCTTGTTTTAAAGATGAATCACACATTTGGGACATTCTTGTTTCCATGAAGCTATATCATTGGGGTGGTTCTGGAGGCCACAAATGCTTTATAAGAAACATGTGGACTGATTAGGTCTAAATTCACATTAGCTCATGGTAAAGCATTTTTGCTGCCATTTGTTCATAATACCAGCCTTGATGTTTACAAATTTTGCTGCATGATTGCACAGGCATGTATCAATCACAGGTTGCTGATCCCAAAACTACTTTACAACAACTCTTCTGGTATGATACTCACCCTTACACTATTTCTTTAGTTGGGATTCCTGTGTATTGAACTGTGTGTATAGAGCCTTAGGGGGGATGCAGACCAGGGCGTTTGGAGCGCCCTGGTCCGGAGCGCCGCGGGGCTATGGCAGCCTCACCGCGGCGCCTCCCCGGCGACCCTGAAAGGAGCGCCAAAAAGGCACTCCTTTCATAAGTCGCAAAAAGAGCGCCCTAAAAGCGGCGGGCGCCCTTTTTGCGACTTATCCTCCACAGCGCGTCCGGACGCTGTGGAGGGAGTTCGCCCTGAACGCGTCCGGCGTGCGGTGACCCGGAAGCGTTCAGGGCGACCTCAGGAAGAGGAAGGGCCGCCGCGCGTGTGGTGGCCCCTCCTCTTCCTGGCCTCGCTCATAGGTTGGAATGAACCACAAGGTATATCTAGTCCAACTTCCTACCATGCAGGAATATACAACCAAAGCACTCGTGAACAATGCCCATCCAATTTCTGTTTTAATGCCCTCACAGAGGAGAATCTGCCACCCTCTGAGGCATAATTTTCTCCTGTAAAATAACTCACTGAGGGCCTTTACAGACTGCCAAAAATAATGCAACTTGAGTACACTTTAACTGCCCTGGCTGAGTGTAAGGGAATCATGGGAACTGTAGTTTTTCTGAGACACTGATCCTTCTTTGTCACATAGCTTTGGTGTCACAATAAACTACAGTTCCCATGATTCCCTAGCACTGAGCCAGGACAGTTAAAGTGGACTCAAGTTGCACTATTTCTGGCAGTCTGTAAAGGCCCATAGTAAAGAAATTATTCCTAATGTTTAGGTGGAATCCCATTTCTTCTCTTATGAATCCATTGGTTCATTTTCTGGTCTCTAGAGCAGCAGAAAACATGCTTACTCCATCTTCTACATGACATCCCTTCAGATATTTAAAAATGTTATGTTACCTCACAATTTTCTTTGTTCTTTTTTCTTTTGGGCCAAACATACTCAGCTACTTGAGTAGTTCCTCATGTGGCTTGATTTACAGAATGTTGATTGACTTGGCCACTCCACTCTGGACATGTTCCAGGTTGTCAATATCCTTTTTGAACTGTGGTGTTCAGAACTAGACATAGTATTTTGGATGAAGCCTGACCAAAGCAGAATAGAGTGACATTACTACACTGGAACCAAGCAACTGAATCATTTTTTAAAAAAGTAGAAAAAGTTTGGATGCCAATGATAAAATACTAGAGAAAAGATTGGCATGGTTTGATTAAAGGAGCATGTTGTAACTCTAAATGAGTTCAGGTCTCCAGGACCAGATGAGCTGCATTCAAGAGTGCTAAAGGAATTTGCAGATATAATCTCAGAACCACTATCAATAATCCTTGAGAATTCTTGGAGAAGTCCCAGCAGATTGGAGGAGAGCAAAGTTTACACCCATCTTCACAAAGGGGAAAAAAGAAGCAACTACCAACCAGTCAGCTTGATGTTGATATCAGGAAAGGTTCTAGAACAGATCATTAAATACAAAAACTTTTCACACAAACCTCTAAACAGCACAACTAAACAATCAACCTTGAATCATCCATGAACTCAAAAACACAACTTTGTCTTTTCATGTCTCCTCAGCTTTCTGTGTAGGTTTACCATGTTTACTTCATACCCTAGAAATTATTGCAAATATTATATGTTCCACTGTGCACAATTACTACTGGGTACAGTTTACAGATTGTTAGGTCTCCAGTTTGTTAAGCAGCATGTTAATTTCATTCTAGCTTTGTTAATTTTACTCTCTCTCGAACTATGTAATTCTGTGTTCTCACTTGACAACTTGACAGTTTAGATTACATTTTACAGAAGCAGAGAATATAATGAGCATACACCAAGTGTGGTGTGATGGGTTTGGAGTATGTTTGTATGGCATATTTGAAGATTTACTATTCATGTTAATTTTAATCATAATGTTTTATGGCTGTTAGCTCTCACTGTTTTAGAAGATGGGTATTTTACAAGAAATGCTCAAAATGTGGTGGAATTCAGATGTGATTATTAACTATCTCAGGCACATTTGATGATTGTCCAGAATTTCTAAGATGTATAGTGTGATTACAAAATATGTCTACTCAGAAGTATAGTCTGTTGACATCACAGAACTTGTGTATGTGTCTTCAAGTTGCCTGACAACTTATGGCAACCCCATCAATTTCATAGGCAAGGAATTCTCAGGGGTGTTTTTGCCTCTGAAATATAGTAATTATTGCACTACACTCTTAAAGCATTGCTATTCCAGTTTAACTGCTCTGGGTGCCTCCTGTTGCATTCTGGAGTTTGCAGTCCCATGAGCACTAAGACCTCTCTGGTTGAATATTCTAAATGCCCCTCCCTAAACTGCAAATCCCTGAAGGCAACAGGAGGCAGCTAGAGCAGTTAAAGTGGAGTAGCAATGCTTTAAGAGTGTAGTGCGATAAACTCCATAGTTTACAATTGGTATTGTTTGGCAGTCTCACATCTAATTACAATTGGTCCTTCATATCTGTGGTTAAAAATCTGTGGATACAAAGGGCCTTAGATGTGAGACTGCCAAACAATAACAGATGCTGCAGACTATATTTCAGAGGAAGGATCTGGCAAAACATGGATTCTTTATCCAGGGATTCTTTATCCAAAGATTCAATAATCCACGCTTGAAAATATTAAAGAAAAATTAAGTAACAAATTTATTTATTAATTACAAAAAAGCAAATTTGATTTTCCATTATATTTGGTCAGACCTCATCCAGAATATTGTGTCCAGTTCTGGGCCCCACAGTTCAAAAAGGATGACAAAAATGTAGACAATCTGTAACATATCCAGAAAAGGGTGGCCAAGATGATCAAAGTTCTGTAAACCAAACCACATGAAGAACCACCCAGGTAGCTGAGTATGTTTAGCCTGAAAAAAAAGAAAATTGTGAGGTGACATAACATCTTTAAATATCTAAAGGGATATCACGTAGAAGATAGAATAAAGTTGTTTGCTGCTGCTCTAGAGATTCATTTTACTTGGCTATTGTATTTAATGGGACTTGAACAATCATGGATTTTGGTATCCACGGGGGGCCCTGGAATCAAAGCATAGCAGATACCAAGGGCCCACTAACCAGAACTGACCCCCACTTAGCTTCCACGATCAGATGGGGTCTGGTGCCATTTTAGGTAAGCTTTCAAGGGTATATATGCCCAACAAATGAGGCTTATTCATTCTCAAACAATTCACATATTTTCTAATGTATGTCACATGGGAAGGTCAGTATTCACCAAAGTTTGGAATTCTCTCTCTCTCTCACGCACACACATACACACACCTTTGTATATGCATACCTAAGAAACCATTGTTCTTGCACTTTCTGTAAATTTTTAAATTGTGAGAATATGCAGTGATGTAACTTAAACTGCCATCTCTTATATGCCATTTTTCCATAAATATTCTCAAGTAAACCATCCGTCTCTGTTTATAATATAGTAGATTTTAAAGGCTGTTTTCCTGAGTCTGTCTTCAATACATACTAGCAAATATGAAAATCCCAATTAACCACAATTTAAAAACTTTTTGTTGTTGTAATTTTAAAAATAGTTCTATCCCTTATTACTGACTAATTGGGCTTATTCAACTTAATTGGAAATTTATAAACTTTGCCATATGAAAATGCTTCACTAAAATTAATTAGAACAGTTTAGGTAACTACAAATGCTTTCTCAACAAGCTACTAATTGCTTATTCAGACTTTCCAAGCTCCTCCAGTCTAACTGCCAAAATAGTGATGCGTTGGCAGGGATATCTCTCATTTGTTATTGTGGTAGTGGTGGGTCTAAAAGTTTTTTTCTGAATCTCATCACCAAAATTCTAAAGATATGAGTCGAGGAGTGGGCATTAATGACTGGCCTTGAGCTAGTCACATTCTCTAAGCCTGAAAGGAAGGCAAAGGCAAAAACCCCTCTGAATAAACGTTGCTGAGAAAACCCCATGATAGTTTCACCTTAGGTTCACCATAAATCAGGCATGACTTGAAGGCACACAACAACAAATAAAGGAAAACATTTATCTTGTGTGAACTAGGGTTGGAGCCCCTTTTTCATTCCCCCCCCGTCCTTGAATGACTAGAGGACTACTCTTGCCCTCCGAGGCTCACCTATTTAGTGACTGCCCTCAGCCAGAAGGGCAGAGGGCAAACCAGGGAGGAGGTTTGTTGTAGGACTGTGTTCTGACAGTTGTACATAAAGACAACATCTGCATCATCGTGAACTGGCTACCAGGTATGACAAGGCTCCCTGATCTTTATGTGACTCCCCTCTTATCCTCTTGAAGTCACATGGTTGGGTGGCTCCCCTACACAACATCAGGAAAGTAGGGAGAGAGCCAGACTAGAAAGTATTGCTCATTTCCCCCTCACTCTCCTCATGTCACCTGGGGACACCTCCCCCCAACACACAGACACACATAAAACACACCAGAGATTTATTCCCCCATGCAAGACCTCTTTGAAAATAGCAGATAATGTCATACAATACATGCAAGTACAAGTACACACTTGCATGAATTTCATTTCACGCATCACATGAGTATGATTGTTCTTTATGATGATTACATGATTGAGCTCAAATGCATAAGTTAAAGTGAACTAGTGATGGATTTCAAGCTAAATTGTAGCTGGTTTTATTTTGAATTACATTATTTTATATTATACTATTTATTTCTGAAATTCAGAAGTGAGTATGACTATGGATCCATATGAGACCAAAACATCAAATTCAAACAAAAGGAGAAGGTATTAATAGAACTGGAGGAACCAAAAGGTTAGTAAAATTACCCCCTTCCCACCAAAGTACAATAGATAAGAGGGGAAACCTAAAATATTCCAATGATGACTGAGTTTTGGTCAATAGCTATAACATTTAACTGACTGTTGCAGATGAAAAATAAATTATGTGGAAAGAGAAGGGCATGTCTGACTAAATAGGAAAGAATACAGTACAGCTCTGTATTTTGTTGCTGATCCCACTTTTATTTTACCTTTGGTTCCTCTTCCATATGAGCTAACTTCTCATGTCACAGTGTCCTGTCTATTCAATTTCTGGTACCAATTTTAGTAAATCTTTCCTTTGTTCTATTTGCCTTCTTTTTACTCCAAAGATAATTTGTTCTTTTTGTCTTTGTTCTTTGAACATTTTAGGATTTTCTTTCATGTTATGTAATCTTACACAGCTCTTGCCTTCAGATGATTGTCTTTTGGAAATACTTGATTTTTTTTTCTTGTTGGAGTTGTTTATTCTTTCAGTTTGCTTTCTTGTGGCCTTTTTGTTTCTGATATCTCATTACATTTTGAAATTTTAGTTTATTGCTTTTACAATCTCACACACACAAAATATACATCTTGTGACTTGCTGCTTCTAGGCTTTTGCCAAACGTGATTTCTAATAGGATCCTTTTAATACATGTTTTTATTTCCCCAGATGGGGGAGTGCAAATATGTGGGAATTATATGTCTCACCCTAATGATGGGTTTCTGTGTTGCATGCAGTGGTTTTCTCCCTAGAAACTGATTTAGGGGGGATGCAGATGGGCGGCCACGGGCCGCCCTGGAAAGTGGCGGATCGGGGCCGAGGCTGCCCCATGCCTCAGCTCTGATCCTCCCTTTTGCTGCCTAGGAAAGGAGCACTAAAATAGCATTCCTTCCATAAGCCACAAAAGGGGCACCCAAAGAGCCGCCATGCGGCTCTTCTGCATCTCTTCTAGCTCAGCGTGTCTGGACGCTGAGCCAGAAGGATGTAATTGGAGCGCCCGTCATGTGGAAGAGTGGGTGCTCCGATTAAGTCCTCAGGAAGGGGTTGGGGTGGCCAGCATGAGGCTGCCTCCTCTTCCTTGCCTCCAAAATGGCGCAAAGCGCTGTCTGCAAAGGGGGTTAAATCTTTTAAAAATGTATTTATTTACTAATTAAAAAGTTTATATCATGCCTTATATCCAAGGTTCTCAAGGTGGAGTTACTATAAAATCACTTTAAAACTATTTATACATAAATGAATAGAATTATTTTAAAAGATGTAAAATATATTAAATCATTTATGAATTAAAAACTAGACAATTGTAATACATTGTGGGAGGACATGGGAGATAATATATTAGTTTATCAATTAAAAAGCAGACAATCATAGTGCAACCATATCACATGAACCGCCTGGTTAAAATCAGTTAGGCATAAAAGCTTTAATAAAGCCAAGTTTTCACTTTGTGCCAAAATGATACCAATACTGGTGCCAATCAGACCTCCAAGAAAATTCCACAACTGGGATGGTACTGCAGAGAAGGTCCTCTCCCTTGTCCTACCACAATGCATTTCTCCTACTTATGGGACATAGAGGAGCCACCCTCCAATGTATCTTGGGCCAGCATATATATAGAGAGAGCTGCTCCCCCAAGTATTGTGATCCCAAGATGTTTAGGGCTTGAAATCTTGTCACTGGCAATTTGAAGCATATTGACAGCTAGTGCAATTCCTTCATAACTGGTGGTATATGGTTATTTACCTTGTTTGGGGGGGAAGGGGGTTTACTTGTCAAAACATAGACTTAACCCTCCTCCTGATATTTTTCAGATTTGAATCAATTAGTTTATAAAACTGGCACAATTTGCTTCATTTGTAGCTTTCTTTCCTGATGACAAATGGGTTGTGAAATTAGGTGTCCTTGTTACCAGATGTTTTCCTACTATGCAGTCCTCATTCTCTCTCTCCCCCCCCCATCCTATTACAATTTTCAATTTTGTTTTAATATGGCCATACTGGCTGAAATTCTGAAACATGTAGTCCTAAAAATAACATTTCCAAGTTCTGTTGTAACTGCTTGGATTTAGGTACCGATAATAGAATATGACAAACCCAAGATGGAGAGGAGGAAGAAGGAAGAGGTTCCTGGTCCTTGGTAAATGTGGAAAATAGACACAGATGGTAACAGTGAGACCAACGTGCATTTTCACTAGTTGGAGCACATACCAAGCCATTAACATTGGATTTGTTCATATATTTATCCATCAATATTTCTCATGTGATAGTTACTATCACATGATTTCTACCCAGTGGAAATAATGTATTTTAATGTCATATGACAACTAAAACTAGGTTTTAAAGGTTTATTATGGCATGGTAAATGCTGACTGTCACCATGTATTTCACAGAACATACGAAATAGTTAAGAGTAGAAACCCCTCTAGTGTCACCATAGGTAGGAAACAATGTGAAGGCACACAACAATAACAACTCACTTCATGGTGATGATGGCTAATGTCATGTGAGGATAAGCCCAACACTTGTGCTTCTGTGGGTTTAAAATCAAATAGTGTTCCCTGCTGTTGAAAATAATAACTTTATATTTCTAAGACTATTGCTTCCATAAAAAAAATGTTCAAAATGTTTGAGTAAGTCAGTTAGTAGATATGCTATTTGAATCCAATGTTTGGGCGTTCAGAATGAATAAGTTCAGGTTGAGTTTCTTTAAAAGTTCAAGACCTTTTTGGAAATAAAAAGGGATATATTTTGTTTCCCTTTCAACTGTAGGAACAAGTGTTTCATTACTGAGCACAAAAGAGCCTTAACCTTAAAACACTTCATCATTCTTCCATTATTCTCTGGCCTGTTCTATATGTGTATTAGGACCATAACTGTGGTGTCAAATTATCTGGCAAACCAGGTAGCCAAAATCAAATAAACAATTAGTTTTCCTCACTCGTTTGTTAAGAGTCTGTGTCATATTTCACATAGGTACAGACATCTGAGCCTCAGTTCAGACCTACAAGCTGCCCCTTGTTACACATCTGAACTAGGTGTGTGATCTGCTGGTCTTGACATATACTTGCCGTTAATAGCCACAAAGACATTGAGAAATTCAACAGGTATAATACTTTGTATTTCTGCAACATTTTGAAAGGCTGGATTCTATCTGTCAAACACCTCTCTACTACTCATCTGTTAAGAGTGTAAGCAACTTAGGAGAACTGG
Organism: Phrynosoma platyrhinos; assembly: GCA_020142125.1. Lineage (NCBI taxonomy): Eukaryota > Metazoa > Chordata > Lepidosauria > Squamata > Phrynosomatidae > Phrynosoma > Phrynosoma platyrhinos. Next base: position 58,761,830 of record CM034708.1, read on the forward strand.
GATCTGGATGATTTTATGAACTTACATTTAAAAATGAATATAATGATACTCTCAATTTTGGATTAGCTAATTTGGACTATTGTGGTTGCTAAGTCTTATGAGTATGAAAGTAGAGTTGCTAGTTCAGGACTGTTCCAGGACCTGAAGTTTTTGGATCAAAATGTGAGACCTAGTAACAACCCTGGTGATGTCATTAAGGTTTATGTATTAAGTACTGATCACAGTTGGTCACAATTTGTCATTCAAACACACACTCACATGCAGACAGATCATATTTTCCTGTTTGGGAATTAAGATAAAAATCTTACCTAATGAGTTTGTATGAAATGAGAGGATTATTCCTTCTCTTTTAAAGAGATAGGCTAAGAAACATTTAATCTAGGTTTCTAGCTTCTCACCAGCAGGGAGATGCAGAGTAGAGTGGAGAGGAAATCCTGGTACCCCAGTGTCTAAGAAAGAAGTGAGACGCTAACTAAGAAAATACATAGACACACCCACCCCAGCAATCTCTGGAAGTTGTAGCAACAAATCCATTAAGGGCCAAAGCAGATGGGCAGCAAGGAGTGGATTCTGACCACTCTGGGTGCCAATACACTAGGAGTGTGGCAACCACATGGCCTACTTCCAGGTCCCAGGCCTGCCACTGCTAGGAGCCAGATTACTCCGGCCCAAAACACACAAGCCAAATAAAGCAGCTTCCGGCCACTGTGGGGACATGGTGTTCTAATGACGCATGCCCCCAAAATGTCCAAAAGTTGCTCTGGTGCTGTGATCCAGTCCTTTGGACTGGATCAAAAAGGAGCTGGAATAATCCAATTCCTGGTGGCAGATAATTTGGGACTGCAGTGGAACTTGCTTTGGAAACAGGCCATGTGGTTGCCACAGTCCAAGCATGGTCTGCTTGCCCCTCAGGCTTCTTTTTGATTCAGTCCAAAGGACGGGGACACACCTTTAGAGCAGCTTCAGGCTGCTTTGAGGACATGTGCCATTTGAATGCCACACCCCCAAAGTGTCTGGAAGCCACTTTATTTGGTCCATGTGTTTCAAGCCTTTGCCCTGCAAACTATAGCAAGTTAGTGCTCAACTAGCTGAGATGGAGCTTTGCACACATCTCTTTTCTCTTAGCTGGAGCTGGGCCCAACAAAACTAGAGCACTGGCACCCCATCTCCTACCTGGAGATGATCCATGAAAACAAGAGTCAGGCCCAGGCCCTAACATCTGGCCACCCTATATAAATGTCACTATTGCCCTTTACTTATTGCTTCACAGCCTCCAGTTTCCAACATTCCTTGGAAATAAATCCATCTCTGTGATTTGTTTGGTTAGGTCCTATTCTGGAAACTGCCTGGTACTAAGTCCAGACCTGGCTATTTGACTCTTCAAGTCTTAGAGATCTGGGCTTATCATGACTCAGACGAAGTGGATATTTGTGATGGTGGCAGTAGCACTTGGCAGGATTAGATTGCAATCATATGAAGAGAAAGGATTCAGACTGTTTAGTTTAGCTCAGTTGGTGCTCTGGCAGCACTGATCCCAAACCCTCTTAGGTGTTACAGGATGGGGCAATTATCCCTATATAACAAAGGGTGAAATTCTTTGTAATGCATTAGGTTGTGTGCAAGAGTCAAATACTATACAGTTCTTCAGTGGGATACACCAGATTTGCCACCATGTCATATTTTGTTTTCATTTTTCTTATAGTCCTGTGCATTTAACATCAGATGTATATCCTACTAGATACAATGGGACTTCCACCTCAGTAAGTGTGATGGAAGTACACATTAACAGACAGAATGCTGCAGTTTTGACTTATGCCACAGCTTGCACCAGAACAGTGCTATCAGATATCCATGGCATTACGAAAGGACCATATTCTCCCAAATGATGCAGTCCTTCTTTTGGTATCATCATCTTCTGAGGTACATCTGGTAGGAACATGAGAGACAGTCTCCTTGGTGTCTATTCCCAGTCTCTGGAAAATCCTTCCAAGGAGGTGAGACTGGGTCCCATTTGCAGGTGAAAACCATTTTGTTTTGGCACACCTGTGAGGGCTGACTGCTGAAGATTAAAAGTCTTTCAAAATGTACTATACTGTTTATGGTGTGTGTGTGTGCTTTTTATTCTATTGATACTTTATTCAATTTCTATGATACAAATTATTAGCTGTGACTTTTTGAAACTTCAGCCTCAACATACCCTTCAACACTTCACCAATAAGAGCAAATTTCTTCAGTCTCTCCTAATTTATTTGGTTTTCCTCATTAATGAGGGAACCTTTGCTCTCTTGACCACAGTCTGATGTTGCCTGGACACACATGTCCACTCCTCCACTCCTCTCCTCCTTGTTGAATTAACTGAGTGCAAACTAGTTTTGAACTTTGAACTCAGAATCTTATCACATAAGCAATTAAACTGGCTTACCTGAGCCAGCTTAAAATTTAAAATGGGAGACATCCTGATTTTATCACAAGGATTTAGCTAAAATAAATGGAATACACTGGTTTCACTCGTTATTTTATTTGTTTAAATATGCAAGGATATTCAGCTCCATGAATCTATCTGGAAGTCAAGCATGCATTTAACTCTCTCACACACTAACACAAATGGGTCTTAAATATGTATAATGTTGAGTGGATCAGGTCCCAAATAATTTATTTAAAATGTTCCCTAAAGATACACTTTAACAATTAAACTGTTTTATCCTATTGATGAGGGATGGAATAAGAGTCCAAGTGCATCATGATTTCTACTCTGTTTTAAAGATTTTCTCTCTTCTTTTTCTTTCTGTCATGTGACTCAAGTTACAGGTCTTGGGGCATTGCTCATCAAAGTTATGGAAGTTAAAGAAATATTTCACTTGTTTGTGTCTACTTAAAAGAATTAAGTATGAAGAGTAGGTTCAGAAGTTCATTTTGAAAGTGAAGGGTGAACTCTAATTATAATCTGGACTCTGAAGCATCTAATTTACTCCCAGCTGTGTAATAACGACCCTATGCTTTTGTCAACAGCAGCTGATCAGCACTAAAAGTGAAGCTGCATGAATAGAAATCTTCTTCCTTTAGGCAGAAATAGCTCTCTCACCACACTGGAGACAATGCTTTTAGGTCCATGCCATTAGTCCAAGAGCATGAGAAACAAAGCCAGAAATAATCAAACAGGTTTTCAAGTCCTGGATATACAAGCCAGGAGGTTGGTCTTCACAGCAAGTTAATGCAGCAACAGGGAATACAGTATATAAAATGAAGGAGACGCACATTAGCTTTCTCTGAATTATGTTCTTACAGAGAGCAATTTGACTGTGTGAATTTATAATTCAGTTTCCTCTTCTCATCTCACCTTTATACAGAAGTTATGAAAATTGTAAAAATGAAACTGGAGGCCAAAGAATTGATCTTTTTCAATTTAATACTCCGGAATGAGTCTTTGGAACTCACTGCCAAAGGAAGCTTGTTTCATTTAGGAAGCTGGATATATTTAGTTTGGACAAAATAAGACTGAGATAACATGATAGTTATTTTTAAATATCTAAAGGGAAGTCATGTAGAAGATGCAGGAAGCTTATTTTCTGGGCACATTGAACACAAATTAATGAATTCAAATTTCAGTATAAGAGATTCTACCTAAATGTTAGGAAGAACCTTTTCTTTTACTGAGAGAGATGAGGGAGAAACATCAGCAATCTAAGATATGCAGATGACACCATACTACTAGTTAAACAGTTACTAAGGATGGTAAAAAATGAAAGTGCAAAGGGTATGCTTAGCACTGAACAGAAACAAAAATAATAACCACAGAATAAATACATAAATTCAGCCTAGACAATGAGGAAATCAAAACAGTTAGAGTTCCTATACCTAGGATCAAGCATTTATCAGAATGGTGGTTGAAGTCAATAAATCAAAGGACTAGGAAGGCTGGGTAGGACAGCTATGAAGGAACTAGAAAAGCTCCTAAGGAATAAAGAGCACTAAAGAACACTCATCCATGCCATTGTATTTCCCATCACCTTGTATGGATGTGAGAGCTGGACAGTGAAGAAAGCAGGCAGAAAGAAAATCAATTCATTCAAGATGTGATGTGGGGAAAGAGTGCTGAGGATTCTGTGAACAGCCAAAAAGACAAACAAATGAGTGCCTGAACAAATCAAGCCTGAAATCTCCTTGGAATTCAAGATGATCAAATTGAGGTTGTCATATTTTGGCCTCCTAATGGATCACTAGAAATGACAATAACGCTAGGAAAAAATGGAGGATAGTAGAAAGAGACCTAGATTGCATGCTAGACAAGTTGGGATTTGGGAATAGTGGTTGTTTTTATATTGTCTTGTTTTAATGCTGTAACCCGCCTCGATTGTTGGGCAGAGAGGCAGGCTATAAATAAAAATTATTATTATTATTATTATTATTATTATTATTATTATTATTATTATTATTATTATTATATAAAAAGTGTAATAAAATCCCTTAGTTAAACAAATAAATCTTTGTACCTCTATGAGAGCATTTCCCTGTATCAGTTCCTACTGCAGAAAAAAGAAAAGCAGATCACCATGTTCTGGCAGGCTTTTTTATTTAAAATGAACATATAGTATATGTATGTGTGAAATGAAACAGCTAGGTCGGATAAGCTTTGCGTAAATAACCAAAAATATT
>CM034708.1:58774354-58793914 GCA_020142125.1 Phrynosoma platyrhinos
GGAAAAAGATGATTCCAACAACTATCATTGTTTCCCAAATATTTGAAGGGATGTCATATTGAGGAAGGTGCTTGCTTGTTTTCTGCTGCTCCAGAGAATAGGACTCAGAACAACTATTCCCTTCATCCTGGAGAGAAGTGACCAGAGGGGTGCCACAGGGTTCTGTCCTGGGCCCAGTACTAGTCAACATCTTTATCAATGATTTGGATGAAGGAATAGGAGGCATGCTTCTCAAATTTGCCAATGACACCAAATTAGGAGGAATAGTTAATACCCCAGAAGACAGGATAAAAATTCAAAATGACCTTAATAGATTAGAAAGCTGGGCCAAAGCTAACAAAATGAATTTCAACACAGAGAAATGTAAGGTACTGCACTGAGGACAAAAACAAACAAAAAAAAACACACCGAAATGCATAGATATAAGATGGGGGACACCTGGCTTATGTGTGAAAGGGATCTAGGAGTCCTACTAGACTACAAGTTGAACATGAGTCAACAGTGTGATGCGGCAGCTAAAAAGGCCAATGCAATTTTAGGCTGCATTAATAGAAGTATAGTATCTAGATCAAGGGAAGTAATAGTGCCATTCTCCTTTGGTTAGGCCCCACCTGGAATAATCTATCCAGTTCTGGGCACCACAATTCAAAAAGGATGCTGAAAAACTGGAGCATGACCAAAGGAGGGTGACTAAAATTTGCTGGTTCACTATTTTAACTCTATTGTTGTTTTAATCTTTTCTTGGTTTAATCTTGTTTTAAGAGGTTGGGTGGGTGGATTATGTGAGGAGGGAATGTTTTAACTTGCATTGTTTTAAAATGTTGTGACCCGCTCCGATTGCCGTGCAGAGGGGTGGGCTATAAATAAAACTTATAATTATTATTATTATTAAAATGGTGAAGGGGCTGGAAACCATGCTCTATGAGGAACGACTTAGGAAACTGGATGTGTTTAGCCTGGAGAAGAGACAATTAAAAGGGGATATGATAGTCCTCTTTAAATATTTGAAGGGATGTCATATTGAGGAGGGAACAAGCTTGTTTTCTGCTGCTCCAGAGAACAGGACCCAGAACAATGGATGCAAGCTACAGGAAAAGCGATTCCACCTCAACATTAGGAGGAACTTCCTGACAGTGAGAGTTGTTCAACAGTGGAACACACTCCCTTGAAGTGTGGTGGAGTCTCTTTCTTTGGAGGTATTTAAACAGAGGCTGAATGGCCATCTGTTGCGGGTGGTTTGATTTTGAATTCCTGCATGGCAGGGGCTTGGACTGGATGGCCCTTGTGGTCTCTTTCAACTCTATGATTCTATGAACTTTGCCCATCCCACTCAGTAAAGGCCTTTAAATTCCATCATGGGAAAGCCTATGTATATCACTGACTGCCCTGGGTCTGACTTTGCTTTAGAGGCAGAGGCAGACTCTGAGCCTGAGAAGGAGACAGATCTGGGGTTACCTAGAGGCTCTGTTGTCTCAGAGGAGGCACAAGAGGTTGCAGAAGGAGAGACAGACTATGCTGCCAGTACTAAGACCTGTGGAGCAAAGACAAGCCAAGGAATCCTTGGGGCATTCATGTAGGATAGAAGCCAAAAGGAGAGCTAATTGCAATCAGCTGAGGCATGCTGAGGTTTAGCTAATCACAATCAGCTGAGACATGCTAAGCCTTTTAAAAAGGCTCCAGCTAATATGATTCCTTGCAGCTGATAATCAGTCTTGTAGCCTCCTTAGTTACTGTGTATTCTGTTCTCTGCTATTGGACTCCTGTTTTCTGACCTCTAGAACTGTCGTGTGACTACGCTTCTGCTTCTCCCTTTGTTGTTAATACTGGACTCTTGTGTGACTTTTGGAATGGACTTTTGACTACTCCTTCACTTATTCCTCTGTGGTGCTGTCCTTGGAATAGGTAAACGGGACAATCTGTCGGCTGCCTCATAAATCTCTTCAGGCAGGTGTAATGGATGCACTAAAACAGCAAGGCCATGAACTGGCTGCCCACGTAATGCAGCTGGTGGCTGGTGTAAATACCTTGCAAGGGCAGCTTAATGAGATCCAACAGGTAGTAGCTCCTGCTATTCCTCATTGGAAGGTGCCTATTGCTTTGCCTGATAAGTTTCTAGGGGAGCCTAAGTGATTGGAAAGTTTTCTGGCTAGTTGCCAGTTGTAAATGAATGTGAGTGGGGAGGATTTCCCTACAGATGCTGTGAAAGTTGCCTTCCTTATCAGTCTCCTTTGTGGACCTGCAGCCAACTGGGCTATACCTTTGATTAGACAGAACAGCCATTTGCTGAATGCCTATGATTTATTTGTTCCAGATAGCTTGGGGAGATCCAGTGAGGACCAAGACTGCTGACCAGGAGGTCCGGATTCTTCATCAAGGCCAAGGTACTGTTTTGCAGTATGTAACTGCCTTCAAGATGTTGATATGTGATTTGGGCTGAAATGATCCTGTCCTCCAGAGCCATTTCAAGGCTGGACTAGCGGAGGACATTCAGGATGAGCTAGCCTGTGCAGCACCCCCAGAGACTTTATAGTTGTTAATTGGACAGGCACTGTGGATGGATGGAAGACTGGAGACATGCTACCGAGCTCGCCAGGTGCCTGCGACTTGCTCTGCTGATCATCCCACTTGGATACCTTCCATGGCTCCTTGGCCTGCTCCCCCACCCACCTGGAAACCTCCTGCAACTTTGAGACCTGTGTCTGGAGACGCTGCTGTCAAGCCCAGGGCTTGGGGTCACCTCTCTGCTACCAAAAAGGCCCAAAGGTGCCAGGCCAGCCTCTGTTTATACTGTGGTGAAGCTGGCCATTTTGCCTGGAATTGCCCAACCAAAGGGTGTGGCCTTTCTCAATCTCCAGGAAACCCAATCCCCCAGGTCTAGGTGGACTCACTAGTCTGGGGAAGTGTGGCACTGATCCATTGGAGCCATCCAGGGAGCTCAAAAAGGACCCCTTGCTGGTAGCTGCAACTCTTTGGCTTACTCAAGGCAACCCATGTTGGGGCTATGATTGATCTGGGGTTTCCAGAAACTTTATGGACTTGGAGTTTGCAGCCCAATACCATATTCCATGGCATCTGTTGCCTGAGCCTCACTCGGTGGAGACCATTGATGGTCGGTTTCTGAGTTCAGGATCAGTGAAGCACCGGACTGCAGTACTGATCCTTGAGATCCAGGGCCATGTAGAACAGGTGCAATTCCTCTTGGTGAAGGTTCTGCATTTCCCATTGATGTTAGGCATGACCTGGCTCACCTGACATGACCCTCAGATTTTGTGGTCTTGCCAGGAGGTACTCTTTGCCTCTGAGTATTGCCAGGAACATTGCTGGCCCAAGTGACTGCAGGTGACTACAGACTCCAGCCAAGAGCAACCCCCCGTGGAGCTGCGCCAGAAGTATCTGGACTTTGCGGATGTGTTTGATAAAAAGGAGGCAGACTGTATACCACCCCATTGGGTCTATGACTGTGCCATTGACTTCTTTCCAGGGGCCCCTATTCTGACAGGGTGGATTTATTCTCTTTCAGAGTCTAAGTTGGTGGCCTTGAGGGACTTCCTGGAGAAAAAACTTAAGTTGAGGCTTCATCTGCCCATCTACTTCTACTGCTGGGGCTCCCATACTTTTTGTATGCAAGAAGTGTAGAGGGCAACATCTCTTCAATGATTATCAGGTGTTGAATTGGATTACGATCCAGAATTGTAACCTGCTGCCACTCATCCCAGAGCTGGTAAAAAGATTGCAAAATGCCTGAGTTTTCACCAAGTTAGACCTCCTAGTGAGGATCCAAACTGGAAATGAATAGAAGATAGCCTTCCAGATGAGGCATGGCCAGTATGAGTACATAGTGATGCCCTTTTGCCTGTGTAACATACCCACTGTCTTTTAGCACTTTGTCAATGATGTCTTCCGTGACTACCTGGACTGCTTTGTCATGATCTACTTGGATGACTCCTTGATCTACTCACCCATCCAGGTAGCTCATGATGCTCATGTTCAGGCAGTGTTGCAACATCTCTGTGAACATTGGCTTTATGCCAAGTTAGAGAAGTATGCTTTTAACCTCACCACTGTGGACTTTCTGGGCTATCAGCTCTCATTCCAGGGAATCGAGATGGATCCTGCTAAAGTTGAAGCCATGACCTCCTGGCATCCTCCCAGAAGCTGGAAGGAGGTCCACTGGTTTCTAGGATTCATCAACTCCTATCAGAAGTTCATCCTAAACTACACAGACCAGACAGCTCCTATTGCCCAGCTACTCTATGGAAAGGTCCCTTTCAGATGGACCCCAGTGGTGCAAGAGGCCATCCAGTAGCTGAAACAGCAGTTTACATCGGGATCACTCCTTCAGCATCTGGATTCCAAGACACCCTTTGTGGTGGAGACAGATGCCCCTAATGTCACCACAGGAACCATTCTTCTACAGCTCACGCCCATGGGACTGGGACTGCTGCCCTACACATTCTACTCACAGCAGTTGAAGCCTCTGGAGACCAACTACATGGTCTGGGAAAAGGAGTTACTGGCCATAAAAGCAGCCTTTGAGGTTTGGCGGCATCTGCTGGGAGGGGCTGCTCATCCAGTGGAGGTCCACGCAGACCACCAGAGTACTTCTAAACTGCAAGGAAGAGGCAGAAGCAGTGCTCCCTCTTCTTCACCTATTTCAACTTCTGCCTGACCTACATCCCTTGGGACCAGAACCTACAAGCTGACACTTTCTCCCGAAAACCCAAATACATGGCATCTCCCGAAGCAGACCTACCCTCTACAATTCTATGGCCAGAGAATTTTGCCACTTAGAGAGAGACTCAGACCCTACAGAACTGGATTTGGGAAGGACAATGTCAGTGCTCCTTGGTGAGGTGAGGACCCATCATACCCTTATGTCATGTGGGAGGGACATCTTTACCACCAGAACCATCTCTATGTCCCAGTGGAAACCTGCCAGGAGGAGATATTATGCCTATGCCACAACAGCCATGAGAATTCTAGTGGCCTTGCATCTGAGCTGAGGTGTCCCACTACATCAGTTCATGTCCTGTCTGTCACCTGGCAAAAGTCCAGCCTGGGAAACCCACTGATCTTTTGCAACCACTGGAAACTCCATCAGGGCCCTGGAAAAAGATCTCCATGGACTTCATCATGGAATTATCCCTCTTGGCATGTTCCACCACCATTCTACTCATGGTGGACATATTTTCAAAGATGGTCCACTTCATCCCATGCATGGGCGGGCCTTCTACCAAGGACACTGCCCTCCTGTTCCTGCACTATATATTCTGACTTCATGGCCTACCAGAGGGGGTCATCTTGGATTGTAGACCGCGGTTCACAGCATGGTTTTGATACAGTTTTTTACACCAGTTATGTATCCAGGCCCAGTTGTCCTCCACGTATTGCCCCGAAACTGATGGACCGATGGAGAGAATGAATGCTACTCTGGAACATTATCTTTGATGCTACACTAATTACCAACAGGACAACTGGGTGGAGTACTCTCCCTGGCAGAGTTCGCCTACAATAATGCCCAACATTTCTCCACTCAGCAGTTGCCATTCTTTGTAAACTATGGTTTCCATCCTCACCAGTTTCCTGCAGTGGCGTCTCCATCTCTGGTCCCCGCAGCAGATCAATGGGTGCAAGAATTTCATGCACTGCAGGAACTACTCAAGGAACAGCTGGAACAGGTGAAGCAGGTCTACAAACAAACAAAATAAATCAGTAAAAAGACAAACGAGTAAAATATCTCCTTCACAATGACTAGGGTAGCTGACAGTCCTAAAAATTATTATTACCAATAATTGTTATTAAATGTAAGATGCTATAGTTAAGAAGAAAGAAGAGCATTGTTTAAAATCCAGGTAGACTATTTTGATCTGTAACAAAATTCAATGAACCAGATCAATTAGTCAAATAGGTAAGAAGACTGTAAATCTTTTTCTTCTAAAGGAAGCCCATGATTTTCAAGATAAGTTCTTCTCCTATATTATGTAGAAACAAGATGGAGAGCTTTCTTTATGAGGGGGCTCTGGTTGTGGAATACCTTCTGTATTAAGGTAATATTATGCAGATGTTATATTGCTTTTAGGACCAGCTTAGCACCTGGTATGTGTGAATGTCATACAGATATTTTAAAACTTTTTTTAATGTCATATGTAATAACTACCTATTTTATGTATTTGTCTTTTTCAATTCTGTAGTTTGTTGGGGTTTTACCAGAGAATTTGTTGCTTTTAAATTACATCTTGTATTGTGCCCTGGTACAACCAAACAAAGGATAAAATACAAATATTTTAAACAACAGATAAATAAATAAGCCTTTGGGCTATTATTCATGCTTGCACTAAATTGATACATTCCCTCTTGTGTATCTCTTTTGATTAATCTTTTATGGTGTTTACACTGTAAACTTTTATTATGAGTTTCTTAATATTATCATTTATTAAAAGCCACTATTGTAATTTATTAAAGGAAGTGAAGATTTAAAACCACCAGCTAACCAAACGGTGATGTGACAAAGGCTGAATCTACACTGCAGAAATAAAGCAGTTTGACAACACTTTCACTGGCATGGCTCAATACATTAAAAAAAAATTCAACAAAAGACAATACAAACCATAACACAGCACAGGACATAATTAAAAGCCCATCCCATTTAGTTTTTTAAAGCCTGGTGGCACAAGAATGCTTTTAGCTGCTGATAGAAGATCAATGAAGTAGGCATCCTAATCTCTTCAGGGATGGAGGTCCAAAGACTAGGAGCAGCCACCAAGAGCATATTCTCCTTTTTACCCACCAAAGGAACCTGAGAAGGTGATGGGACAGAGAAAGACCTCTCCAGAAGATCTTAAGAGTTCTGATCGGCTCATACAGACATATAACAGTCCTTCAAATAGCCTGGATCCAAAGCTTTATAAGTCATCACCAGTATTTTGAATTGTGCCCAGAAATGGACCGAAAAAGTTGCCAATATTATTGTTCTGTTCTTCTCAAACCTTTTTCTTTGAATCAAATTAAACGTTATGATAGCATCCTGTCCCACACCTGAAATAGCAGGCTTATTATATACAGTTTACACTGTTTTAAATTAGTGACATTTTAGATATAACATTTTAAAAATCAATTAACATTAGCCTTTTTATCTGTATTACATTTTAACTTTGTTGTAAGCAGGCTTGGATGCCACCAGGAGAGGCAGGATATACCATATATACCAAACTTCATATATAAGTTGAAAGCAGGTTTGGGGGGCCAAAATTATGGATTTTGATATAACTCATGGATAAGTCGAGGGTAAAACTTAGGGGCATGTAACAAAAGATCTAATGAATAATGCAAAGGAAAATGAAGCTAAAGAATTTACAAAATTCCAGCAGGCAATACTGTTTGTGCTCACACTACATGGATGAGAGAGTAAAGGGGGGTTGGGTCAGTGCTTCCAGGAGAGATTACACTCTTGCCTATCTTGAAGTGGTTTCTTTAAAAAAAAAAAAAGCAAAAGCAAAGCAGCTTCATTTATATACAGCTTCATATTGTGCTATGGGATGTCTAAGCAGTTTACAACTGTAAGCTCATTGCCCCACAACAGTTGGGTACTCATTTTAGTGACCTCGGAAGGGTGCAGGCCTGAGTCTAGCCTGAGCCCTGGCTAGTATTGAACTCGCAACCTTGTGGTCTATGAGTGAGTGGCTGCAGTACAGGCATTTAACCACTGCACCACCAGGGCTCTAAAAAAAGAGTTAAAGTACAGTACATTGACCTGTGGATAAGTCAACTCGGGTTTTTTGGGTCAATTTTTTGACTAAAATGTTTAGAGATGTATATATGAGTATATACAGTATATCAGATAGATAAATGGCATGTTTTTACTCTTAAAAGAAACTCTTTTTTCCTCCGTGTCATCAGGCATTTTTTTCTCTCGCTCTACTGAAGAAGAGATTTGAAGCATTAAGTCATATTTTATAATTAATACCTTTTTATATACACCTCCATTAAACATGGTGCTTCCCTCGCTGACCCCAAGCTTTCAGTCAGAGAAGAAATGAGGCTTCTATTTGCTCCTTCAAGTCCTTAACTTTGAGGAAACAGCCAGAGGAAATGTTTGCCTGTTTTACTGAGAGTTGGGGCCTTTGTGAACTGCTAGAAATAGTGCAAATTGAGTCCACTTTAACTGCCCTGGCTCAGTGCTAGGGAATCATGGGAAATGTATTTTTTTCTGAGACATTGAGCCTTCTCTGTCAGAGAGCTTTGGTGCCACAATAAACTACAGTTCCCATGATTTCCTAGCACTGAGTCAGGGCAGTTAAAATGGACTCAGTTTGCAATATTTCTGGCAGTCTGCAAAGGCCCTTAATCTTATTCATTCAGAACTCTTTAATTTCAGTAGGTACATCAAGTGGAATTTTCTTATGACAGAGCAAACACAGTGACAGAAGGAAACAAAGGATAACTCAGTACTTCCAAATGAATGATGGGGTCCACTCTCAAGTATAGACATGAAAAGCAATAGACCAGCTATCATCACTGAAATGGAAAACACACCGAGAAAGAAAGAGAAAAACAAGATTATTCATATAAAAAACTTTCCATTATCTTAGATCATGTGATCATTTATTTTTATGTGCCTTCAAGTCATTTCTGACATGGCAATCCTAAGCCAAATCTATTATGGTGTTTTCCTGGCATGGTTTATTCAGAAGTCCCTTTCAGGTGGACCCCAGTGGCGTAGCAGGTCTTCTCCTGAATCTGAGAGCATATAACTTGTCCAAGATCACCCAGTGGTTTTCATGGCCAAGCTGGGAACCAAACCCCAGCCTCCAGAGTTGTGGTCCAACACGCAAACCACTACACCACACTGGCTCTCCATGTTATCCTACTAGAGAGGGTTTTTTTTTTTTTTTTTGTTATCAGCTTTTAAACATTTGTTAATGTAAAATTGTGAATGAAAAAATAATAAAATGGCAGTATTCTGTCATTATATTCAGAATTTATATTTTTCTTTTAAAATGGTTATGTGGCTATTAGTGTGTGTGTGTTTGAGAGAGAAAATTTAGAATCTGTCCATAGAGAAGGTACAATTTTATTTAATTTTTAGAAAAGAAGTTGTATCCCACCACACCTAAGTGAACTATACAGTTTTTCCAATGTTTATCTATGTTGCCACTCACACACTATTAAATTGACTTTTTTTTTTTTTTGGTACCATTTTAAGGGAAGAGGAAGAGTTATTCCATAGTTCCATGCCATCACCAAGAATTATCCTACATTGGGAGGAGGATGAAGTCTGTGAAATCTTTGAAAAAAGTGCTGTGGTTATCATCTTATCTTCCCTCATATTTTTCTCTTTTTTTAAAAAAAAAATAGAGTTACAAGCTTTGTAGATCACAGGAATGCTGTGGATGATTTTAATAAGGCCTTTGACAAGGTCTCTGTGGCATTTTTGCAGAGCAGCTAGTAAAATGTGGGCTAAATAATGCTACTGTTAGATGGGTTTCTAGCTGAATAGTTCCATATATAGTCTGGTTGGAGTTAAGTAGAGGATTCTTTGCTAACTCCATTTCTCTAAGGTGTCGCAGACTGTTCTAGGACCTTTCTGATACTGATGTCAAGCTGACTGGTTGGTAATTACTAAAGCCCTCTTTTTCTCCACTTTTGAAGATTTGGACAGCATTTTCCCACTTTTAACCTGAAAGGATTTCACATGACCCTTGAGCTCATCTAAAAGTATCCAACCTAATTTCTTTAGACAGTTTCCCCTTTTATTTCTCATTGGAAATGTTTGCCTTCAAAATCTCACTTTTAAGGAACTCTCATCCACCATGAATTCTTTTTTTCTTTGAGTATTAATGACTAGGGTCCAAAACACGCTGCAGAAATAATCCAGTTTGAGACTGTTTTAACTGACCTGTCTCAATGCTAATGAATCCTGGAAATTGTAGTTTATTGTGGTACCAGAGCTCTCTGACAGAGAAAGCTAAATGTCTCACAAAACTACAGTTCCCAGAATTCTCTAGCATTGAGCCAAGGCAGTGAAAGTGGTCTCAAACTGGATTATTTCTGCAGTGTATTTGGAGCTAGGAGTATTTTCTTAAATTTATTGGGGTGGTGTAATGGTTTGAGGGTTGGGCTATGACTCTGGAGACATACCCTGGAAATTAAATTGTCATTGTGTCATGCTAGTATGGCTTATTTTCTTGGTAGAGTGACTCCTACCAGGTATCAGGACAGTTGGTCTCCCATTACCACTATCTCCCCATTTTTAATATTTCACAATCTGTTCTAAAAAAACATAAAACAGGTTTTCAGTCTGGTTGGAGGTGTAATCTATTCCTTTTGAAATGGTTACAACCCTCAGTTACTACAATCCAATCAAGTGTCTCATCCTGCAATATTTTAGTAATGTCTATTAAATCATATTTGCCTTCCTGTGTTAAGAATTTAAGTTTGTCTTATTTTTCCCATGCACTGTGTGTTAATGTAGAGTCTTCTGACATCATGTTTTCCAACTGCTTCCTTATTGTTTTTTACTGTTTATTGGAGCACTGCTGTATCAATACTCTAGTTTTCCCTGCATCACTGATGCTGTTGTCCTTTGTACTTATTGTCTCCTTTTCCTCTGAAATATTGTCTCATTCTTCAGTAAGATTCAGTGTGAAGGCCTTATGATCAGGTTTGTGAGACTTTCAGCAAACAAATTCTTACCACTGTCAGAATTTGCCAGAAGTCCTTCCTAATAGCAGCATTAACTATGGGCCTTTGCAGACTGCCAGAAATAGTGCAAATTGAGTCCACCTTAAGGGTTAGGGTTAGTGCTAGTTTTTTTTCCTGGGAATTGGTTTTTTTCTGAAACATTGAGCCTTCTCTGTCAGAGAGCTCTGGTGCCACAATAAAATACAGTTCACATGATTCCCTAACCTTAACTCTTAAAGTGGACTCAATTTGCACTATTTCTGGCAGTCTGCAAAGGCCCCCAAGAAGCCATCTTATCAAGTCTGCATGCCACTGCCTCTGCCACTGCAGTAGGGAATCACATGCCACTACCACAAAAGCCTACTTCTTTTTTTTTAATTTTATTTTTTAAGAAAGAGATACACAAAAAACAAAAACAAAAATAAAACAAACATAACATTTGAATATATATATATATATATAAAGCTTCTTCTAACTTAAAAGAGCCTACTTCTCTGGGAAGTGACAGGAATCTTTTAATCTGCTTCATCTACAAACTGATCATCTTTGCAGTTTGGATAGTTAGATCTCAATAAATACCTTCTTCTCCAGCAGGGCAACCAGCTTTCACAACTATTGATATAGCCTTCTATGTCTTCAGGCAAGAAAACATAGTACATATGTTGCAGGGAACTCCTCACCACCCTTGTCCCTTCAAACTTTGTAGACAATGATGCAGCAGTCTGGACCTCCCTCTCAAACCTCCCCACAAAATGCCCCATTTACTGTCCCTGTTCACTTACTTTTGCTAACAGAAGCTGTGAAGGCACTTAGACACTGCTGCTTGCTTTGCCTCAGCCATGGGTGCATCTGCAGTATAGAAATAATGCAGCATGGCACTAAACTGTCATGGCACCATACTACAGAATCCCTGAGATTTCTAGTTTTGTGAGGCAGCAGCACTCTCTGGTAGAGAAGGCTAAAGACCTTTTAAAACTACTTCCACTGTAATAAAAACTAACATCACCACCCCTCTAAGCAATGTGTACCTTCACACGGATACAACACTAATGTTCTCTTTACCAAAAGATGCTTTAATTAAATAATGAGGAAAAGGGATGAAGAAAATAACCAAAACATAAAATTAAAAAATCTCATTTTCTATACATTTTTGCTGGAAGATTATTTTCGTCCATAGCATCCATTATATCAATTTTCTATGAACAAAAATAAACTTGGTTCACCCTTCCATCCCCCTTCCTCAGGCATTACTTTTTAACTCACATATTTGAAGTTTAAAATATGGCTTTAAAGCATGGCGTACTCATGGGGGGAGGTTTTTATAGTCTCTTTTTATTAATCCAGTATAAAAAAGATACCTTCCAGCTCTTAAAATCACCCCAACCACTCAGAGCTTAGGGCCCCAAACATTAGGACTTTGATCCAGAATAAATTGGAGCATTAGGTGGCTATGAAGAAACAATTGACATAATCTGCAACATGAGGCTTGTTTCAAATAGCAGCAAGTCATTTTTGTCATGTTAAAAAAGATCTTCTCCATTTAGTGATTTAGGTGTAGATATTTCCCCACAGAGGCATTCCTGGAGGCAGTGTGAAGAGGGAATCTCTTACTCACAGAGTGATATTATAAAAAACACACAGAGTAATAAGTGGAGTCCCTACAGAGAACACTTTGAACAGGGAACATCCAAAACATCCTCAGTGCTTCAGATTACATTTGTTTGAATTTTTAACACAGGGTAACACAGCCTACTATGCACCAGCTGCTCCAAATGAGGCTGCCAACTTTTGTTTTTAACCATTCTGGCATGAGCACATTCTATGCAACTTTGAAACAGAATTGGTTGTGTGTTCACTTTTCTAATGAACCAAAATATAAATGGTTTCTGAGTATGAGCTAAGTGCGTTACCATTTTTTTCTCTTTATTTCCTAAGAGGGAATGTTTGAATAGTGTCTTTAATAACTTACAGGAAGAAATTCATCAGATTCTATTTTACCCATCTTTGTACTCTATGTTACATCTACTAAATTCCTACTGTTCATGCAGTTATTAATACATTTGCTGAAAAATAATGAGGAAGAAGTTGTGTGATTGTTTACAGGGTACAAAAGGACAGGAAGCATATTATCGAAATTTTTACACTGAGAAATAACAGAAGAAGGGGCATGAAGAGAAGAGCAGGCAAAACAGAGAAGTAGTAATTTCATTTTGTGTACTTAGATTTATGAGCCAGCATGGTGCAATGGTTTGAGTGTTGGACTAAGATTCTGGTACACCAGGGTTCAAATCCCTACTTGAACATGGAAAACCACTAGATGATTTTGGGCTCATAACATTGTCTCTGGTGGATAAACCCACCCCCCTGCTAAGAAATTAAGAAATCTTGCCAGTCTTGCCTAGAATACCTGGTTGGCCTTAGGGTCACCATAAGTTGGAAATGAAGGCACACATGACCAACAACAACAAACACTTTATACCAGATGATGATGTTGTTGTCAATAGTATTATTACTTACTTAAAAAATAGAGTTCCCAACAGTATGGAAAGCCTATCAGGAAGAATGATAGACCAGTGAGAATCTCCTTATCTCAAACTGTTGCAAAAAAAGTTATGCATAGAAAAGCATGGGGTTTTTTAAAATGCAAAACCCTGTTTCCCTGCCAACCCCTGCGTCTTCATTTTCTTTACATAAATGCTTGTTTCCTTCACAGGAAACCCCCTTTTTTCTGTGCAGAATATGTTTGGGGGGTTTTCACACTAAAAAAAACCCCTAAAAAAACACCAATGAATTTATCTACATAGAATAATTTCCTCACAAATTTTTGGGACATTCAAATATGGGGAAAATACTGTGGAGGAAAATTTGTTTTCTCCAGTAGCAGGGAGAAAACTACTACAATAATTTTTCCCCTAAGGATGAAATAGCCAAAGATTTGCATCCCAACCATTAATGAAGCCATGGGCAGATAAGGAAAATGTTGTAACATGTTCAGGAAAACACTATAGCATCAGCTTTGGGGTGTGCCCATTGTTCTTTTCTATATGCAGATAGGGATTTTCAACCTGCTCATTCCCTTGGAGCAGGTGGAGCAAACAATATTTGGGAAAACATATAACTAGTGTTCATTTCTTTGTTTTAAAACCTGTAACTGACAAGAAGGCAACATGCATCACATCTTGACCACTCTGAGCTCACTGTCTGAAAAAATTTGCTGGGTCCCTGAGAGCTTTTGATGACTAGCTATTCTCTGCAAAATTTTAGATACTGCCCTGAATGTGTTTTCTGAATTAACTACAATAGAGAATAGAGATACTTTCATTATGCATTGTTTATCTGTTTCATTGTCTGCACTTGAAAAACAGATACTGCACAAAGTAAAATTGCCCTTTAAATGTAATAGTCAGGTAAATTTCAGTAGTCTGTAGCTTTTATGATAGTGCACTATATATTTTTTTTATTTTCTTCAGTAGGCATAGTCACTTTCCCCAAAATAAAATAGTAAAAAAAAAAACCTGTAGCAAGTTTGCAGCACGTGGAAATAGTACAAAACAGCAGGAATGGAGAAAAGCCAATATGATATGGGAGGTCTGACAATGAAATTACTCATGAAATCCCCGCAGTTGAATCCTCAAGGTACTCTGGTATAGACCTTTGTCACAATTACTGCATATAGTCATGTATAAGTCTAGAATGCAGAAAGATACAATTGGTGGCCAGAAAGAAGGAGAATAAACCATAGATAACAGATGAAATGTTCAAGCAGTTAAGAAAAAAAGAGAGAAGCAAAAGGAAAGGGAGGTAGGAACAAAACCAGAACCCAAGAGTGCAACTGTTTAATGACTAGTGAGCAAGGATAAAGAAGAATACTATAATAATAAATGCAGAGAAATAGAAGACAAGAACAAAAAAGGAAGAATGAAAGCCCTCTTCCACAAGATCTGGGAACTCAAAGGGAAGTTCAAACCAAGGATTTGGATGCTCCATGATAAGAACAACATACTGCAAGATCGAGAAGAAATAAAAATACATTGGATGCAATATACAGAAGAGTTTTATAAAAGAGATGAAAAAATGAATGACCCATGGAAGGATGAACCATATAAAGATGAACCCCAAATTCTAGAAAATGTGGTAGAATCTGCAATAAGAGAAACTGGGAAGAATAAATCACCAAGAACAAATGATATTTCAATTGAACTGCTACAATCTACACAGAGAGAATTAACTCTAGTGCTAACTACAATATGCCAACAAACATGGAAAACAAAATGGTGGCCAACAGACTGGAAATGATCAATATATATTTCCATCTAGAAAAAATAGACACAAAAGACTGCAGCGACTATAGGACCATAGCATTAATTTTGCATGCAAGCAATATTATGGTCAAAATTCTACAACATAGACTCCAGTCATACATGGATAGAGAAATCCTAGAAGTGAAAGTGGGGATCAGGAAAGGAAGAGACACTAGGGACTGCATTGCAAACATACAATGGTTAATGGAGCACACCAAGGAATTCCAAAAGAAAATCAGTACGTGTTTTATAGACTGTGGAGCTTACTGCACTACACTTTTACAGGGCTCCTATTTCACTTTTACTGCTCTCGCTGCCTCCTGTAGCATTCTGGGATTTGAAGTATAGGTAAAGGCATTTAGAATTCTCAGCCAGAGAGCTCTTAGGTCTCATTGAACTACAAACCCTAAAATGCCACAGGAAGCAGCCAGAGTGGTAAAAGTGGAATAGAAGCACTTTAAGAGTGTAGTGCATTGATCTCTTATAGCAAAGCCTTTAACTGCATAGATCATGAAAAGCTATGGAATGTGCTTAAAGACATGGAAGTGCCACTACATCTGATAATCCTGTTGAGAAATCAGTGCTTAGGACAAGAGGCTACTGTTAGAACATAATATGGAGAATCAGTGGTTCCTAATTGGGAAGGGGTCAGCAAGGCTGCATTTTATAACCCTACTTATTCAAATTATATGCAGAAAATATCATATAAAAGCATGTTTAGAGGAAAGGAAGAGTAAAGACAGGAGGAAGGAACATCAGCAACAATCAACAAGATATGTAAATGACACTATATTACTAGTGGACAACATCATAGACTTGGAACAATTACTAAGGAAGGTAAAAGAAGAAATGCAAAGGCAAGTTTGCTATTGAACATAAAGAAAACAAAAATAATGACCACAAAGTACCTGCATAAATTCAACCTAGACAATGAGGAAGTCACCTAGACACCTAGAAGTCACCTAGACACCTAGACAATGAGGAAGTCAAAATAGTTAAAGATTTCTAGTACCTTTGATCAAACATTGATTGGAAGGTTTATCACACAGGAGGCAATCCCATGAAGTGCATTTAATCCCAAAAAACTAGAGTGGGATGATTTTCAGACAACATCCCTGATGTCGCCATTAACCCACAATTAACCTGTGAATAAAGTGGCAAAATCCCATCGCTTTTTATTTTTGGTATTTTCCTGTGAATAAAAAGTGGCAGGGTTTTGCCACTTTATTCACAGGTTAATTGCAGGATAATGGTGATGTCAGGGGACATCATCTGAAAACCATACCACTCTTGCAAGATATTTTTGGGATTAAATGTGCTTTATACACAGGAGGAGGATGCTTGCCTCCTGTGTGATAAAGCCCTAAGAATTGAAAGGGGAACTAAGAAAGAACTAGACAAGATCCTAAAGTGTAAATATATACAACTGTGCACTAAAGTGAGGATTGTCTAAGCCATTGTATTCCCAACACCATGTATGAATGAAGACAATGTATAGGAGTAAAATCAATTCATTTGAGATGTGGTGCTGAAAAAGAGTGTCAAGGATACCATTGACAACAAAAACAAACAAACATATGAGTCCTTGAACAGATCAAGCCTGAACTCTCCTTGGAGGCTAAGATGATAAAATTGAGGCTATTATACTTTGGACACATACTGGAAAAGGTAAAGGGTAGTAGATAGAGTGAAAAACTGCACTCTATATGGATTAACTCTGGGGGGGTAACAGGCGGGCGGCACGGGGCCGCCCCAGGAAG
The DNA here is from genome assembly GCA_020142125.1 of Phrynosoma platyrhinos. NCBI lineage: Eukaryota > Metazoa > Chordata > Lepidosauria > Squamata > Phrynosomatidae > Phrynosoma > Phrynosoma platyrhinos. The sequence continues at coordinate 58,791,096 of CM034708.1, forward strand.
CTGTGCTGTGGGGCCAAGGTATCTGCACACCTCGGCCCCGCGGTGCAGCTTCGCCACCCCTGGAAGGAGCGCTAAAATAGCGCTCCTTCCACATATCGCTGAAGGTGCGCGGCAAAAGGCTGCCGGTGCACCTTCGGCAACTCTTCTGCTGCAGCGTGTATGGACGTTGCAGCAGGAGGTCATCCTTGGAGGGCCAGCCGTGTGGAGGGCCGGCTGCTCTGAGGACGTTTTGGGAAAGGGGTTGGGGCGCCCACCATGCAGCTGCCCCTCCCCTTCCTTGCCCCAAAAACGGCACTTTGCGCCGTCTGCTTCCCCCCTCAGAGAGGTCACGAGCATGAATCTACAGAACCTAAGCAGAGCAGTGTAGGATAGGGAGGCTTGAAGATGTCTCATCCACAGGATCACCATAAGTTAAAATCAACTTGAGAGTTAAGATCAACATCTTAACCATGAGTTTGTCAGAACCTGGGTTCAGGTCCTGCCAGAATAGGTTGGGGGGATGATGGTTAAGGAGAATAGTCTGGAAGAAGCTAGAAGGTCTGGGGGGATGGGATGTGTGTAACAGCTGGGTGTTTTGATAACGGGCACTTTGGAATGCTGAGAACTGGAAGGGAGGATGGTACTCCTTGGAACAGTTGGTATGGGATGAGCTAAGGAGGGGGTGATGTAATGGGGGAACCGAAACTGTGGGAAATGTAGGTGGAGATGGTTTTGCGCGCCTAAATGTCCAGTGGGTGGGGTAAAGGTTTGACTGGGTTTAATTATGGGATTGTAATGCTGGGGGGGCAGTTCTGGCTTAAACGCAGTGCTGTGAAATACTGACTGTGTGTATTCAATAAACTCCTGATTGCTGCTATTGGCTGGTTTTTCAACTGGATCGCCCATTCTGACATCCCAAGCTGAAACTCTGCCAGTCCTCTTAATGATTAACCATGAGTTAAGATCAGCCATGAGTTAACATCTTAACCATGAGTTAAGATCAACATCTAGATGAGTTAAGATCAACATCAAAAATTGGCCAGAAAAAACTGGGTCAACTTATCCACAGGTCAATATAGGTATTTTGCTTTAACTCTTGTCAAAAAAGAAAGAAAGAAAGAAAGAAAGAAAGAAAGAAAGAAAGAGAAAGAAAGAAAGAAACTATCCTCTTCTCTGTGTGGCAAAAGGCTTAGTGTGTACTGGGAACACCTAAAAGAAGCACTGCTTCTGATCTTTTTGAATGCCTGGGTAGGAAAATGGCAGCTGTGGCAGGTCTTTGGCACTTCCCCTCAAAGGATGAATTGGGCTTTCGAAGATTTGAATATGACTCTTATGTATGTTTGTCAGCTTTTCTGGGTAAAAGTTATTAAAATCAGGCAAAATTATTAAATTAAAGTTAAACCACTGTCAATATGGTCACCATTTTCTTTGTTTTGCTTTTCTATTCTTCTTAATATGTGTGCATTTTCTTAGCCCCCACCTGTGCCTGACTGCCTGTCCCACACATTGCATAGTCTCAATTTACTATAGTTTCCTCTTCATTCATACAGCTTTAAGGGTGAGCACAAACAGTTATACCTGCCAGATTCTGTAAGTTCTCTAGCATCATTGCTTCATTCCTTGCATCCTTTGTTACATGCCCTAAGTTTTACCCAAGACATATCCATGGGTCATATCAAAATGCATAGCTTTGGCTTCAAAACCTGTCCTTGACTTATATATGAGTCCTTGACTTATATATGAGGTTGACTTATAGTTGAGCATATATGATAGCAGATTTGCCTATCACACAATCAGTGGTGTAAGTGATCCAGGGTTCGCAGGGTCAAGGCAGTGGCATTTTTTATTATCAGCGATCATTATGTCATTTGCCATCCTACTTTTCTGATTTCTTGGAGCTAAGCTACAATACTGAATTTATTGCAAATTGTTCCTGATTTATACAAAATGTTTTGTGTTTTAGTTGTGAATGGGCAATTAAGATTCACTACCTTCACAGAAGATGTGCTCCTGGTGGAGATGACAGTTGCTAGAACAAGTCTGATGATATGGATCAACACAGCTGCCTATATTTTTGGACATGCTTCAGGGATAATAATAATAATAATAATAATAATAATAATAATAATAATAATAATTTTATTTATATCCCACCCCTCTGCTAGGCAATCGGGGTGGCGTACACCATTTCAAAACATCAGAACAAATAAATCAATTCAAATCCCATCCCTCCTTCCCACACCCACCCATCCCCCCAAAACAAATCAAACTGAGCAGGTTAAATAACGATAATTAAAAATATACAATTTTAAAAAAACATAATTTTTCAATGTCATTATGGTCCTCTGAGGGTTGCAGGCCAGCCAAAACAGTCCTCCGTGGCCTTAGAACGCCACCGTTTGCTGCGCGGTGCCAGCAGAATATGGAATCAGGAGGGGGCTTTATGTCCGCCGGTGCTCCTCCCAGCTACCGTGCAGGTGCGGTGGCTCAAGCCACTCAGGTGGTCCTCCGAGGGCTGCAGGCTGGCCAAAACAGTCCTCTGCAGCCTTAGAATGCTGCCGCTCGCCGTGCGGTGCTGGCAGAAGATGGAAACAGGCGGGGGCTTTATGTCTGCCGGTGCTCCTCCCGGCTGCCATGCAGGTGCGGGGGCTCAAGCCACTCAAGTGGTCCTCTGAGGGCTGCAGGCTGGCCAAAACAGTCCTCCACAGCCTTAGAACACTGCCGCGTGCCGTATCTGTAGCAATTATCACAATAATTGCCTGCACTTTAAAATTTAATCTGCATCATTGCACATGATGTTAGTGCTGGTTATCTAAAGGCCTTTGCAGACTGCCAGAATT
>CM034708.1:58794014-58811264 GCA_020142125.1 Phrynosoma platyrhinos
TCTGCCAGTCTTTAAGAATATGTGGCCCTATGTAATTGAGTAGGCACAGAGCCTAGCAAGTGTACCTTTTGTGCCTCCAAATCTAAACAGAATATGGTAAATTTTTCTGTACTATGTGCCTTTGAGCATCTTCTACAAATCTCAACAGAATGTGGTTCACTTGCTTGTACTAATTCCCTTTACGTATCTTCTAGTTTTGCCAAGGTGATCTTCTGGGCCCTACCTCTACCACATTCCTCTAACTGTGCCATCTGCTCAAATGTGTGGTTTGTATGAAATTCAATGGTTATTTAATCTCTTCTTAGGTTTTTAGCTCCTTGGCTAAAGATACTCTGTGCCATTTTGGAAAGACTTACATTCACTCTCTTGACCTCTCCACCCACCCACCCACCCACCGACCCACTCCACATTTAGTTGAATATGCATCTGCCAGAGGTTGTTTTGTTTGTTTGTCACTTACTGTTTAATACATCACATAGTGAATCAAAAAGAAAGCAACCATCATGTTTAAAGTGAGGGGGGGTAACACAATGAAAACCTTCATTTCAGCAGCCATTCTTGTATTATCTACTTGAAAACATTATTTCTCTATGAAACTAGTGGTCTGTAACCAAAGACTTGCTTGGATTTTTCCAAATGTTATAGAGAATTCTTTCCTTTCAGTCTCTTGCCTACTTCTTTGAGCGCCTTACCTGAGCAGCAGCCTCCTAAATTTCCTTTGTGTTTTGTTCATTCTATTTGGTTGACACCAGCAGCACAGAACTTCTCCAGTGCATGCATTATTTTTTCAGCCCCTTTCTCCCACACTGTCAATTTATTGCCTTTGTGCCTCTTTCTTTCATATACTTGCTTCAAGACTTTGGACTAAAGCAGCCTGTGATATTGGACCAAAAGTAATGAGATACAGTGAATAAATCCATGAAGCACCACTGCCTCGAAGGAGTAAAGGGGAGCCCTATTTCCACTTATTTTTTATTATATCCTACTTCTAAATAATCCAAGACAGTCTGACTGATTCTCTCAGGTCTTATTGTTCTGGACTGTATCTGGACAACTTAAATGCCCCATTAACTACTGACTTTAAAACATTAAAAAAAAAAAAACACCACTATACAGTCACCCCTCCATTTTTGCAGGGATCCATTCCGGACCACCCCACAAAAATGGAAAATTGCCAATATTCAAGCCTGCAGGCATGCACCCCATTTTGTCTCCCTCTATTTGCCTCCCACAAATGAGTGAGGGACACAGACTCCAGGTCTGCGAAAATGGAGGGGTGACTGTCAAATGTTTTGACAACCTCTTTTTTTAAAACTACTTTAAAACAGACTGCCTGTAGGAGCTTCTTTTTCTATATACATATAAGTCACATTGTTTGTTTGTGGTTGTTGTGTACCTTCAAGTCATTTCTGACTTATGGGAACCCCAAGCTGACCCTATCATGGGGTTTTCTTGGCAAGCTTTGTTCAGAGGAGGTGTGCCATTGCCTTCCCCTGATGCTTAGAGCATGTGACTTGCCCAAGGTCACCCAGTGGGTTTCCATGGCTAAGCTCAGAATTGAACCCTGGTCTCAAGTCACAGGCTAACACTCAAACTACTACACCACACTGGCTGTCATATAATATTTATCAAATAATATATAAGAGAGAGGGTCAGCCCAGACTATTTCTCTTACACACAGAGAGATATTGAATCCTTCAAAAGGGGTGATGGTTGTGGTGGTGGTGAAAAAGAGAATCCTTCAAAATCACACACTACCAGCAACAGCAATCTCTGCCTTGGGGTTAGCCCTGTTAGGTTTGGTGTGTCATGAAATGGCAATACACAGCTAGTTATTTACTTTATTATTGTATTGCTATTGTTTTTCAGGGAAGGAGTGTTCAGCTTGGTGAAGAGAAGGCTGAAGGGTGACATGATTGCACTCTTAAATACTTCAAGGGCTGTAACAGAGAGGAGAAGGCAGGTTTATTATCTACTTCCTCGGAGGGTAGGACCAAGTCTAATTGTTTGAAGGGACAGGAAAGTAAATTTCCAATGATCTTTAGTAAGAACTTTGTGTCAGTAAGGATGATTTGGCAATAAAACCAATTGCCTAGGATGGTGGTGTGGTCTTCTCTAGATGTCTTCAAAAGGAGGCCAGACAGCTACCTACTAAGGATGCTTTAGCTGGAGATCCTACACATATAGAATCATAGAACTGGACACAATAGCTTATGAGAGCTCTTCCAACTCTATGATTCTAGGATTCCACTATATGCCTTGATTTGAGTGAGTCAAGGGTACCATCTGTTGCTGCTGCTCAGGCAGTAAAATAGCTTAGGGCAATTGTGTTCTATCTAGCTTTGCAAAAATGATCCCCCACCATGGACTTCAGGATCAATTATTCTCTGAGAAATCTCTCTGCCCTCACCAGTATGGTTATAACCACAAGCAAACTAGATGTTTTAACATAACAACATAACATAACAAACATAACATAACATAACATAGATTTATTATGACACATAGCCAACATAATAAAAATAAATACATAAATTTACAAGAATGACCAGAATTATTAAGATAAAAAGATAAAAATAGAAGGACAACTAAGCAAATATAAAATACAAGATTTACTATAAAAATACTATCCATTCATGGTTTAAGATCTTAGCCTGCATAACTATGAACTACCATGAGAGCCTTTGTTAACTTTACTCAAAAGAACTAAAAAGCTACTTCACAGTCACCATATTGTTAAACAGTAATCTGTTAAAACACTTCTACTCAAGATTATAGTGACTTTTTAAGGGTATTGGGGACTGGTCATATGGGCATTTTATAGTGTCAGCATATCATAATTTTTCTGCAACTACCTGATTAAACTGAACACCCTATATAATACTCAAGATAAAAGGCAGTTGGCTAAATGTATTGTACCATCACTTCCTCTACTAATATAGGGAATTAGGGGGAGATAGAAGACCAATTAATTGATAATTATTTCAGTATACCTCTACAACAAACAATAGCAGATGCACAGAATCTGGCCACTTTGTCAGTTGTCTGACTGTTACGGTCTGAAAGGAGGTACTCTTCATTGAATTTGTCCTGTCTGCCTGGGAATTTTTGAATGAGAGGAGTTATAAATGAGACTCTTATATCTTTAAAGGAGGAACAATAAAGAAGAACATGACAAACTGTCTCTACTTCATCAGAATCACAAGGGTAAAGCCGTTTCAAGTGTGGATTTTTTTTTTAATGTTTGCCATCTAGGACAACACAAGAAAAGATGTTCAGTCTAGCTAACATGAAAGTTCTTCTTAATTTAGGAATACTCAAGCTTTCAAGACAATTAACAAGTGTAAATACTCCACTGTTTTCTTTAAAATAAGATATGAAGCTATCTGGCTTTTATGATTTTGAAGATCGATGTCTCTAATACATTGCACAATATCTGATTTTGCTTTATTATAGCTCAACATTAGGACATTATCGAAAAGCCAATATCAGATAGTTTGGTAATTATGTTTTTCTTCCAGTTTGATTGATAATAATCAGTTAATATTAGTGGTGCTAGACCTACCAGTTCAAACAGTAACTTTAGCCAGATATTGAATTTGTGCAGCCAAATATGAGCCTCAATTGACATTAACTCCACTTCTAACCTTAAGATTGCATTGGGAACACAGTTGGGGACCCCGAGAATTGTTCTCAAAAATTTAGTTTGTATGGCTGCAGGAATATATTGACCTCCCTTATTATAAAAAAAGGAACAAAGGGCCTTAGTGCTTCTCTATACGTTCGTAATAGCATTCTTTTGCTGGAATCATGAAGAGACACCTGAATGGAATGTTATTCCCAGGTATTTGTAAGTTACCTCTTGTTCAATGGAATTATTATCTGTTGTTCACTTGTATTTAGTTCTCCTATTCAAAAATACTACTATTTTGGTTTTGTTGTAGTTAATTTTCAATAGATCCTTTTTACAGTGGTTCACTAGGGCTCTCAACAGGCACTTAAGTCCAACTTTTGAAAATGATAAAAGGACTGCATCATCCACTTACAATAGGATAGATAATGGTCTATTTGACAGAGAAAAATAATGTGAGAGTACTTCTACTAAAGACGAAATAAAAAAAATATAAAAATTAAATAGAGTTGAAGCTTGGACGCAGCCCTGTCTCACTCCATTGTATGTAGGGATTGGCTTGGTTATATTGCCTTCCTTGCTACATCTCACCTGTAGACGTGTATTTTCATATAGTTTACATATAAGAGATAGAAGGCATCTATTGATGTTTGTAATTTTAAATTTCTTCCATAATTTTTCTCTCAGGATAAGATCAAAGGCTGACTTGAAATCAATAAAGGCAGTATAAAGTGCTCCACTGGGTGTAATTGTATATTTCTCAATTAGGTGTTGCAGGACCAGGGCATAATCAATTGTAGAACGCTTGTTCCTAAAACCCGCCTGTCATCTTTGATGATATTTTCCTTCACCATCCAGCACAGGATTTAGTCCAATAAATGAGAGGTGTAAAACTTGCTAATAAAGTTTAATAGGCTAATAGGTCTATGGTTACCAGGATCAGATTTTTCTCCTTTCTTGTAGATAGGAACTATTATAGCTAGCCCCCAGTCTTCTGGGATTCACGCTGTTTGATCAGTAGAAGTGAATAGGGCAGCCAATACAGGGGCCCACCAATTTATGTTGGTTATAAATACTTCAGAGGGGATGTTATCATTTCCTGGTGCCTTCCTAACTTTAAGTTTTAAGATAAGATTCTCGATCCCAGCAGTTGTGATGGGAGGCCGTTCTGGTAAATTTTCAATGTTATTATATAAGATTGAACCATAGAGTTGGTCATTAACATACAAACTACTATAATATTATTCTTAAGAGCTTGCAGGAATATATTTTATATTACTTGGGCATTTGGCCACCCTCTAGCTACCAGCCTCCAAAAGGATGCCAAATCCTTTTCCCTTGCTGTTTTTATCAAAATCATCCAAGTTTCTTTCTGAGCTTGTTCTTTATTAGATTTGATTAGTTTCTTATATTTCCTCCTCAGTTCGAACCATTCCAGAGGGATTGTTTGTAAAGTTTCATCCCTGTGTGCTCTATATTTCTCTACTAACATTTGTTTCATGATGACACAGTCTTTGTTGAACCAAGTTATAGATTTTTGAGACATGATATTTCTGTGCATGGATTGTTGGCCCAGAAGGTTCTTTATTATTAAACTCAGACTTTGGAATGCTTAAAAATTTTTTTGAGGGGGACTTTGCTGCTAGCAATGTGTTACATTGAGAGAGACAATTTTCAAAATTCAGCAAAGTTATTATTTTCTATGTTTAGGAACCATTTAATACCATATGATCTAACTTCCATTTTCCCAATCAATGGTTCACTTTGTTCCATATATATTGTTTGTGAGTCACAGCTTAGGGATAGTATTAAAGGTAGATGGTCACTTTTAGCACATTTCTCAATTACACAGCTAGTCACGATTGGAATCAAATCATAAGAAACAATAAAATAATCTATTGTAGAGGCTCCATGACATGACAAAAAAGAGAATTCACCTTCTCTGTCCCCTTCCATGTTCCCATTGGCAATTATTAAGTTCAGTCTGTTTATCAATTGTGTAAGGTATAAGCCTGTCTGATTACAACCTTTATCTTTAGATTGTCTAAATGGGAGTTCTAGTCTCTCCTCTGGCTCTGGTTGACATAGATGGAAATGTGAAGATAGTCTATCGCATTTTGTCCTATTCTGGCATTGAAGTCCCCTGCCAGTATCATGAAGGCTTTTGAGTGTTGTGTTGTCAAATTGACAATATAGTTCTCCAATCTCAAATTGACAATAGAGTTCTCCAATCTGAACCAGATATCTTTCCGCTTTTTTTTTTTTTTTTTTTTTTGTCATAGAGGGGGAATGTAGACATTTATAACTAGTAGACAAATACATTTCAATTTAATTAGCAAAGCATTTGCCAGGTCTGTTAGAGAGGCAAGATTTAGGTGAGTAGATTTTAATGTTGGCGGAAACCAGAATAGAAAGACCCTTTGGGTGACCTCCTTTACAACTGGGACATGCCTCTATGGAATATGCTGTATGACCATTTAATAATAATAATAATAATAATAATAATAATAATAATAATAATAATAATTATATACCACCCAATGGTTGCCCAATCCGGGCGGTTTACAACATAAAACAATTACATTAAAAGCATATCCCTCCCCCCTTAAAACAGTATTAAACAATGACATAGTTAAAATCCTGATAACAATTAATAAAAAATCATAACAATTAAAATAATAAACCCATAACACATCGCCCCATTATTACCAAAACTAAGAATGCTGCTATGGTGGGGAAATAGTCTTGGATATGCTAAGCACCGCCCACTTCCCGCTGAGGAGATGGTGCCTGGGCAGGGTTTTTATCCCCAGCCCAAGTCCTCTGCAGGATTGGCCCCAGGTGCAGCTGCTTAACCCCCGCTGGAAGGGGGGAGAGATGTCACCAGCCAAGGATTGGATTTTCCTTAGACCATGTCTCCTGCAATTGTATTATATCATGATTAGTGATGAAGTCTAAGAAAGAAGGATCAATCATATTCCTTTTCTATCCAGAGATGTTCCATGACAGAAGTTTTAGTTGCACTGGCACAAAATATTCCGCACGCCTTTACTTGGGTAATAAACTGGCCACAACTTTATTTATCTGTACAGGGTCTTAGAACAGTTTTCATTAACAACATCTCAATTAACCATATCTCGTTCTTGACACATGTGTCCATGCCCTTATCCGAAGGATCTAGCGAGGTAAACTATGCCCAGCACAACATGCATCAAGAATGTCCTGTTCAAGTTAGCTACAAAATTTGAACCAATCATCCCCCCCTTACACCGGAAATGATGTCATAATTAAACTTATGACGTAAGTAAGTTATGAGATCATCAACATGGTTTATGATGTCATAGAGAATTTAGTTATCCCAATGAAGTATACCCTTCATCCACATTAATTAATTCAATTTGGTAAGTTCAATTAACCGAATTTATCTCCTGGAGGGGGTGCCTGCCCGCCACAGGAGGGGGCCAGCCTAGCTTGGCATCCCCTCCCCCCCCCCAGGAAAGCTCATTCAATGTAACCAGCAATAGGATCCAAGTATACATCACTTCCCTCAGGGGAGAGATGAACCCTGTCACCCCTGTACCGATGTGGCATCCAAACCGGAACTCCTTCATGTTCAACAACCAAAATTCCACAGTCCGCCAACTTCTTGGCCACAGTTCTGTTCCACCAATGAAGAGCCGTGTTGATAGCCGAGTCCATCCAAGCACCCATCCAAGTACTACGAGGCAAAAATCTAGTCCAAAGAACAAGAGTATGTGGCAATCTTCACTTAATGTCCTGCATGCCTTTCACAATGCACTTGACTAACTGCAAACATGGAATCTTCACCAAATCATTTTCACCCAGGTGGACAAGAAGAATCCTGGGTTCAACACATTCTTTGGGTTCAACACATTCTTTAAGTGTTTCATGTTTGCTCTGTGAATAAAACTGAGTAATTTTTGTCTACTGACATTTTTTATTTGGAATCGAGTCAAGGAGTGGTTAAATTCCCAAGTTTTTATAGTCCCTTCTAGTCATGACCATTTTGGTAGGAAGTGGGGACTAAGCATGATGATCCTAATTATTTCTATTATTCTTCTGGTGACAGGGGCGAAGGAGCAAAAAGCAACTAAGGGGGTCTTAGAGCTGGCTCACTGTTGCTAGGCTGGTGGAGGAATTTGGGCAGGTTAAATAGTTTCTGCCCTGGCCCCACCACCGGTCGCACTGCCGCAGTTGCTGCTCTGATGGTGGGATTGAGGTGGGCTAAATAACCTCTGTCCTGGCCTCGCTGCTGGTCGCACCACGGCTGCTGCTGCTGCTGTTGCTGCTGCTGCTGCTGCTGCTGAGATTGGGGCAGGCTAAATAGCCTCTGCCCTGGCCTCATTGCCGGTCTCACTACCGCTGCCCCCACTGTTGTTTGGATTAGGGCAGGCTAAATAGCCAACGTCCTGGCCTCACTGCCAGTCACGCCGCTGCTGCCGCCACTGATGATAAGATTGGGGAGGGCTAAATAGCTTCCGCCCTGGCCTCGCTGCTGGTCCCACCACTGCTGCCGCTGCTGGTGATTGGGGCAGGCTAAACAGCCTCTGCCCTGGCCTCACCACTGGACTCACCTCTGCTGCTGCTCAACTAGGCATTTTTGATCAAGGCAGGGCCATTTTCCAAATGACTGTGTTACAACTGCATTCTGTGTGTGACACGTGTGCTGTTTTTTGACAGGCTTCACTGCCGCAGTTCAATATAGCATGAGACAGCATTCCTGTATGCTGGGGTTATGCTTGATTATCATGGAATCTCATTGATCTCTAGAAAGGAATAAATACCAGGTAACTGGTGTAGTTAAGCGTTGGACTATGACTCTGGAGAGCAGGGTTCAAATCTCTGCTTGGCTACAAAAACCCAATGGGTGTCCTTAGGCAAGTTACACTCTCTCAGCCTCACACAATAGCAATGGCAATCCACCTTCTGAAGAAACATGCCAAGAAAACCCCACGATAGAGTCATCTTAGGATCCCTGTAAGCCAAAAATGACTTAAAGGCACACAACACACACACACACACACACACACACCATTCCATAATGCTAGATTAATATATTTCCTCTTTAAATAACAATATTAGTTTCAGTTTATCGAAGTAGAGGACTCATAACTAACTTATAACTGGGAGAGATAATCTTGTAACATTACTGGCATAAAACAGAAGTAGCTACAAACAGAATATTTTTTTCCATTGTGAAAAATCTTACTTGAAGTCAGTCCTGATTCCTGAAGTTTTATACTGTATGCAAACCTTATTTTCTATTTCATCTTGTTACCCCAAAAAACACTTATTATTCTGAAACCACAGGGAATAGGAAGAAGCGATTGAACTACATATTTCCCATACATTTTTTGCTCTCCTGAGAATTAAATTTGTTCCACAATAAATTGGAAACCTATAGTATTTAGAGAGAACAGCTTGCGCTTCTTAAAATTCCTGGAGCTGAGGCATCATTTTAATGACAAACTATATTACATAGCTTAGGAAGTTGAAACAGATAAAGCAAAATATGAGACCTTTTGGATTAAGTAGGGTGTGTATGCGTGTGTAAGAGAGTACTTCAAACTTTTGGAACAACAGAGGTTTTTATGCCTGAATAAAGTCCAATAGGAAGACTGTGGGGATAAGTAAGAAACTCTTCAATAAACTTTTGAGGGATTTCCAGTTACAGCTTTCCTCAAAAAGAAATTGTCATGGCTGTACATGCTTTATGGCCTATGCATCTTATCACTACCTTGTGAACATCAAGAGACCACAAAGTCACATAATATTCATGGAAAGCTTTAATGTATGTAGTGTCTATAGGGAAAAGTGTACTGTACTGTGCTTATTAAATTTGCTGTATGCCACATTCATCTGCCAGGAAGTTTTCATTAGGATCTTGATCTGAAAATCTGGAAAGCAGCAAAAAAACAAACAAACAAAAACACCCAAAACTTCTCAGTCTCTTCTTAACCCATCTTGCTATCTCATGTATAATTAACTAGGAGTAAAAAGAGCCATCGTCCATAGGTCTGTGTCCAAACAAATCCCGGCTTAAGTCTGTGCCTTCTTGTAAGTTTCTATTTTCTGCCAGTTTTTTTGCACATACTGTTGTACTCCGGACACACCATAAGAAGAGAGGACTCTTTGGAAAAGACAGTAATGCTGGGGAAGGTAGAGGGAAGTAGGAAGAGAGGAAGACCACATGCTAGATGGATGGATTCTATTAAGGAGGTTATAGGTATGGGGTTGCAGGAATTAAGCAGGGCAGTGGAGGACAGAGGGTCTTGGAAATGTCTCTTCCATGGGGTCGCCATGAGTTGAGATCGACTCAAGGACAGTTAATAAAAAAAAACCTCTTTGGGAAGCTACTTCAGGATGGAGTAATGCCTAAAGTAGCAGTGTTAATTCATCTCCTGGGTGGTTCAAGAAGGTTTGAAGGCCTTGCTCACTTCCTTTATAGGGAGTAACAGCTATTATACATGGAGGTGAGTCTGAAGAAAAGGATGTGAAGATACTAAAAAGCATCCTATAAGGTTAACTGGAGGAGAGCCAGTGTGGTGTAGTGGTTTGAGTGCTGGATTAGTGCTAGACCATAGTTTAAATTCCTGCTTGTCCATAGAAACTTACTCAATGATCTTGAGCAAGTCACACCCTCTCAGCCTCAGAGGAAGACAAGCATAAACCCTCTGAACAAAATCTGCCAAGAATACCCTGTGATAGGTTCATCTAGAGCAGGGGTTCCCAACCTTTTTGACTTGTGGAGCCCTTTTAAGAATCAATTTCTAAGACAGAGCCCCTAGGAGGCCTACCCTATGTCTTACAAGTTAATGGTGTTAAGAAGTAGTGTTATGGGGGAGGGTTACGGATAGGGTTGGGAACCACTGATCTAGAGACATTTTGACCCATTTCATCTAGAAACCATATAAAGATTCAGAAATCACATAAAGACTTATTCTGAATAGGCATGTATTGGCTGTCAATTGTCAATTATATGTTATTAATTTCCAAGGTGTGCAGAGAAACATTATTTGGGCAATGATGTACACTGAACTTTGATTTCATGTTGCCAGCATGTGTAACAGTGTACCCTAGATCAAATTCCAGAATTTTTGTTTTTCAATGGAACAACTCACTGTTTAAAATACACTGGCCATATCTTGACCTTAATCAGCCAAAAGCCTTCAACACAGAGAAGCAGGCTACTATGCTCAGATCCCTTCCTAAATCAGCTCTCCCATGCAAGACCAGAAGTGTGGCCATGTATTCTCACATATTGGCTGGCACTGTGGTAGCAAATTACAATACGGAAAATTGGGCTGATGCCATCACAACTCACTTTTTTGCCCACTGTAAAAGTCCAAAATCCCCACCCCCTAAAATCCATCCTGTAAGCAGTACAGACCCTCCCCAACACACCCATTTCCATGTCATTAGAGAGCAGGGAGATTAGGAGATTTTCTTGTAGCTGGACCTGCTGCAGAGATCTCCAGAGGAACCCTGGTGGCCTCTGCAGATACCTATTACTGTGCATCCAGCTATAGAAAAAATAGCTGAATGCATCCCCACTGATGCCCCTTCTCTCCAACAATACAGAAATAACCATGGTGTGTGTGCATGCATGCACATACGTGTTTGCACACACTGCTTACAAAGTGGGTTGGGGGAGCATTGGGACCCATAGCTATGGAGATATAGCTACATGATACATGTGCATTGCCTGATGCTGGATCTCAGCCCCCATTTGGTCAAAGCAATATCATACAGATTACAGTAAATGCAGATTTATTCATCCATTCTTCTTAAGGAAGGCATCTTCTGTTCAGTACAGTCTGTTGTTTTCAGACACTCCTGTTAAAACACCAAAAGCCCTAGGGAGCCTCCCTCACTGATTGCTACAAATAATTTTTGAATACTACTAACCATTGATATTGTTTCCTCTTTCGCCCACCTATTTAACATTTTGTTCTTCAGCTCATTGCTATTTCTAACTCCAAATTCTGGCAGACCCAACTTACCACTCCATAATGAGGTGCACCTGCTTGTCAATTAAGTTATATCCTTGTAGAGGCATTTGCTACAGCTCAGTGCACTGGAGCTATTAACCCTCACCTTGACATCCATCAGCAACTCATGGTAGGTACTTGCTTGCATACAGACTACAAAAATATATCACAGCATAGCCATTTATTATCGTGTTAGGAAAACACAATGCTTGCCACAACATTTTAAAACTTAATTGATAGGCTTAAGTTAGAATTTCAGCATTAACCTATTTCCAGAATTGTGTTATTAATTAAGTTACTAATTTATTAAATGTGAGACAGTGCTAAAGAGTCAATAGATTTAACATTTTTCAGCTAGTTCTTTACTCAATGCCCCAGTCTCTTGAATTTTTGTAAAATAACTACTTGCTTTTTGTTAGCTTCCTCCTGCCAGGTTGGGGAGTTATGGTGTTTAGGTCAGTAGATCCAAACCACTTCTTTCACTTATGTAGTTTTACTTATATAGTTTAATTGGTTCCAAGAAGTTGTAAGGGCAGAACTGAAAGGTTCTAAAGCAATAAGTACAGTCAGCCCTCTGTATCCACATATTTTTTATCCATGGGTTCAAGCATCCACATCTTGAAAATGTTTTTTAAAACATATAAATTCTAAAAAGTAAACCTTGATTCTGTCATTTTATATAAGAAACACCATTTTACTACTATGGGGTCACCATGATTTGAGGGCAGTTAATAACAACAACAATACTAACTGGGTGATACAATTAAAACATATTAGTTGGCAATTAAATAGGTACTTTATACAACTCAAAATTATTCAACTGTTCAGGTAGTTCTCTTGCATTTCAGACTGAATTCTCACCTTCTTTAAACTAAAGATGGGTTTCTATCAATTATCTCTGTACACAAACACAAATACTAAGTTAAATCACTTCCTTGAGGCTATGCCTGCGGTCCTATGTACACCTATTTGGACTAAAATGTTCCAATACCCAAATATTCCAGTTCCACATCTTGAAATCTCGAGATGTACAATTTCGCTTCTCAAAATAAACACAGTTCTCCTTCTGACCAATATACTTTCTGAACATGGGAAATAGAGTATTAAATAAACAAACATTTATCTCCCTCAAACCATATTTGATTGCATTTTTAACAGCAAATATCCTAGCAGGCCTATGAGCTATAACTATTTTTGATGTGCTTAACAACTATGATAAATTTAGTTCTTTCATGGGTAAAATTAGATGCTTTCTCCTTACTAGCCACTCTTGCATCATTCTCAAAGATGGTGCCAAAGCAAATGCATAATATTATAAACATTCTTTCAAGAATGTGCTCTGCATGCATTAATAATCACACATGCTGTAATGGAGTCCCCAGGCTAAAGTGTTATATTGGTTGAATATAGTCCCAAGGCTAAAGTGCCAAAAGATGCTATAGAAAGAGAATTCTGTTTGTGCTTGCATGCAGTACTGTTAGCATTGAATCTAAAACAGCCTCAGGAATGTCAAAAATATGAAGATAACTGAGCAATATCTGGTCAACCAGCATCCACAGCTGAATCTAAATCCAAATTGTCCCTCATTGTCCTCATCATATAACATGCAAAGAATGTTTGCTTTATAGCTTTGACTTCTATTTATTGACTACATAGGATGTAAAACCATCCTGATACTGAGCAGAAAATAGAGCCGCACTCTGCTTATGTTTATGTTTTGGAGACTATATAAGAAACCAAGTATGAAAAGTCTTTACTTACTTATGTGTTTATATCCCTCCTTTTCCTCAGTCCTGGTACTCAACACAATTTACAAAATTAAAATAGATAAAGATACCGGTAATAGTTCTCATCAACAAAAACATACTAAAATAAAATATAATTACACTATACATAGTTCAAAGCAATTTATAAAGCTACATTTAAAATCAAGAAACAAGAACAGTACTGCACTTTTCTTTTCTTTTTTCAGTCCTCAACAGCCTGCCTCACTTGCCACTGGAAGGACACCATGGAAGGGGCCTCTCTACCCTTTCTAAGAAAGGAATTCCAGCATCTGGCAGCAGATTTCAAAGGGTTCTGTCTTGCATTCTCACCACATGTGTTTGGGAGCATGGTGGGACAGATAAGAGGGGCTTCCTGAAGATCTCAAAACCCATGTGAGCTCAAACAGTTTCTAGATAACCTGGATCTGAGCTATATAAGGCTTTATAGGTCATCACCAGCACTTTGAATTGTTTCCAGAAACAGATTGGTAGCCAGTGAAACTGCTGTGACAAGAGAATTGTATGCTCCCTATAACCAACCCTACAGTTAAATACCCTGAAGGCACCAGATCCTGTCTGATCTTGGAAGCTGAGCAAGGTCAGCTCTGGTTAGTACTTAGATGAGAGACCAGCAGGTGCTGTAAGCTATATTTGAGAGGAAGGAACTAGCAAAAACACCTCTGAATATTCCTTTCCTAAGAAAACCTTATTAAATTCACGATATCACCATAAGTTGGCAAGCAGCTTGGAGGCACATACACACACATAACCAACCCTGGTTAACTGACTGGCTGCAGATTTTTAGACCATGTGATGTTTCCTAAAACTCATCAAAAACAGACTTATATAGCAGATATTACTGTAATCCAAATAAGTTGTAACTAAGGCTTCTGTCACTCTGGAGTTCAGACATCCTTAGGAATGAGCAAAACTGGCAAAGAAGCTTTAACTGAGCACATGCATTTCTAGCCACAGCACAAATGTGAGCTTCCAAACTCAAGGATGAATCAGAGGCATACCCAAGCTATGAACCTGTGTCTTGAAAGGGGGCATAATCCCTCCTGAGGTTATACTCATGAGAGCTCTCACCTCAGATATTTATTGGCTAGGGTTGAAATCTTCATTTATGTGAATGTTCAATACCAAGTTGTGGCATCCACCATTTCTTCTGAAACTCATGCTGCTACAGATGATTCAACATATGACCCCCAACTTTGGGAAGCAGATGAAAATTTTCACCTTTCATTCCCACTTATTTTCTCATGACTGGAATTCAGAATCTCTGGTATATAGCCATTTGAGTCTACCAACCTGAGACCCAGTATGGTAAGAATATGTCATTACCACAGAACACAAAATTCCTGGTCTGTTATGAAGCTATCTGGAGCAGTCATGTTCATGTTATAAATCTTTTCTCCACTATTAACTGCTCAAGTTTAGGATAAAAATATGACTTACCTGTCCTAGAGAAGTAGCTAACTCAGTTTTTTCCACTAATGAGTTTTTTACAATTATACCCCTTAGCTTCCCCAGCAATGCACTTTATCAAATATAAATATAATCAGAATGCAACAAGTGCATTGGCTTTATTAGTTAAGGTACTTCTTTACTTTCTTTACATTTCTCATGAAGTCAAAGGGTTCCTATTAATTTTCATCTCTATCTAATTAATGACTGAGCATCCTTGTTGACTTTTGTTTCTCCAATAGATACTGCAAACTGTTTTTAGGGCAGAAAGTCTTGTCATCAACTGTTGGCTAATTTGGACAGTTTGACCTATATCATTTGAGTAATTGTAATTAGGCAGACAAGGGGGCTTGGTGGAGAGTAGAGGGCAGTCCCTTACTAATGGAGAGAGTAACCTCTGAGACTTGCAGGAAAAATCTTGGTTGCTTGTATGGAAAAGCTCTGAATCAGTGAACAAGCTCTGAATCAAAGATATAGCCATGTTAGGGCTGATGCAGACCAGCACAAAGGGCTGGCCTGGGGGTGGAGTTGGGGCAGGGCAGCCACACAATGGCCACTCTGGTTCCACCTCAATGCTGTTCATACACTTGTCTGCACAGTGCACAGCACCAGGAGATCCCTCTTGGCACAGCGTGCACACACACTGCACCAAAAGGGTGCAAAAGAGCCACCATGGCAGCTCTAAGGGCATCCTTTTGCTGCCCCCAAAAGAAGAAGCATTTTGCTTCTCTTTTGGGGGTGGCAAAAAGGAGGATCAGGGCCACGGCATGTGGTTGCTGCAGTCCCAATCCGCTGCTCCCAGGGGCAGCCGAAAGCCATCCCAAACAGTCTGTCTGTATTGGCCTTAAGTCTGTAGAATCAGTATGTAGAGATATCTTATAGCATCTTTGAGATTAAGGAGCTGAACAGATGGATCCTAAGGGGCAGAGTCCTGCTACCCCTTTCATTGCCAGACTGGGACTGCAGCAACCACACGCCATGGCCCCGATCTGCTTTGCTGCTCTAAAAAGAGCTGGCAAATGTCACTCCTTTTTAGAGTGGCAAAAAGTCACCCTTGCTGACATGGAGGTGGCTTTTTGGCACTCCTTTGTTGCAGCGTATGTGGATGCTGCACCAAGGGAGTGCCCTGATGCCTCCTGCTGTGCAGTGGGGCACGCAACATGTGGGAAATGTGGGGGCAAAGTTGGGGTGGCTGGCATGTGGTTGCCAAACACCCACTCTGCCCCCAGGCCAGCCTAAAGTGCCCCTAACTAAAGAAAGAAGTTGGCAGCATGAACTTCCATAGACTTAAGTCTACTTCTTCAGATGCATTCAGCCTCCAAATGAATCTGAGGAACTTTCTTTGGTCCTATCGAGAAGCAATACATGTAGCTCAGAGATTTTTCTCTTCTGCACGTATTGTGTCTTCAGAGTCCTGTCCAGCAGAACTGTTTAGGGTGGTAAGGGAGCTGACGCAGGTACCTCCTGCACAGAACCCATTACTTAACCCAACAATGGCATGCTGTGACATGTTTAACAACTTTTTTGCAGATAAAATCTCTCAGATAAGAGCCGACTTTAGACGCCAGTGCTTTGACAGAAACAACTGACGAGGTATCCATCAACTCCGTTAATGAAATTATCCTGGATCAGTTTTAATCTGTGAGTACCAATGGTGTGGACAAGCTCCTTGGTAGAGTGAAGAAAACAACCTGCCCTCTCAACCCTTGTCCATCATGGCCAGCCGTCTGGGGGGGGGGATGTATTGAGGATGTTCCTTGTGGACATCATCAATGCATCCCTCAGGGAAGGTTATATTCCACCCTGTTTGAAGGAAGCACTTGTTATGCCGCTTCTGAAAAAACCTTCCCTGGACCCCCTGGATATGAACAACTATAGGCCAGTCTCTATGTTACCATTCTCGAGCAAGGTAATCTTCAACTCCAAGCTGTCTTGGATAAAACTGATTATCTCTAGACCCATTTCAATCTGACTTAAGGACAGGCTTTGGAGTTGAGACTGCCATGATTGCCTTGGCCGATGACCTGAGTCTGAGCATTGGCAGGGGTAGTGTGACCCTGTTGATGCTCTTAGACCTCTCAGCAGCTTTTGATATGATAGATCATGGCATCTTCTTGGATCACCAGAGTGGGTTAGGAGTCGGAGGCACTGTGCTCCAGTGGCTCTATTCCTTCCTCTCGGGCAGATCCCAGAGGGTACTGTTCGAGGATAGTCACTCTAGTAAAAAGGAGCTCACCTGTGGCATCCCTCTAGGTGCTATTCTGTCCCCGATGCTGTTCAACATCTATATGAAGCTGCTGGGTGAGATCATTTGGAGTCATTGAGCTGGGTGTTATCAGTACACTGACGACATCCAGATCTATTTCTCCATGTC
>CM034708.1:58814652-58827039 GCA_020142125.1 Phrynosoma platyrhinos
CCCACTTATTTATCACAAAGTGCTGTGTCCCTCTGGCTTTCTAGTAACGAGCTCTGTGCTGGGAAAATGGTGTGCATGTCCACAGAGAGGACTCTGGTACATGTGCCATAGGTTCACCATCACTACTATAGAGTGAGGCTGCTACTGCTCATTGGCCTTGATTGAGATCAGGACACTACCTGTGAACATACAAATGAAACACAGAACAGGGAGATTGGATGTGTCTAGTTGGTTTCCCCTGTGCCATTATTTTCTTCCTGAGAGGCTAGGGTTGCATCCTCCCTGTAGTCCTTATGTCCCCTGGTTGTGTCTGTCACTTTGAAACACTGTGCTAATTTTGCTTATGGCAAAACATAATTTCACTACAACAGGAGCACTTCTGTAATGGAAGGAGAATGGATTTCTTTCCAATGGCTACATATACAATGTAGATACTGGAACAAAATTATACAAAGGCCCTTACCCTACACTACGGCACATCAGCAGAAAGAAGCTAGATCTGAATGAATATAAACAGATGCCATTTTATTGATGTGCTAATTGGACTGGTATAGTGTATACTTTTTTTGTTTTTCAAAAGAAATTTCCGGTATAATGAGGAAAATGTTATGGGCACTGTTACCCATAAGAATCTAATCTGCCACACAGCCATAAGGCTGTGCATTTCCAGAGGCTCTTGAGCCACACAAGTTATCAGATAAAACAACTCTGCACTGTCATCAGATTACTCTGTAATGTGGAGATGTAATGATTAAATTACAGTAATTGGTGGTATAAAACCTTTTACAAACCACAAGGGAACCTATGTGCATATGTAATTATATTTTTGGACTGCATTATATTTCTTGGGATAAGTTAACCGTATTTTGTGGCTGAAAATATTAACTAAAGTGGAGAAAACAGTTACCCATTAATGATATGGCACACCATCAGATTATTATTTTGATCTGATTAGTGGAAAGACAAAGCTGTATTAACAAGGATTACTAAAAACAAATCTTTCTAATCACTGTAATTATGATTTCTTATGTGGGAAAATGCATAGCAAAGTTGGTGGCAAATCCCCTGCTGGCATATTTCAATATGTTAAGTCATTTAAAAATAGCAAACCAAGCAGTGGTGGCAAGGGCTGTTTCAAGGTAGAAAGATTTCTAGGCAGGAACATATGTAAGTAAGGGAGAGAAGTTATGTGCTTCTAATCTAAGGACATCCATAGGAAAGCAGTGAGGAGTCTTCTCCAGGGAGTGGGGTTGAACAGGAATGTCATGGATAGAACTGAGGCAAGTATCTACTAACCAGTTTGGGAATCCACTCATAAACCAGATTCAGGGTGTAATCATACTGTAGAAATAACCACTTTAACTGCCATGGTTTCATCCTGCAGAGTCCTGGGATTTGTAGTCTTGTGAGTCATCAGCACTCTTTGGCAGAGAAGGCTAAAGACTTTGTAAAACTACAAACCCCAGGATTCCATAGCATGCACTTACAACACTTAAAGTAGTGTCAAATGGTATTATTTCTATAGTGTAGATGCACCTTAGGCTGCATCCGCACTGCAGAAATAATCCAGGTGGACACCATTTTAACTACCAGTGCTCAATGCTGTGGAATTTTAGGATTTGTAGTTTGTTGTGGCACCAGAGCTCACTGACAGAAAAGGCTAAAAATCTCACAAAATTACAAATTCCAAAATTCCATAGCACTGAGCCATGGCAGTTAAAGTGATGTCAACCTAAATTATTTCTGCAGTGAGGACACAGCCTAAGTTGTGGGGATCAGAGAGGCCTGCAGACTCCATTGCTTTTTCTTAAATATTATGGATGGGAAGAATATTAAAAGTATTTGGAAAATGGTTTTTAAAAGTGTTTCTTGAGATTTGCCAAACCCAGATAAGAATTCTGGATCAATGAGAAATTTTGCAATTTGGAATTTATTCTATGCAAAATTAACACATGGTAGTTTTGTACAGAAAGCAGCCTTTTCTGTGCAGAAAATGATATTTCTATGCAGAAATCTATTTTCTTCACAGAACAATGTGTTTCCTATGCAAAACAACCATCTTCAAATTATGCAGAGATAAAGTCCCTAACTGCAAATAATAATTAAAAACTGCAGTTTCCAAAAACTTTCTTGCAGGAAGGAAAAAAAATGCTAATGTTGCTCATTACCTCCTCTGAAAATAAAATAATAAAATTATCAAAGAATTACATCTCTCCCAACAATTACATGAAGGGAAATCCCATGCATTTAATATTAGGGCCATTGTCTTCATATTGATGGGTGGTTTTGATTATGTCACTGAAGAATGTGAGTTTTTACAACACAAGCTTATTCAACTCAATAGAGTCATTAATTTTCCTTTGTCTATGGACTGAAAAAGAAGATACCTTGCTTGAATGGAATATAAATGCCTGAAGATGTGATCATTTCCATGGAGGATAAGAATTATTCTCAAGCAACCATGGAGAGTATGTAATTGAAGGTGGCCTTAAAATTAATGATGCATAAGTATGGCTTCTGGAAGTGCTCCCCAGTGATTCTTCCATGGATGTGATAGTACGAAAAAATGTTTTCAACCACAACTCTCTAATGTATAAATCTAGCCTACTCAGGTCTTCTGGACTATAGACTTTAAGGAAACTGTGGAAGAGCATTATAGGCATCATACTAGCTATATAACAGAATAATTTGTATGAGCAAATTCTCCTCCCCTCCTTTTTTATTTTTATTTGTAGCTCAGAACTGAACACATGCAAATATTTACATGGTTTTTCTTTGTGGTAAACTAGAATTGATTTGGACCACATTTCCTGGATCAAATCTAGAGCACAGTTTCTGTTTAGATGCTTCAGAGTTTGCTGTATCTCTCTCATAACGGGGAGGACCCATCCATATAATTTGCACAATAACATGGGGAGGACCCATTCAATGCCAGAAGGAATGCAGCAGGTTTGGTATACAGATACATTGTATCATTGGAAAGGGCAACTGTTCCTAATAACATTTGCAGAGCAAGAGAAGATGGGGTGGCCACCATAGTGTGGCCAAGTTAAGTTTTTAGATTAGAGCTCTGAAAATCCCCAGGAATTTAACACAAATATTTGCTGAAAGAAACAATATTTACAGAAAAAAACACAGCCCCATAACACAGGACAAAGTTACTACCCATATTATGGGAGCTGTAGCTCAAAAACTAACTTTGCCAAGCTCTGCTGTCATGACAGGAATAGATCATGTTTTAATGGCATGCGATGGGTCATGCATTGAGCAGAAAATATAGATTCAGAGAAGTATCAGAGAAAGAGTAAGAAATGAAATCAGAAAAATGGAAAAGAAAGGGGTTTAACCTTCTGGTCAGAAGCAGTAACTTGGAAACTCACAACATGCATAGACTACACTATTCCCATAGTTTTCTGGTCACAAATTTATAATGGGTGATTACCTCTGTCTCAGAAACATCATGTTCCCAAGTGAGTAAAGGCTTTAAAATAGTGAAATGATGAAAGACTGTGCTATTTTTAGGAAACCTTTTTGACCCAGACACTTCAAAATTCAGATCAAAAATAAAATGGAAAATAATGGAAAGATGTTAAGCTCAGCCTCTCAAGGGTCCTTGATAGACTCAAAAGAAAATAGTAAACATAAATACAAGAACACTGGGAACTAGATTTAAGGCAAAGAAGCTAAGTAATTTAGGGTTGAATTTAGGCTGAAACATGGAAATGCCCTGTGCTTTGACCTTGTCCACTGATCATAATGTCTGCAACCTTAACAAAAATGTGGAATTCTCTCTGTGGAATTATTTGCCAATATAACAAGAACAGACTTGCTCCTGCAACATCAATTTTGTAAAATTTACTGGTAGCCTGGGATTCTAGGTTGTGCTGTGACAGGAAAGATGACTTACCTGTGGCAGTCTAATTTACTAACTTCGCCAAAGTATCAAAACAATATTATGTCTACATATGAGAATGTGGCTCATTAATATTTCCTGAAGAATTAGTCAGTAACAGTTTCTACTGATTTTGAGAGAAACTGTTGCTGTCACAAGCTTCTCAAGTGCTCAGTGAAATGCCCTAAATTCATCTGAATTAAATTTGAATTTACAACCACAGAGCTAGAACTTTTTCTCTCTGCAAGCCAGCCACAGTACATTGCAAAGTAATGGGGGAGGAGTGTCTGGGGCTGAGGATCCCACAGATAGCTCCCCCTGCTATCATCTTCCACCACCCAATATCCACATGGCCAGAAGGAGGAGCGGCCAGCCTGCAAAAGATACCCTCCACTTACCATCTTAACTAAGGACAGAAACATCAAAATGCAGGCATCTGACTAACATCTCCATTTTTTTCTCCTGTTTGATTTGTTACATCTTGCCCAATGAAGAACCCAGTGGAGCTTCAAAAGCTTGCAACAACTATATTGTGCATTTTGGTTGGCCAATAAAGGTAGCACTGGTGGATTTTTGTTTGAACCATGAAAACAGTTCATTATTACTTTTTCTTAGCAGTCAAGATTTTCTGCCTGACTCTGTATGATGGAAGGGCCAGCCCTACAACACCATCAGGAAATTATAGTCATCATACTAACTTTTTCTTTGGTTGTTCATTTGTCCTTGTCTAACACATTGATAAAAAACTCACTTGCCTTCTAACTCCTCAGTGGAAGATATCAGTTATGAGAATATAATGGCAGCAGTTTTCATACTGGATAGAATCCAGTGGTGTCACTAGGGTTCGTATCACCCAGGGAGATAACTCATGGTTTCACTCCTAGGATGGGGTATGGATGGGGGGAAGGGTCACACCTTGGGGAATCCTGCCTTCACTGTCCTCCCCCATCTGAGACAGCATAAATGATATGCCCCCTGAGCAAGAACAGTTGTTTTTTTTTTAATTACACCTTCTCCATCTTCAAGGAAAGAGGAAATCTCAACAAACAGCCCCCCTCAGAAGACAGCATCGGAAAGGAGTCGAACAGATCAGAATGGGGAGACTGTAGAAGGGGGAGCAGAAAGAAAGGTATTTATTTATGTATTTATTTATTTATTTGGAAATTTATACCCTGCTCTTCAGCTACAAAGGCTCTCAGAGTGGGCTACAAATGGTTAATTAGAAAGTTCTCTGCTCTCAGGCTAACAATCTAAAAAGACATGACACAAAAGGAGAAGGGAATGGTGGTGGGGAAAGGGAATAAGTCCAGCAGTTCTTCTCTTCCTCTGAGGCCTGGACCATGGCAGATGGACTGGAGGGAGGGCTCAGTCAGTTGTATGGTTTCGCCTCTGTCTTCAGCCCTCCCAAATGGGAGTGACACACCTAGAGAAGACCCTCTTTCTTTTGGATGAAGGGGCCTTGGGAACCTTGATGCTGGTTTGGTATCACCCCCTCTGGTAGTGTTACCCAGTGTGGTCTGCACCTCCTAGTGATACCACTAGTTGAATCTCAGCTCATAGTAGTTTAAAGCTATTCTAGCAAATCAGAATAAGTGTACTTGGTCTGTTCCCCACTGCTTGTAGTTTGGGTGACACATTATCATTTCCTCCTTTGTCCAGATCATCCTCTTTTTCATGAACCACCCTAGTACATCCAATAACTGAATGAGGTCCTGAGAAAGATATAACATGTTCCTTTATGTCCACAGTTGCCACATTTGAGGCATTTGCATCCACATTTCTAAGATCACCAACATGCTTCGCTTCATCTTTGGGTCCACCATGTTTTTTATTCTCAGGACTAAAATGAGGACTTGCACTGGTATTGCACAATTTACAGTGCCAAAAGATTATTCCCCCACCCAGTGCTCCTACATCTCCTAGTGGGTGTTAGGGACAGTTTCATGATCTTTTGTCCTGTCTGGGACATTTTATGTCCAGAAGAGCCCCTTTTCCCAATAGGAACTTCCAACTTCCAGGTCATTCCTGTTGTGGACTTTCCCAGTCCTAGAATGGATTGGGGGGGGGGGGAATACATGCCAAAGTTATCTCCCACAATCCATAGAGAACATTTTGGGACAACCCTCCTTGGAGCCTGGGGGGTGAACTTTTCCCACCCCTGACTTAAATTCATCAATCACCTGTAGGGTGAATCTTCCAGAATTTTTGCTTCTTAAATGAAATAAAGCTACATGCCTAATAATGACAGACATCATGCTTTGAACATACAACCAAGGAAAGATTCATAAGAGTTATCCACAAAGGGCAATCATCTGAAGTGAATATATTTCATGACTTGATCTTATTTCCTGGCAAGGCTTTAGTCTGGCTATTTTAAGGGGGGGTTGCAGACTTCCAGAAATAGTGCAAATTGAGTCCACTTTTAGGGTTAGGGTTAGTGCTAGGGAATCATGGGAATAATTTTTTCTGAGACATTGAGCCTTCTCTGTCAGAGAGCTCTGGTGCCACAATAAACTACAGTTCCCATGATTCCCTAACCATAACCATAACCCTAAAAGTGGACTCAATTTTAGTTAATGTTGTAGCTAACTCAACTAAATAAAAACTTGGAGGTCAGGATGGCATTTATGCTGATTCAGAGACTGCATAATTTACATATTTGATAGAGAACATGCAGCTCATGAACTTCAATTACAATAAAAGGAGATAGCCTAGAATTCTATCACCACGATCTTTTTGTTCCTAGTTGCCATGGGCAATATTATGTGCATTAAACAAGGTGCTAGGTTTTGGCAATAATACTACAAATGACTTAGGTACAAATTATCATGGCTAAAGAGGGTTGCAGACTGCCAGAAATAGTGTGAATTCAGTCCACTTTTAGGGTTAGGGTTAGAGTTAGGGAACCATGAGAACTGTATTTTATTGTGGCACCAGAGTTGTCTGACAGAGAAGGCTCAATGTCTCAGGAAAATAACAGTTCCCATGATTCCCTAACCCTAACCCTAACCCTAAAAGTGGACTGAATTCACACTATTTCTGGCAGTCTGCAATCCCCCTAAGCTTCCTCATAATTTGTTCATAGCATGTACATATCAAGCTCCCATTCAATAGCACAGCAAAAAACTCTACTCATTTGCTATGTGCATAATGTTGCATTAGTAGAGTAAAGCCAAGCTCAAGGACTATAAGGGCTCTGCCGTGCTTTTCTCTTTTCTGAATAACAATTACTATGGGAATTGAAGTACTGTCCAATTTAGATAATCCTCCCATCTGATTTTTTTTACATGCAATGAGATTGAGTGATGTTGCATCACACCAACCTGCCATCTGTGCCAAACATTTCACCTTTGACCCTATATACATTTATGCATTAAGGGTTGCATAGGCCATACATGCATAGCATCCACTGTGCATTGCTACACATCTCACAATTGTCTCCTGGTAGAATATTAATCATGCCATTTGGGTTTATGCTCACAGGCCCTGTGCAAACAGTATATCCTTATCCTGAAATCAAGCAAGCCCAATGGCAGGACAAGCAAGAGGTAACCCTATTTCTACAGATTTCTATAAGATGATCAGCCTTTCAGCTTTTGATAGGCATACATTTTTAAAAGGGACTAGTATTAATCTATGTCACAGGGATGCTTTGAAGAAAAACAGACTAAACACAGCCAAGTAATTATAAATTGCCAGCCTTTACATGTTGTATTTTTTCCCTTCTACACTCTTTATATCCTGGAGAGTATAGATATCAAATAATGTTCAGCAGTAGTAGCATGAAATTGTAGTCTATGTATTCATGAGGGATGAATTCACACACATCTCTCTACCTTCCAAAGCAACACATCTCTCTACCTTCCAAAGAAAGGAAGAGTCAGGGAGTTCCCAAGTAATAGTCAGAAGACACCCCCTTCCCACATCTGTTGCCTGAAGCAACAACCTCATTCTGCCTAATGGCCAGCCTGTGGGAGTTGTCCAACATGTGTTCTCACTGCAGGTCTCCAGAATCTTCTGTTCTCAGGCACAGATGGATGAAGACCTTATTTCAGTCTTGCAGTGGTGCATTTATGTGTCAGTAACAGTTTAGTGTTGTGTGCCTGGCATGGTGTCTAGCATTTCACAACATGCAGTAATTCACACATTACCCAGTTATTTGGCAGCATTATTCTGCAAAAGTGGTACTGAAGCAAAGAAGAGACTCCAGATATTCAAGGGACTGGCTACATGCCTGAAACTTGTTACAGAACAAGATCAATTTGTTTGAGGTCCAGCATTCTAAGCTGATTGGTCTCCTTGTGTCTTTTTATGGCATTTTACCCTTGGGCTGAAACTAATGCAGAGGCCAGAAAATAAAATTGCTAGAGCAAAACTCCATCACATTATACTCTTGAGTCAGTGGTCAGGAAGAAAGAATTTAAAACTCAAAGAAGAAAAATGTGTGCCAGATCCCCAGCTGTTAAATTTGCTAAGTACTCTGCAGGTGTTCAGCTAAAAGTACATTCAGCTTTATCTTTTCCTCTGTTTAGAAAGCTATCAAAAAAACTATTCTACACAGTGTGCATTTTGGTAATTAGCATATCCTTAGTTAAGCTACATAATCTAATAAAACATCTTAGCAATTGTTTAAAAGTTTTCCTGACAATGAATGTAGTTGTAATCTTTTCTCCCTTTTTTGCCTGTATTAAAAGTTTACATTGCCATGCCCCAAAGACAATAATTTAATTATTGACTAGAACACTGAAACTACATATTAAAATGACTTCCAAATCCATATTTTTGGCATCTGTTAATATGTAATTATGCTAGCCATGTTTTCATTCCTCAGGAAAATGAACTAAGGAACTAATTTGCCCAGTAGAAGAGGAATATCTGGGAAATTGTGTGACCTTTGGGTAAATTTATCACAGGGTTTTATTGACAAGATTTGTTCAGAGAAGGTTTGCTATTGCCATCATCTGAATCTGAGAAAGTGTGACTTGCCCAAGGTCACCCAGTGGGTTTTTATGCTCAAGTGGGGAATCAAACCCTGATGTCCAGATAATGCTCAAACTGCTACACCACACTGGCTCTCGGAGAGTTAACTATATGCCACCTCTTCCCAAAAACATCTGTCTCAATGGCCTACACATACCTTTGTAAGTGTCAGATATAAATTTAGATTTCTACTTGTTTACCAACTTACATTATCTACAGCAAAACTGGGGGGAAATAATCATTTAAGAAATAGTCTCAGTTCAGGTTTATTGGACACATAGTGCAAAAAGATAATGTGATTTGTTTCTTTTTTTCAGAATCTGGTGGCATATTACAGCAAATAAATTAATAATAATAATAATAATAATAATAATAATAAATAAGGCAGACCCAGGGAATGCTTAGGAATAGCAAGGAAAAGGGGGAAAGAGAGGGAAGGGGAGGAGAATCCCACCCCTTCATGTCATGTACTGTTGTCCCTTCTGTTTATGAAGCAGGGGCACTACTTGCCTAGCAGTGATTTTAGGAGTCATTGACAGGTTTTCCCCATCAATGACAAGGTGCACTTCACACCAACAATGGGCTGAAGATGACATACTGTTGTAACTATGCACAATAACTATGCACAGTCTTGTTCTAGTCTCACAATAGTAGCCTTGTGTGATAATGCCATAACTCACCAAATTCCACAATCCGTATGGATTCAGGGGATTGTAGTCCAAAAAAGTAACTTTTCTAGATTTTGAGCTTTGGTCATATTTTAATTGAGGCTGTAGGTCAAAAGGAAAGAGGTCTTTTAAAAAAAGTCCCTTCCACCAGTTGTAGTTCTGATCTTGATTCCTTCCTGACTTGCCATTTCTCAGAACAAGTAATAAAAGATTCATACAATTGCAAGAAACACATTTAACACCCCCTCTGTTTCATTTCATCCTGACTTTCTCTAGAATGCTATTGTGCCTTCTTAAATGGGCACACTATATATTGGTGGGTGTTTTTATGGGACAAAGTGTGTATGAGAGATCTCCTGTAAATCAAACCATTCACTATAGGAACTGAACAAGGCCAGACTCACCATGCTCTACTAAAGATTTCTAAATTCAGAGCACTTGTCCCATGAAGAATATAGGGTTATTGTTTTGTTGTTGTTTTGTTGTTGTTGTTGTTGTTGTTCAAATCCTTATAGATTCTCACAGGCAAAGCCTATTTATGCATAATGCAAAATGCAGTGAAAGGCTGTTCTTTGTGCTGTATTGTATGCCTCTGGAATCATGTTGGACTAGTCTGTAAACTGCCACTAGAGCTCATTACAAAGCCTGGAGAAAGTAGTTGAAATAACATCAATTGTTCTGGCATGATATACCAACCTTTGGCCAGCGCTTTTCTCCTTATTGTGCTTGTTTGCACAATAATGGTAAAAATTGCACTGAAGACTTTACAAGCCAGCAAGTATTTCTCCTCAGTCAAGACAGAACTGCAGAAGACTGTGGAACAGTCTGGATTGAAAATCCCCAACAGTCCTTCCAGAATCAAGCAGAACACCTCCCAGAGATTGCTTGTTTTTCTGTGTGTTTATAACATAAGAATGTTTATTACTACATTGACTTTATTAGATTTTTATTCCCCCATTCCAGCAAAACAAAGAGCGCTATGGGCAGCTAACAAACTAAACGTGAATTAAACAAGAAAACCATGTAAACCCTCACTAAAACACACAGGAAACATTAGAAATCAATAATAAACACTTGTAATAACAGTCTAATTGTTGCTTTGCTAGGGAAACACAACTGAGGGCAGTAGATTTGAAACTGGGGAAACAGTGATGTGTTAGTGATTTTTGTTGTTGTTGCTGCTGCTGTTGTATGACTTTCAGGAGCTTCCAACTTATCATGACCCTAAGAAAAACCCATCACTTGGTTTTCATGACAAGATTTGTTTTGAGGAGTTTGCCATTGCCTTCAATTGAGACTGAGTTAGTGTGACTTGACCAAGGTCACCTAGTGGTTTCCATGGCCATACAGGGTTTGTACCTTGGTCTCCCAGAGCCCTAGTCCAGCTCTCAGATCAGTACACCATGGTAGCTCTCAAGCTGTCCAGGGTCCTTAATCTTTTCTTCATTTGCTGGCTTTTTGCTTCAGATCTGTCTTTCCTTCAACCAAACACTTTTCCTCTTCTGTGGTTCCCAACAGGTGTTTGAAGAAGGAAACATGTAGTAGAAGGGGGAAAGTCTTAAAGGCTGAATTTGGAGATCAAGAGCAGTTACTAGTGGGAAAGTTTAGAACTCCAGGAGATTGACAGCTGGAGGAAAGTCACACACAGAACTAGAGAAACCAGGGATCAATCTGGGAGCTTGAAGTTACAGAATCAATTTGAAGCTCTCTCCCTTATCTAGGATGAAGAGGAAGAGCAGCAGGGACAATCCTCAGGGACAGCGCAGAGGAGGTTTGTGGTGGTGGGGAATCCTTGTTGAGGGGTATAGAAGCAGTGGTTTGTGGGTCTGACAAGATGTCCCAGGAGGTGTGTTGTCTTCCTGGGGCAAAAATCTGTGATGTGACAGTGAGGCTGGCAAGACTTGTCAAGCCTACTGACCATTGCCTCTTCCTCTTGGTCCATGTGGGAACCAATGATACTGCAAGGCATAGCCTTCAGAATATCAGAAGGGATTATGAGGCACTGGATAGGAAGCTGAAAGAGCTGGATGCACAGGTTGTTATCTCACCTCTTCTCCAAGTTAAAGGGCATGGTCCAGAAAGGGAGAGGAAAAGAGAAGATGTGAATAACTGGCTCTGAAGATAATGCCACCAAGAACAATTTGGATTCTTAGATCATTGGCTGCAGTTCCATTAGGGTGGACTTCTGGCAAGAGATGGGCTGCAGCTCACACCAGTTGGCAGAAACATATTTGCCAATAGTCTCAAACATTTGATCAGGAGGGCTTTAAACTGAGTCATGTGGGGGAGGGAGAAAGTATCATGGAAGGTGTCTTGGAAGGCAGGAGTACATCATGGACTGGAGATAATAGTCAAAGAGGGAACAAGGCAAATGATACAAGGGCCCAATAGTGGGAGGCAAAAAAAATCTCACACAGCAAGTGGGGAGGACCCATGGACTTAGATGTCTCTACACTAATGCAAAGAGCATGGGAAATAAACAAGATGAACTTGAACTCCTAGCACAACAAAGCAAATAAAATATAATAGGCATCACTGAAACCTGGCAGGATGAATCTCATGATTGCAATGTAGGAGTAGAGGGATATAACCTTTTTAAGAGAAATAGGCCAAACAGGAAAGGAGAAGAATTACATTATATGTTAGGGATGTTTACACCTATGAAGAGATCCAGTACTTAAATCCTGGAAATCAGGTGGAGATCATTTGGAGAAAAATTAAAGGGGAAGGAAACAACAGGGATGTTATTGTGGGAGTCTACTACAGACCCAAGTCAGACTGAGGAATTGGATGATTGCATTCTAGAACAGATGACCACACACTCAGAAAAGAGAGATGTAGTAGTGA
>CM034708.1:58827682-58845841 GCA_020142125.1 Phrynosoma platyrhinos
AAACAATAAAAAGGTCTTTTGGGGTATGCATGTAGTAAAAGAAAGAAGAGGGAAATGGTAGGGCCACTGCACAGAGAAGATGGCAAAATGCTAACAGGGGACAGAGAAAAGGAAGAACACCTTTGCCTCAGTCTTCTCACAAAAGGAAAAGGGTGCTCAACCTGAGGAAAATGGAGCAGAGGACACAATAGGGGAAGTGTAGCACAGAATAAGTAAAAGGTAATACAGGAATACCTGGTTAACCTAAATGAATGTAAGTCTCCAGGACCAGATGAACTACATCCAAGGATATTAAAAGAACTGGCAAATGTAAACTCAGAGTCACTGGCAATAATCTTTGAAAATTCCTGGAGAACAAGAGAAGTCCCAGCATACTGGAGGAAGGCAAACATAGTCCCCATCTTCAAAAAGGGGGGGAAAGGGTGTCCCAACAACTATTGTCCAGTTAGTCTGACATCAATACTGGGAAAGATTCTAGAACAGTTAATTAAACAGAGAACCTGTGAACATTAGGAGGGAACGCCATAATCACTAAAAGTCAGCATGGGTTTCTCAAAATCAAGTCATGGCCAGACTAATCTGGTCTCTTTTTTTCATAAAATTACCAGATTGGTAGATGAAGGGAATGTGATAGACATAGCATATCTCGATTTCAGTAAGGCTTTTGATAAGTTCCCCCATGATATTCTTGCAAACAAGATAATAAAATGTGGGCTAGACAAAACAAATGTCAGGTGGATTAGTAACTGACTGGCTGACTGAATCCAGAAGGTGCTCAGCAATAGCTCCTCTTCATCCTGGAGAGAAGTGACCAGTGGGGTGCCACAAGATTCTGGGCCCAGTGCTATTCAACATCTTTATCAGTGACTTTGACAAAAGAATAGGGGGCATGCTTATCAAATTTGCAGATGACATCAAATTAGGAGCAATAGCTATACCCCAGAGGACAGGATGAAAATTCAAAATGACTTTAATAGATTAGAAAGCTGGACCAAAGCTAACAAAATGAATTTCAACATGCACTTAGATCTAAGATGGGGGACACCTGGCTTAATGAGACTATGTGTGAAAGGGATCTAGGAATCCTAATAGACCATAAGTTGAACATGAGTCAACAGTGTGATGCAGCAGCTAAAAAGGCCAATGCAATTTTAGGCTGCATCAATAGAAGAATAGTATCTAGCTCAAGGGAAGTAATAGTGCCACTGTATTCTACTTTGGTCAGGCCTCACCTGGAATACTATGTCCAGTTCTGGGCACCACAATTCAAAAAGTATGTTGAAAAACTGGAGTGTGTCCAGAGGAGGGTGACTAAAATGGTAAAAGGTCTGGAAACCATGCCCTATAAGGAATGACTTAGGGAACTCGGTATGTTTAGCCTGGAGAAGAGATGGTTAAGAGGTGATATGATAGCCCTGTTTAAATATTTGAAGGGATGTCATGTTGAGGAGGGAGCTAGCTTGTTTTCTGCTGCTCCAGAGAACAGGACCCAGAATAACAGATGCAAGCTACAGGAAAAGAGATTCCACCTCAACATTAGACAGTGAGAGCTGTTCAACAGTGGAACACACTCCCTTGGAATGTGATGGAGTCTCCTTCTTTTGAGGTCTTTATACAGAGGCTGGATGGCCATCTGTTGGGGATGCTTTGATTTTGAGTTCCTGCATGGCAGGGAGTTGGACTGGATGGTCCTTGTGGTCTCTTACATCTCTATGATTGCTTTTCTTTTGAAGAGTGAGCTGTTTTGAAATTTTACGCAGAATTCCAGTAAGAATTGGGAGATTATTCTGATCCTGGAAGCACTGCTCATTTTCAGAAGGGCCATACTAGACATGATGCATGCAATGTGCACATTTTTTAAAATCCCGAGGAAGTCCCGAGGAAAATCTCTCCTGAAATTGCTATTCCCCTCCTTTTTAGCTTTCACTGACATTTGATTCATTCACACTCAGCTCCTGGATAGATTCAGCCTTTAAAATACATTTTGAGAAAAATTGAATGCAACTTTTATGGAGGGCAGGGGTTGGAAGTACTTGAAAGCATTCTTTCAAGAAGTAATAACATTTAAACAATTAGAGAAGTGGGAATCCCATCAAAGAAAAGAGAAGTTATTCAGCTGTTGCTTAATTGGTGCCCTCCTTCTCTGGCTACCTTATGAAAGGTACCCTCTCTAATCATAGAGAAAGGCAAACCCAAATCTTGCTAAGAAAATCCCATGATAGGTTTTCATTAGGGTCTCCATAAATTGGAAATGACTTGACTGCAACAACATCATCAACAACAGCCACTAATAATCACTGGTAAATCATGCTTCCCGAGCTCCAGACCTAATATCCCTTAGCTGTATTTCCCTAGGAAAGCATTTGTTGCATTTTTATTGTGTGTACTTGTGTATGTTTGTGCATATGTGGATGCATACATATGTGCCTTCACACTCCCTGTTGATTTACAGTGATCCCATACATTTCATAGACTTTTCTTAGGGCAGGAATAATTAGAGATAGTTTGGCCAGTTCCTTCCTCTGACATATAACCTACAGCACCTGTATTCACCAGGGCTGACCCTGCTTAGCTTCTAAGATCAGATGATTACAAGTATTAATGATTGATTTTAATGTTTTCTTGTGTGTTTTAGTAAGAGTTTACATTGTTTTCTTGTTTAAGTTATCTTTAGTTTGTTAGCTGTCCTGGGCACTCTTTTTTAAGTAGAAAGTGGCAAAAATATAATAACATCAATAAAATAATAAATATTTGTACGTTATGTATATTTCTGAACACAAAAACTAAGCAATCTGTGGGACCTGCCTGATTCTGGAAGGACTATTGGAGATTTTCAATCCAGCCTATTATTGTTTAGTGGAGAGGTTGGATAAAATGTAGTAATGTTTTCTTGCCAAGAAAATGCTATGATAGGATACCAATAAATCAGAGTTGACTTGAGGATACATAACAATGGGCCAAACAGTACACACTGAGTTGAATTTCTGCTGGGTGATCAAGTTCTCAGTCATTGCCATACTTTGTGTATAGAGGTGATGGAAGTGCTTGCTTCCAATGTAATGAAAAGCTGTAATGACAATCAAGTTTTTTCTTTCTAATCTTAGTGGCATGTTACCAAGAGAAAGAGAAAGTATATGCATTTACTGAGCTTGTTTTTGTGCCATCTACCTTCCATGCATCGGGCAATGATGCCAGTATATCAAAGCACCTTGTTTATGATCTCTTGAAACACCATGTAGAACAGTTGCCATCTAACTGAATTGCTAAGATATTAAAAACATTGCTAGCAAAGCACCAGAGAATCTTATTTAATTACTACCAAAAGGAATTGTGGGTGAGGTAAAATCTGAAGACCCTCTCCCCATGCCAAATGAAAAGTAAGTGAAGTAATACACAATTTGGGTAGGAAACAAATTGTTATGGGATCAGTAAATGAAAATAGTGAAAACTAAACTTCAAGGAAATAGCAGACCATATCCCAATGTGGTTCCTCAGAGCAAGAGGAAATGTAAAAACAATAAAGTTCAAATAGGTTGATGAGAATAGTATTAAGTATTCTTAATTTCTACAGGCTGTAAATTCTGAAAGAATGGAAGCACAATTATAGATAAGGGTTAATACAAAATTAAAACCTGCACGTATAAGGAGAATGGCACACATGGGTTACTGCCAGAAAACTGTAGATTTTTAAAAAGCAAAGGCTTTGTTTATAAGGTCTCATCTAATAGCCACTTAACACACACACACACACACACACACAATAAATGCATGGGTACTGCAGTGTATGAAAGCCTGTATTATTCTGTCAAGAGGATATGGGATGAGATGATAAGCACAGTCCACTGGATTAACTAGGGCATACTATTGTTTTATGCCCAATTCATGGACATATGGCATAAAATGATATCATATACTTGAAGCAGACTGGTACTTCATTCTATGTAATTCAAA
This sequence comes from Phrynosoma platyrhinos, assembly GCA_020142125.1. Lineage (NCBI taxonomy): Eukaryota > Metazoa > Chordata > Lepidosauria > Squamata > Phrynosomatidae > Phrynosoma > Phrynosoma platyrhinos. Next base: position 58,831,634 of record CM034708.1, read on the forward strand.
TACATTTTCCTACATAGAGATAACGTTTATTTATAATGCCCTTTTCACCATAAGGTGGCACATCAGATATATACAATCAAGAACAAAACAATAAAATTGATGCAGAGACAAATAATTATATAAGAAACTATTGCCAGAATAAGATATTTAGAACTTTAAAAGTGCCTAATTAAAAACAGGTATACATCACTTAAATAATCTCTGAAGAAGATTTTAACTATTTATATTATTGCAATGTATCAAAAACATAGATGGCTTCAAGAATTCATTTCAACTAGCCAACCATTAAAGACTTATTCAAACAACCTCTTTGGGATCTTCTTCTAAATGAATTACATTTCATTTTCACCTCTTTATCCATCATTTTTAAAAATTACACAATATTTCCCATAGGAATATACACAAATATATTCATAAATTTTAAGGGCTGAGGATATTTCCTAGCCACTCAGAGATTCCATTGAGAAAATGCAGTCCAACATATGTCGGTGTAGACATGTTATAGGAGGGGATAAAGATAACTGTAAATGGTGTTTACACCCCGAATGAGAATAAAAGGAAGTTTTATAATGAATTATTGACAAAATTGAGTGAATTGAACATCGAATCGATGATTTTGATGGGTGACTTCAATGGGGTTATAGATCCTCAGTTAGATTGTTTGTCCACAAGGAAAATTAAATCTAATCAAGGGAAATTACCCAAAGAATTTTTTGAACTCATGGATTTATATGACTTGACAGATGTTTGGAGAACAAAATATAATTTGAGTAAAGAGTTTACATTTTTTTTCCCGAGAGACACAAATCTTGGGCCTGGATTGATATGTTTTTAACTACAAAAATTATTAGGATGGAGATATTATCTAAAATCTTGTCAGATAACCACCTGATAACTATGGAGCTTAGGGAGGGCCAAAAAGATTTCTGTTGGAGATTAAATGATTCACTTTTGAATGACAAAAAAAGTCATGGCCAAGGTCAAAACACATTTGGCTAACTACTTTTCAGAGAATATGGATCAAAATATGCCCATGAGTAATGTTTGGGATGCCTCGAAAGCTATGATTAGGGGTGTTTTTATACAAAAAGGATCCGAACATAAAAAGAAGAGAGATGCCAGATTCATAGATTTACAGAAGCAGCTAAAAGTAAAAGAAATTCTGTTTAGAAAAGACCCAAAAAGTAGTTCTTTAGGTAATGAGATTAAAGGACTAGAGACACAGCTAGCACTGCTGCTATTCAAGGATATAAGTAGGAAAATGAAATATCTTAAGCAAAGAATGTTCGAGGGATTGAACAAATCAGGAAAGCTGCTTGCTTACCAATTGAGACAAAAACAGGCTAACAGAACGATAAGTAAACTTTTGGACAGTGGTCAAACTAATTTGGTGCAGATTGTGGAAAAGTTTTATAGTGACCTCTATAAAAAAGATGAAGTTAATAAAGAAAAGATAAAGAAATTTTTAGATAATTGTATCATTTTGGAAGAACAAAAAGAATGCTTAAATAAGAAGATAACCTTACAAGAAATAACGGATGCAATTAATAAATGTAAATTGGGCAAATCAGCAGAGCCTGATGGCTTTCCTGTAGAATATTATAAAACTTTTAAGGAGCAATTGATTTTGCCCTTGGCTAGTTTAATGAATAATTTAGGGCAAGAAAATGGTCCGGACTCATGGATGGAGGCTAATATTACATTATTACCAAAAGATGGCACTGATAGGACACAGATGAAGAATTACCATCCAATTTCTTTATTAAATGCCTTCTATAAAATCTTTACTATGATTTTGGTGGAGTGATTAAAGAAGGTTTTGATTGATTGGATGCCACTTGACCAGAATGGTTTTTTCCCAGGCCGTTGTATTAAGGATAACATAAGGCATATACTGAATGCAATTGAATATCACGAAAAGGATATAAACCATAAATTGGCCATGGTATTTATTGACTTTGAAAAGGCCTTTGGCAATGTTAGATGGGAGTTCATGTAGCAATGCTTAATTAAAGTTAATCCAGGTCAAAACTTTATTAATTGGATTAGTTCTATTTATAAAGCACAAAGTGCAAGAGTGATGTTAATACGGTGAGGACTAAACCATTCTTGGTACAGAGAGGGACAAGACAAGGTGGCCCTCTCTCTCTGCTTTTGTTTTTGATGGTTTTAGAAGTATTAAATAATAATATTAGGAACAACACAGGCATAGAAGGAATTAAAATAAAGGGCAGTCAAACAAAGTTGTTGGGCTTATGCGGACAACCTGGTTCTGATGATAACCAATCCAGAAAATATGGGTGAAGTGATGAAAGAACTAGAGTTATTTGAAGAAGTAGCAGGATTAAAGATAAACAAAAATAAAACAGCAGTATTGACGATGAATCTCTCAGGAAGCGACGAAAATGATATAAAAGTAATAACAGGATTCCAAATTAAAAAAGAGACAAAATATTTGAGAATTACTATTACAACCAAAAATGTGGACCTATTTAAAAAATAATTATAAGAAAAAGTGGCAGGAGATTAAAAAAAAAGTAGTTGGAGAGATGGAAAAACTTGAAATTATCTTGGTTAGGGAAAATCTCTGCAATTAAAATGTGTGTACTCCCCAAGATCCTTTTTTATTTCAGAATTTGCCTGTTATTAAAAATGAGATCTCATTTAAGAAGTGGCATCAAGATCTTTCTAAATTTCTGTGGAGTGGCAAAAGACCTAGAGTTCATCTGAAGGTTCTTCAGGATAAAATTGAGAGAGAAGGCCTGGGTATGCCCAACCTTAAAATTTATTTTGAAGCTGCTATTTTATTTGACTGATAGATTGGTGTTTTTTAACAGAATAAGGACGCTCTTTTATTATAAGGTGCGGACTTGAGATTTGGGTTTCACGCATATTTATTTTATGACAAGGCAAAGGCAAATAAGGACTTTGAGAACCATTTTATTCGTAAAGTGCTACTCCGAGTTTGGATTAAATATAACGATCTTTTAGGTCATAATATTCCACTAATGGCTTCTACAATGGGAGGGCTGGACTGGGGTATGAGGGAATGTTTTTAATTTTGTCTGTTTTAAATGCTGTAACCCGCCCTGATTGTTGTGCAGAGGGGCGGGCTATAAATTATTATTATTATTATTATTATTAATATTAATATTAATATTAATATTAATATTAATATTAATATTACAAATGAAGCTTTTTTCAGAAGGGAAAGATTAGATAAGAATAAATGAATTACATACAGTGATTTAATTAAGATGGATAAGGGCACAGACAAAATAGAACTTATGTCATTGGAGGACTTATTAGCAAAGGGTTATGAATGTAGCTGGTTTCTATACTGGCAGCTCAGAGATAGGTTTAATAAAGATAGAAGCAGTAGAGCAGGGGTAGTCAACCTTTCCCCTTTAAGGGCCGAGGGACTTCAGCTCCCAGAAGCCTCAGCCATGTTGGCCAATAGTCCCATATTGGCCAATAGCTCCTGGGATTCTGGGAGCTGAAGTCCCTCAGCCCTTAAAGGGGAAAGGTTGCCTACCCCTGCAGTAGAGGAATTGGGAAATTAGATAAGGATTTTGGGAAAAAAATCTGGAAAACAAAAAACAGTCAAAAATATCGCAATTTTATTATTTACTGCTAAAATTTGATTTAGAGGAGGAAGTTATTAAAGAGAACATGGTAAAATGGGCCATTGACTTGAGGCAAACTATACCATTGGAGCAGTGGGAAGCACCGTGGACCCATAGAATTAAACACTCTCTAAGTTATGATTTGAGAGAAAACTTCCACAAAATGCAACATCAGTGGTATTTAACGCTGGTGAAACTGGCTAAGATGCAGAGAGGTGTTAGTAAATTATGTTGGAAATGCCACAAGGAGGAAGGCACTTTTATACATATGTGGTGGCATTGTAAATTTGCTAAACAATATTGGAAGAATGTACACCAGATGGTCACCCAAATAGTCCCTCAGAAGGAATGGATGGATCCTAAGTTTTATTTGTTAGGAATGCATTCTAATACATTGAAAAATAAGTATGGTAAACTTTTATTTTACATAACAACAGCTGCGAGAATGGTATATGCAGCAAAATGGAAAAGCAAGGTCCAACCTAACCTAAAAGACTGGTTATACAAGCTGTTACTTTACTATTGAGGGAGGAATCTTGGGAAAGGCAAAAAAAAAAAAAAAGCTTGGGAGCCATCAATATCTTTTTTGGAAACTAGCGACTACAGTGAATTGTTCTCAAAGATACTAGAATTAAAAAAATGCTGAATATTTGGTGTCTTTCACTCGTGGGGCCATGTGCCTGAGGTGGGTGTATTATTGTATATGTTATAAAGAGGTGTACTGGGGATGACGATGGCTGTGGGGAAGTGTGTAGTCTAAGCTCAGGAAGTGTTTTTAATTTGTCTTGTAATGTGTTGTGCCATTCTTGCTGTTCTTTTATGTTATAAATGGTGTTCATTGTTTGGTGAGGGGTGGGAGACCCTTTTTCTTTTCTTTTTCTATTCTTTTTCTTTTTTGGGGGTGGGGTTTATATGTATGATTATATGTTGTATTCATCGGTCAATATATGTATGTCTTTATGTTTTTGTATTTGTAGTTATTTTTCTTTTTTTAATAAAGTATAATAAAATAAAGAGAGAAAATGCAGTCCATACTTGTAAGGCTGCTTACCCTTTGAAACAGAGAAAATGTGATACCAGGAGTTTATAGCAGTTTTTCTCAGCATCTCTAGCTCTCTGCAGAAGGTTTGCAGTTTGAAAATCCCTGAAACCTACAGTCTGAAGTACACACATCATGTCCTATTGATGTCAGTGGATTAACTCCATGGTGGCATGAAAACAAATGCTTTAAGAGCATTGGTGGTGGTTGTTTTTACTATATTTTTATTCCACTTTTTAGACAATCATTGCCTTCCAAAGCAAGAAAAGAGAAAAAGGCCCTGACATCAGGTTTAAAGTCTGAAAGACAAAATGGCAGGGGGCAGGGGAGGTAGTCGAGAGATTAGTCCTGCAAATCAGCATATATGTGCATTCTGTGGCAGGCTGGTCTTCCCTTCCTGTTGTTCATGCTGGAACAGCAATTTGTGAGTCATATTCCTTTGGCAGATATGAGATAGGCTTGAGTTCTCTTTCCTCTTGTTTTTACAGCCCATGGCTACAGACACCTGGTTCCAAAAAAAATCTGAAAAGTTGCTGGTGACCCATCATGCCATTGCTTAGTCATGGATGGCTTCAGCATATCAATCAATCAATCGTTCAGTCAATCAATCATGCCTTTATTATAGTCAACAAACCATAAAACAAAAAAAAAAATTAGCTATATGCTTCTTACATACCTGTAAACAAAAATGTAAGCAAACCATATTGGGAAGTAAGAAAAGACCATACTGAAATAGAATAGTGGGATATAGTTAAGTTAGATTTATTATTCTTTTAAGAAACATTACAAGCTCTACATTTGTGTGTACTTTCTGGAAGAAAAGATAAGTGATCTCTTTGTGTCAGTTCCTTCTATGACCAATGGCTGGGCCTAGCTCAGGGGTAGGCAACCTTTCCCCTTTAAGGGCCAAGGGACTTCAGCTCCCAGAAGCCTCAGCCATGTTGGCCATTAGTCCCATGTTGGCCAATAGCTCCTGGGATTCTGGGAGCTGAAGTCCCTTGGCCCTTAAAGGGGAAAGGTTGCCTACCCCTGGCTTATCTAATCCAGCATTCCGTGGGCAACCAGATGCTTACTGAAGCCCACCAGCAAGACATGAGTGCAACTGCAGACTCCCTCTTGCATAACTCAACAACTACTAATATAGAGACATATTGCCACTGATACAGAAAGTGGTATATAACCACGTGATGGCCCTACCCCCTTGGAAGTATCAAATCCCTTTCTCCAGCCATTCAAATGGGAAAATCGGGGTCTTTCCAAGATGACAAAATACTGTCCAAAGATTCCTGAAAATTTTGGAACTTTGTTCATTTCTGGGTCTCTCTGCCTACAGTATTGGGGAATAACCAGGAGCTCCTGTGAGGGAATGTGGAACAGAGATGTGATAAAATAACTCTGAAGCAATCAGAAAAGGATTTCTTTCTGAATAAATATGAATGCTGGTGATATCTACCACCCAATCAGCATTTTGCGGTTTTAGATGTAAATGTATGGTTTTGAATTATTTTTCTCTTTGAATCTAAGGCCAAGCCATCATTACAAAAAAAAAAAAAAAAAAAAACGACCATGCTATGTTTTTGCAATTGTGTTCCAATAGTTCAGCATTATTCACACTGCTGGAGAAGGGGAAATTGACTACAGCCTACAAAGCTACAAAAGAACTCTGGCTCTCAAGAGGTTTTGGCCTTCCTCTGAACACTCATTTCTTCAACTCCCAAGGTTATATGCCAACTAGTAAGCTCTTTTGCTAGTTTAGCTCTTCTCCACTTCCAAGTATTTCCTAAAAGCAAGCATCTTTCTCTGCTTGTCAAGGACACCTTCAGAGATAGGCATTTAGGAAGTAGCCTGCTTTGTGGAGAACAGTGCCAGCCATTTTATTCAGCTGGATCTGCTCTACATAGAGTGAGACATAGAGTAGGCATTAGCACCAGACTTAATGGCAGTTGGATCTGTGTGTCATCAATGTATTGCAGTAGCATAATGGCAGATGGGAACAGTACCTTAGGTGGCAGGAGAGCTCAGGCGACTCCTTCAGTCTATAGGCAGAGTGGCAGATTGATATCCTAGGGCAATTTTGTATGTGAATTCTAGTAACTTAGCAAGGGTGCCTTTAGTGACAAGCATTAAGGCCTTGCAAGCAAGAATAGCTGACCTGTAAAAGTGGCTCTGAACACCCAAGCTATCATCTCATGTCTGTAGTTACCATGTGACACTAGTTTTCCCCCACTGAATTTCAAGCCATATGGGAACCTGGAGATAAAAAAAAAAATCCAAAAAAATCTCAAAGCTCCCCTGTAGGAATTTCATTTCATTTAAATAGCTCTGAAGGCATTGCAGACATTTAAGGATATAGATCCTGTAGAACTGGAGAATTTAAAAGTCATACATTTAGTTATGAATTTAGAAGTCTTTTCATAGCAAATTCACTGAATTTGTGTTTTCAATTTATGCAATTCAGGATGTGATCCTATACTAAATATAAACTGGTTGCAGGCTATAGGATTCAGTGAAAGATCCAATATGGTGAAAAATGCACTAGTTGGACAGTCCAAACATACCAGAGAAGCAGTTAAAGTTATGACTAATACATTACCACTTATTACCACTCTTGACTGCTTTAAAAAAGCAGTAAAGATGGATCTCTTCCAGCAGGCCTTCCCAGAATAATCTCCCGGCTCCCCCTCAAGATGGTCTGGCTTGTCAATACGATCCGCTACCCCTAGTTGCTGGTGTTTTCTGTTATTTTGTTTTTATGATTTTATTATTTGATGTCTTTCATTCTGCTGTTTATTAGTTTAATTTATTTTTAAGGGGTGGGAGGGTTAGGGGGAGTATTTGGTGATGTGTTTTACTCTTGTATTGTTTTAACCTGTTGTACACATCCCGGTTGCCTATCAGAGAGGTGGGTTAGAAATAAATATTATTATTATTATTATTATTATTATTATTATTATTACAGAGCATACTCATGAGCAGGATGTGGATGACATGGAGATGCATATATATGCTGTATCCTTTATCTTCAGCAGTTCACTGCCATGCCTTTGTACAGTATGAAACATGAAGCCAGCCCATTTCCTCCTACTGACTTCCATTTGAATGTATGGGGTTAAAAAAATAACCATTCTCAGAATAATGATTATTCTACCCATATCTCTACAACAGTCCATACGATATGGTGTAATCCAACATCATATGTCACCACTCGTACTATATATAGACTATTCACAGGCTTCTTCCTGCAATCACTCTGATGATCACGAATGGGCTGTCTCTCCAAGCCTGTATAGTATAGTAAACCATTCACAGTATAAAATATAAAACATTCACAGGCTTCTGCCTGCAGTCAATCACTCAGATTATCATGTGTGATCTTTCTGGCCTTGGATATGATAATGAGCTATATTCTTTCTCATCTAAGGTTGCATACATACACAAAAGCTGAATTCTAGTGAAGGAAATATTTGATGAATGGGCACTTTGCAGAAAAGGGAGCCCTCTCCACAAAATAATCTGGTCTCCAAACATACATGGGAACTTGAACTTGCTCAGACTTCTCTTTATAGGACTCTACAGGCTCCTCCCCTTAGGATTCTAGGCACACACACTCAGCACTGAACTCCAGTCCAACAACTGGGGCTCCAGGATAGGTAAAGATGAGGAAAGGAAACACTTCTTATAAAGAATTCTTATGTCTTCTATGCTTCCCTTTACTTTAAGTGAATTCTGTTTTTCTCACACATAAGCATGCTTCCTTTTACCCTTCTGTGCTTCCTTTTACTCTAAGTGAATTCTGTTTCTCTCACACGTAAGCATGTTCTGTACTGGCAAAACTTGGGCATTAAATTGCAACTGCTAACCATTACAGCTTCACCTTTTCTAGTGTGAGTAAACGCAATCATGATTTTGTTTGTTCCATAACTCTGGTGCATAATCTTGCAAGGCAAAAGTGCTCATGAACATTTCTTCATTTCAGCAATGTGCAACTTTCACAACTCTCAAAGGGAAGGAGATGGTATTACTCATGGGGGGAAGCAGACGGGCAGCACGGGGCCGCCCCAGGAAGCTGCAGATCGGGGCCGAGGTATCCGCACTCCTCGGCCCTGAGCTGCAGCGTCCCAGGCCCAAGAAGGAGCACTAAAATAGCGCTCCTTCCACAAGACGCCGAAGGTGCACCACAAAAGGCCTCCATTGCACCTTTGGAGCCTCTTCCGCTGCACCATGTGTGGATGCTGCAGCGGAAGTACGTCGTCGGAGCACTGGCCATGCAGAGCGATGGGCGCTCTGATGACGTATTCGGGAAGGGGTTGGGGCGCCCAGCGTGAGGCTGCCCCTCCCCTTCTTGGCCTCGAAAATGGCGCTTTGCGCTGTCTGCTTAGGCCCATAGTCACTGCACTCTCTCTGCTTTCCCCAATGGAGGAAAGGAAGTCAAGGCATGACAACTGACTGAACAAGTAGCACTACTTTCTCTTCTCTCTCTCTCTCCTTCACAAACACCTACTATGCATTAACTGCTGCTCTTGGTTCTCATCCTGTATCTCCCCTTGCTCTTCAGAGGCTGTCTACCCACAGCTACTGAATCCATACCACACTTTTCTCTGTGCATTCCATAAGGGATGCCCACTCCCTGACAAGCACTGTACCTCTATGGAATTGTTGACTGGCTAGTCTTCTACAGTGTTGTTGACCCACTTAGTTCAGGTAGATTCCAGAAGTCTTACAAGTTTCTTTGCAAGTTTCTTTATTATTTATGTATTTATTTATAAATATGTATACATTTAGATTCAAAGATTCCAGAATAGCATCTATCAATAAAACATAAAATATACACAATGTACTCCATACCATACACTTTGTGTAGGTTCTATGAAGTAGATGTTGTTGTTGTTACTGTTGCTGTTGTTATGTCCCTTTAAGTCAACTCTGGCTGTTGTCAACTCTACTATGGTTTTCTTGGCAAGGTTTATTCAGAGGAAGTTGCCAGTGCCTTCCTCTTTGTGTGAGAGAGTATGATTTGCCAAGGTCACCCAGTGTGTTTCCATGGCTGAATCTTTTTTTAAACCCTGGCTTCCTGTAAATTAAGTCCAACATTGAAACCACTATACCAGACTGTCTCCTTCAAATGTATTAAGTTGGACTACACAGGAAAGATTTGCATTAATAATCCTTGTGTCCAAAGCTAAGACTAGGTGGAGTCTATCAAATTCCTAGGAGAAGAGCATTCCACATACTAGGAACCACTATGCTTGAAAGCTTTGTTTCAGTGTTTGTTCAGCAAGAGAGGCACTGGAGCTCATGACCTGAGATGTCTCCCTACTTGCACCAAAGGTTGCCCCCACTTTTGAGTCTAGCTGCCCCTGCCAAGACACATATATAGGAAGATCATAGAGGAATTCAACACCTTATCTGGAAATATATATGGGAACTTGTGGAAGTTAGCTGTATTACTAGGGCTAACATAAGAGATTATCAACTACAGCTTTTAGGCATCATTAAAGTTGGAAAATAGTGCTTTTGGTGATACGTATCATATGACATCACCTCCAACTCATTGCTACCATGATTCTGAATCATGGTTAGAGCACACATTTTCATTGACAGGGAAAACCTGTCAATAAGCTCCCAATCATGCTGCTATGCCATTAGTGTTCAATGTGATAAGTTCCTTCTGTGGCAGTTTTGACATTGGGCAGTCATGTGATGTCAGTCTCCTTCTCTCCCTCTCGCTATTCTAGAGCAGTCTGGATTTCTTTTATTTTCTACATTATTTTTTTCTTTCCTTTCCTTTTTTATGTTTCATCTTTGTTTTACTAAATCACATTTCCATAATTGCTAAATTGTGTTGCAAAAAAGAGAGAAAGCATGCTGGGTAGAGCATAGGGCAGGAAGGCAGGGTAATAGAGAAGTGCTGAAGAAAACATGAGGGACCATTGATGGCAGAAACTAGTCCTATCACACTATTGAAGGTATGTGCAATAGGGAAAGCTCCCAAACTGGTATGTATCTGTTTCCTTTTACTAGTGTGAGTATGGCAAGAATGAAGCTTCTGTGATAATGCCCATAGCCAAGGCACTGTAGCATCATCTTGCATAATGTGTGGTTATGTGAGCACAGTGCTGAGGACATTTCCCTGTCATTCAGAAATCACTGTTTATTTTTGTACATAGGTAACAAATGGGCGTTTTTGCCAGCATAGTTCATACTTGATGAGCTCTCTGGTGTGTCCAGGGACGCTATAGATGTGCATGCCATTTTTGCCCTATTTTGTAATTTTCAAGTTGCTTGTTTCCTCCTGCCCCTTCTGTCTTGAGCATTCATACATATATTACGTTAGCAAAGCAGCAATGTACCTCCATACTGGTGTAGTTTGAGAATAAGATTGATCTGCTCATAAAGCCACACTTGTATACAATAATTTGATCTACATAATCTGATCTACTTAATTTCATTCAATTTCGTCTTTGTTTAGCATTTGCATACCAAATATCAATTTCTGTCTGGGCACCACCTTGAAAGATTCCTAGATTGTATAACAGAAAACACAAGCTCATTGACCCATAAGAAAGTAATAGCTGAAGATAGATTTCTACCAAATTGCTTTTGAACATTACATTAATTCTGGATCAGCAAGTTTATTTCTTAGCAATTTTCCATTCCTGTCCTTATATGTTATTGTGCACCTTTAGATTATATACAATCTAAGTTTGTGCACCTTTAGATTATATACAATCTAAGTTTATTACCCAGCTTCTTTTCCCTGTTTCTATTCTTGTCAAAATAGAGTTCTGGCTTAGACAAAACTGATGGAGGTGAGAGAAATCAGCAAGGAAATGCATATTCTAACAAGGCCAGTATGACACAGATATCCACATTGGTATATGAGAGAGAGAAACATCCATTCATGACTGAGAAAAAAATATGCACAGCCTACAACTAGTTAATAGCATGATTAGGTAATAACATGATTAACCAAAATATCACAAAAGGCCATGGCCATGTTTCAGTTCTCCAGAAAACACATGGCAGTTTGGTCCCAAGAAAGGAACTGCCCATCTGTGAATTGTGGGTATTTTATCTCTGTCTCATGAATGAGTTTATTTATGCATCTCAGTATTGCAGTTGTACAGTACTGCACAGTAATGTAGACCAAACTTTGAGTCAAGTATTACATTTCTAGATTTAAGAGTATAACCAGACATTGTGGTGATGTAAGGTATAGGGATAAGCAAATCCATTTGATCAATTTAATGCACCAAATGATGGGGTGAACTGGTGGGAGCAAGAAGAAAGAAAGATAGGTGGTTGGGTACCAGAGACTCAATTTAGTTCATGGTCTGTACATTGTAGCCTTTATACTCTTTCATACAAGCTTGAATTAATATATTTACTCTTAAAGATAATTATAGCCAGAATAAAGTTACTATGGTCAATTATTTCTAAATCATTAATGAAAATAAAGTTAAGTAATGTGTACCTTCAACTAAGGTTCCAGATATTCTCTTTGTGTAATTGTGTGGATTTCTTCCTTGTGTTAACTCAGCAGGTAGTGCAATGGGCATGATGCTGTCCCTTGCCCAACCATTGTTGTACATCAGCAGTGAAGAATCTTTGGCCTCCAAGACAGTTTGGCATTCATCTCCCATCAGCATTATCCAAAATAATCTAAAGGTGCATCACCCATTTTTGCAAAATAATTTGTCTTTAAAACTTATAGTAGAGGGCTTAACAAGATGATAAAAGCCAGATGCTAGCTTTGGCAATATGGGATTTATTACTGAAATGATACTAATAGTCATCATACTGAATGCCCACTCACATTCTGTTGACATTGTTGAGATAATAAAAGTAGCAATAGCTGCTTTTAATAGTTGGAATCCTTTGGTAGGTTGTCACAGTTATAATTCAAGCATATATTTCTGAAAGGTTTGTGGGCTTCGTTTGCAGCATCTAGTCTCATTATGACTGGAGTTCTTGGTGGAGCTAAAAGAGGCAGCAGGCACTTGGAAGGGCAGCTTCTTCTTTCCTTGAGGCCTAAACTCAGCAGACAGTCTTCTAAACTCAGGGCTTCAGTTTCTGAAGGAAGAAGGAGCTCTGCAGCAAAACCAGCTTTGGCTTGGTTCAAGTGACGTTTTCCAATACTAGTATATACTGTTCTGTGTATGTAGCCAAATTTGGTGAACTTACATTTTTGGACTACATCTTCCAGAAATCCTCAGCTAACATGGCCATGCAAGGTGGGGGATTTGGGATGTTGTAGCCAGAGGCCATAATCCTGTTGCCACAGAGGGGGCAGTGCCACATAGAATAAACACATAACAACCATCTGGAAAAAAAAGGCCACAACTTTATTGAATATAGCTGATAGATAGGGTTGGCCCAAGAGCATGAAGTCTGGATCAGTCATTGACCAACCTGCCTGTTGCTTGATGAACTAGATTGCCTGGTCATGGCCAAGCTTTGGGATGACAAAGGGTAACCGGTTGATTGCATGTCAACATCTCAGACAACCGGTTGATCTGATGTTCGCATCTCATCCCCTCATCATTGGGGGACGCTGATCCGGTGCTGCCCCTGCAATGGCAACACCATAACGCTCCCAGCACCTTAGGGTCATACTCCTAATCTAGTACTCCACAGCACAGGAAACCACACCCACCAGATCTGTGACTCATGCTATTGCCACAAAAGGCTGGGCTCCACCTCTGGGGCCTGCCTTCCGCCAACACCTGTAAGCTGTATTCTCCTCCTTTGCTCTCAAGATAGTCCCAAGCAAGAGTCCAGTCCTGTGTGAATGTAGCCAGTAAATGACCCAGATTTCCACCTGCCCATCCTTCTTATTGAGTCCACTGGCAAGCCACATCCCACTGCCATTGTGGCAGCCCCAATGTGGATGGAGTGACCTCCGAAGTCCTCAGCTGGAAGCCCCGCATGCTGTAATGCCAAACAATGTACTGACACCACTTGAAACCATGTCACCAGGGTGCCATCTTTGTGGGTGAAAAGCGGGCCTTCTGCCTGCAGGTGGGATGCAATGTATCTGTGTAAAGTCTGAACTGGGCACAGGTGGCAGCCATGTAGCCATCTCAGCATGATGGAGGACCCTTTCCCAAGCTGGTTGCACTTTGATCTGCAAAGAACTAGACAGTTTTTCCCACAAAAGAGACATCCTCCCTTTGTAATGCCCATTTTGAGCTATCTGTCTTGGAAGAAGGACCCAGCTCAAAGAAGATTGGAAAAAGTTCAAGGAAGATGAGGTCTCAGAGCCCAGTGGGTGGGCCAGCATTGGGCACACCAGTAACCCTGGAAAAATACACCAAAAACCAGGCTCCCCACTGCATCAGAATGAACTTGGAGGCCCTGCCCCAAATCCCAGGGGCATTGTCACATCGTACTATTTGAGGAACCCCTCCCACAGCCTGAGGTCCTGTTTGATTCCCTTGGTGAGACAAATGTGGTGTGTGGCACTTTGACCCCAGCCATGATCTTGGCTAACTGCATGCAAAAAGCTCTACCTGGGGAAACCATCCTGCAAGCAAAATTGAG
>CM034708.1:58873554-58895636 GCA_020142125.1 Phrynosoma platyrhinos
TCTCCTCTTTTAGACATGTGTTATCAACCATTTCATCTTCCGAGCTTTTGGCTAAGTACCCATCCAAAGGCTTTGAAGAGAAATAAAAGGAGCTGCAAAACTAATGGGAAGGCAAGCCTAGCCACTATCCTCTTAGAAAAACATCTTAGAAAAGTTATTTTTGGAATACAACTCCCAAAATGTCCCAACCAGAATGGTCAACAGCAATGCTAGTCAGTTCTTGACATTGTGATCCAAAAAGTAATTTTCAAAGCTCTCAGTCATAAAGAGGTTGTAGTCAAGGGCCTAGGGGCTTTTAACCAAAAGATGGTTTTTAAAAATTGGGTAAATCTCTGCAAGTAGTCCCACAAACACACAGGAGGACAGAGGGTGAGAAAGCTGATGTCTATAATATGCCTATGTGGTTTAGTTACCAGTGAGAAAGAGGACTCACAGTTTTGCTTCTGTTTGCATTCACTGTCTCCAGTTTGTATCACTTTGCAAACACTGAATACCTATATAAGAAAAGGCACAAAATGAACACTGCAGATGAAACACTGGCAGCAGAATAACCAACATTTCTTTCTTGCTTAAGAGAAACAGCATAATACAGAATGTAGCTGAAATGCAGCCTCTGGGGCCCATTCTAGCAGGTAGTGCATGTGGTCTATTACAGATGGTCTAAGATGAAACTGACAAACTGTTCTTGAGACACCTCTGGGCACCACCTCTGTGTGGAGCAGAGTTATCAAAGGCCAACAATGATTTAACATTCAAGCTGAGATGCTTGTAGAATTTGAGATACTGTTTATTGAGAGTCTGAAGATGTTGGCTGAAAATGGTGACAGAGAACATAGGGATTTGGGGTGGAGTTGAATTTCCCAGGTCTTTAATCTTGAGGACTTTGAGCTCATTTATCACTTGAGGCAGGCAAAAAATATAGCATAGATGTTTCCTGCAGACATATAAACTACTATAGATAGAGCATATATATATTACTAGCATGCTGTACGCTTTTCTCGATAAAGATGCAATGACACTTGCTTTAATAAATCTTGCCAGTCAGCAAGCAGATATGATGAATAGAGTTATTCTCCAAGACAGAAAAATGGGGCAATGACAGAAAATCTGTACATTCCTTAATTTACATCATGTTATCTACTATTTTTCAAAGGTAGTGAAGGGATGATCTAAGATATATGCTAGGTTTCATCTCTGTACTTAAATTGGCCTTAATTTTTAGCACAACTCAGCACCTAGCATAGCTCAAGGTATTCCTTAGCATTTAAAACATGTTTGAACAACTGTCCTGGGTTCTGGTGGCAATTTTTTTTATCCTGGAATCCTCCAGGGATCAAACAGACAGCCAAAATACCTTCCCAATGTGTGTGTGTGGGGGGGGGAGTATGATGTGGCTGGAAGTCCATACCTAGTTTTGATTTAAAAAAATTTTTTCCATAATTGCAGGGCCAAACCTTTTCCAGCTTTGGTTTAAAGATATGTGAATAAATCTCTTTTGGTGGATATATTTTTCAAAAAACATGAAGCAACAGTGAAAAGACACAGAGTTCTGTCATGTGAGACATGTGCTGTACCTCTGAGCTTTTCAGTTCCTCCCCACCACTGAACTATAGTAATAAACAAGCTATGCTGTATGCTATTTTTGCCAGTAATATGGATTTCCTGGGGAAAGTAGAACTGGAATATTTTTGAGTGCTCTAAACAATACTATCTGGTTTAGCATGTTTGGTTTAAACGTTAGGCTCAAACACAGTCAAAGCTTTATGTCAAAATGATTTTATTGGAATATTTGTAATAATGTAAAGAGGATATATATCTAGATTTAATTTTAAAAATGACTGTACCAGAAGGAACTAATTTTAAGACATTTTAAATAGAGCTGTATCTGATATAGTGATAGTTTTTTCTCTACTGCTTGTACTTACAAATCAGAAGAATAAGAAGTAAATGATCTTGCAAAATAGAAGCAAACTTAGCAGTGTGCTGATTTGCTAATCTATTCCTGTCCTCTGGACACTAGAGTTTGTCAGTGTGCATCTCTTTAGAATAATAATTAAGAAATTCATATCCTATATTTAGCCCCATCTTACATGACTGATTGATTAGAGTACAACAGCTCAAACAACTATGAGTAAGTGCAAGCACACACACGCACACACAGAACATATTTACAATTTTGTATGAAAAAATATATAGCATTGTAATTTCACATTTTACATTGGGAAGCTGTAATTCTTCTACAATTTAATGTAAATGAATGGCCATAAGAACACAGGATTATACATGTGGCTTTAGCAATAAGCAACAAAGAATAAAATAGTCAAAACATATATTCAAACCTTGAACGCCCTTGAGAGTTTTTTTGCTATTTCAAAAAATAATAACTACCGGTAAAAGGAATTGCATAACCAAGGAACAAAAAGGAAAGTCACAAGACCAGATATCACAAAACTGCAACACTGTTCTTTCAAAATTCCCCAGGCATTCTGCTTTAATGTACACAGTGAATGCCTGCAAACTAGTTGGATTCGGGCCCAATAAGATGCAGACACATTAAAGTCTCCCCACCTCACTTTTCATCATCAATTAAAAATTCTTGGTTGCATAGGATCATGGACTTTGAGAAACAAGTAAGCTGTACCATCCTTTTTATGAGCTTCACAACAGTTGCTAATCTAACACAAGATTAGCATCAGATGGGAGCATTTGTTCTCAGCACTTTTTGCTCCATTAAAGTGAGAAATGGCATGAGAATGTACAGTTGTTGACAGTGACAATGTTTTACCATTATCACTCATCAGAACAGAACAGCTAGGTTCAATTGCATAGTAAAACTACTGAATTATTCTTTGGATAGGAAAGTGACATGGTATGAATAACTCTATTATTTACATCTCTACCTAATGTTACAATTGCTATTGGGGAAAAACAGCAACATTAGTCTGTTTTTAACATATAATTCCAGGCCTTTACCAGAACAATGGATTTCAAGAGGAATTAGCAGTCAAAAACCTGCTAGGTGTGAAATGGTTTTGGGTAGTGCAACATCAGCATGCTGCATTATATTTTATTACCTTTTTCCTCTCTGCAAAATTGAGACATGCAAAGGCTGTGAAAAAAAGCAGAGCAAGACAGGAATTGGCTGGGTTTGAGAGGTAGCAGGCAAAGATGTTTAACAGGAAAGGAAATTCAAAAACAGAAATTTTAAAAATACAATAAATTGTGGGAGAAGGATGCTGAATTCAGAAAGCATATGTAAAAATTAGACAGCTGTTGTAAAACTACAGAAAACTATTTAGTACATTCTCTGCTGTTAAAATGAGCCAAAGTTTGGAAAAGTTACTTTTTGAGACTGTAGCTCTCAAGCCCCACCATACTAGCTTTTTATGCTGGCTGGAGGATTCTGGGAGTTGCTATCCAAATGCAAAATCTGGGCAGAAGCATCTACTTGTGAGCATTGAAACTGTAATGTATGAAATTAGTGTACTTTTCTGGAATCTCAAAGGAAGTTATTTTTCACTTGGTAATGAAACTGAAATGTGTTTGTTGTTATTGTTGCTGCTGTTGTTGGGTACCTTCAAGTTGTTTCCAACTTATTATGGTAACCTAAAGAAAACCTGTTTCTGGGTTTTCTTGAAAAGATTTATTCAGAGGGGTTTGCCAATGCCTTCCTCTGAGATTGAGAGAGTGTGACTTGCTCAAAGCCATCTGGTGGCTGGCCATGCTAGTTGGCGAATTCTGGAAGTTGTCATCCAAAAGGTAACTTTTGCAAGATCTGGGCAGAACAATCTACTTACCAGCTTTAAAAATGTAATGTACTAAAGTGGTGTAATTTTCTGGCTGAGTAACAGCTGCAGCAGAGTGATTGCTGAGAGATGGCATAGCAAGATTTGAACTCCAGAGTTGTTGTCCAATGCTCAAACCACTATACCATGCTAGCTCTCAAAAATTAGTTCTAACAAAAATTACATGCAACTAAACTCCACTGAAATAGACTAGAAGTTGATATAGAAACCATACCCAAAACAAATATCAAAGCTATCTTTTCCTAATCTAGGTTTTAGGGGCACCCTAGACTTGTGAAAGAACGTTGTCTAGCAAGCAGAAACATTCAATAGCATTTCAGCATTGGTGAGAAAGGGATAATGGAAAACATTGTTCCAAAGATGTCATTAGAGAGCAAATGACATGTAGAATTGTTTTTAAATTGCCCCATCATTCAGGTTTACTATATTAAGAACAAAATATGAACATTGGTTTTCTGCATACATCTAATTTGTCACTTTTGTCATGATGAAGTTGCATTGCACACTAGATTTTCTTTTCCATTAGTAAAGTAAAAGCACATGAGTGTGACTTTAAACTGCTACACTAGCCAAGAAAGGACTATTTCTACCTAGGTGTGCCAGGCTCAGGCATTGTTCTTTTTGTATAGCTGTTTTATTATTGAAAAAGAGTGAACATTGTGCTCTGATTGATAAGTGCTCCTTTAAAAATGGACTGCACACTTGGAAAAGAGTTCACAGTTATTTAGCATTTCCAGCCTCCCAGCAGTCAACTATTCTCCCAACAGGTTGCTGGCAATAGAATAATGGTCATGATTGCCCCTTTCTGATTCTCAGAAATAAGGGAAGGTTATACACTGATATTATGTTGTCCAAAAGCTGTCAAAACAGAAGGAGATTAATCTTGAGGAGCTCTGACAAAAGCTATCTTCCAGAGGAGCTTGTGGAAATTGCCTGAATACCACTGATGGCTCAAAGAATTAAGAAAAAAAAATTGTAGCACTAAAACTATGTGGGATGAAAGAGCCCCTCATTGCAGTTTCCCTTAAAACATTCTCCACTATCACAAAAGCTTTCCACCCAAAAAAGCACAGAAATAGATAAACGATCGAGACAAACCAGGAAGTGAATTCTAGTTTTGATTTTCAGCCTCGAATGGGAGCAAGAATTGTTCCACAAATCCATTGCTACTCCCCACCCCCAGATCAAGCAGCTTAACACATTGCAATCCTGCCTCAGTTTATTATATTTTTGTCAGATTGTACTTTGTTTTTTTATCTGCTCTCTCTCTCTCTCACTCACTCTCTCTCTATATATATATATACACACACACATGCACACTAATTTTCCAAAATGATTGCGCCAAACCTAGCTACAGAAATAAAAATAAATAATATAAACCAGTTATCATGGAGTCTAATAAGCCATCTTTCTTCTCTGGTTTTAGCACCAGAGTGGCAGTGATTATGTGGGGAGAGTGTGTTCTTATTGCTAATTAATCTGGGGCTAGTTTTATGTTTTGGTGCCACCACTGCCTACTTTCTCAGATCAAGGTGCTGGATCTGATGAACCTGAATGCCAGACTTATTTTTCCATTAACCAATATTGCTCTCTAGCTTTTCAGAAGCAAACATATTTGATAAGGTGCACTTGGAAACCAATTACCTGTAAGGATGCCTGTTACCAATGGAAAGTGCATGCCACCAGGCATAACATGAACAGAATGGCATCTGTGGCTTCTTATTTAATTCAAGAGGAATGTGAAAGGGATTCCCTGTGCACAGCTGTTTTCTCTGAACTGCTATGACTATCTGCTCAAAAAAAGAGCCAACCTCTTCTTTATTAAGAGACAGCAAAAGCAAAATCCATTGCAAATTACAAGCTGTGAATGCTATTATTCTGCCATCGCCATGAACAGTTTAATCGCTTTCTGCTCCACAGGTTGTGCATTATCATCTTGCTTGAGTCATATGGTGTGGAAAGGTATTTGTTGAAAAGACACTGGTTCAGAAAAATGACATCACAGCAAAATGTGAGCTGGTATTAATGTATTTATTTAAAATCATGCAGAGGGCAAAGATCCTGAGCAGGACATGGGAAGAAAGAGTCAGCAAACTATAGTCCAAAAAGTAATTTTTCCAGGTGCTGATCTTGAATCCACTGGAGTTAGTACAGTTCTGTCAAGCTTGTGGATTTAACCACAAAGTGATGACAGTGAAGACAAAAGCCAACTACTTCATGATGAGAGAGAAAGGGTTATGTGACACCATCTGGAAATAATTATGGCAACGAGTCATTTGGGTTGGTTAGTAATATTTCTGTTCTGTATTCCATAATATCCTATGTATATTTGGTGGTCTCCAAGTGTGTTGTATTCCCACTCTCCCTACATTGGAGGGCACCAGCTTGGGAAGGCTGCTACACACAAAAAAGTAAATACATTACTGGATCTAGATTCTTCTACAGCTCAAATGACATCACCCAGGCATAAGTGGGAGACAGCAAGGAGGTTTGAGGAATCTAGAAGCACAATGTGTCTCAGAGAGTGTAAAGGAGAAGGACACACAGAAGCCCCATGATCAGTCCTGGGCATGGTGGAAGGAAGTAATGGAACCAGAATGGTGCAGTGGTTTGAGCATTGGATGTTGACTCTGGTGACCAGGGTCTGAACCCCAGCTTAGCCATGTAAACCCACTGGGCAAGTCACACTCTCTCAACCTCAGAGGATGGCAATGGCAAACTCACTCTGAAGATCTTGCCAAGAAAACCCCATACTAGATTTGCCTTAGGGTTGCCATGAGTCAAAAACAACTTGAGGGCACACAGCAACAACAATGGGTGGAAGGGAGTGATGGAATACAGCCCTGTGGAAGGCTACATTGACAAAACCTGGAGCAGAAATCTTGAAAACTTCAATGATGGTAAAAACTGTACATTATGAATGATTTCAGGAAAATAAACACATGTATGAAATACATGAAGAAATATTAAATATTGTATAATTGATTCCTGGTGAAGTATTCGTGTATATTGTCTTTTATTTCCTGCATTTATTTTATTTTATTTTATAAAAATAAAAAATAATAATAATCTAGCCAAGTATTGTTGCTGCTCTATGACAGCAAAGAAGAGATGTTCAGGGGGTCAATTCCATTACACAAATATGGCACTAATTTTGCTGCAGCTGCCAAGGCAAGAAAGATTCCTGTGGAATCCTGGATTTTATAGTTTAGTGAAGACTAGTGCTCTCTGTCTGAGAATTCTAAATATTCCACCCTAAACTGACAATCCCTGGATTCTATGGGATGTTGCCATGGCACATAAAGTGAGTATAATGCTGTAAATGTGTAGTGTGCATGGGCCTCTGCTCTCTCTTTCATATCACCTGTTACCTAATCTTTTCAACTGGAGATGTCAGAGGATGAGCTGGAACTTTCTTCAATGCAAAGAAGGCACATTAGTCCGTCACTGATCTGTGGCTCTCCATTACAGATCTAAAGTACTAACATGTTTACTGTCTAACAAACCTCTCGAAGAACCATTTCAAAATTACATATCCCTATTACAATTATGGAGAGTCAAAATACTCTAAAGTCACCACATCCTGTCTGATCATGGAAGCTAGGCAGGATCAGCCCTGGTTAGTGCTTGGATGGGAGACTGCCAAGGAATACCAGGTGCTGTAGGTGATATTTCAAAGGAAGGAACTGACAAAACTACCTCTAAATATTCTTTGCCTAAGAAAACTACAAAATTTGTGGAGTTGCCATAAGTCAAAAGGCGACATGAAGGCACATGCATACACAGTACAATTATAAATGCATATTTTCAGATTGTCAAAAATGGCAACCAGAAACAAGTGGGGGAGGAGGAGTTTTGAGTATTGTTTCAGCAAATGCGTGTTTATTTCATCTTAGTATAAGGATGAGATTTGCATGTATATGTATGAGACCTTCTATAGTTTTCTACCCATTTGTTCATATATCAAAGCAATATACATATAAGGAAATTATTTCACCAGGAAGTGTTTTTCATGTGCAAAATGTTGCCCCACAGAGCTTGAACATAGCTTGAGAACATTCCTTTTTTTTAGTCTGCAACAATGAAATCCGTGAAATACAGCTCAGTAAGTAAAATACTTTTGCAAGATGTTTGTAGGATTGAATAGGTTGTTAACCTGGGCAAGTGAATGTAAAAATGTGAGGAGTGGAATAGGGACTCTTAAAAAGCAAACCAAGGGTAGTGGAGAGTGTAATCTGGAAAAGCATTTGTCCAGTCAAGGCAGAAATTTCCAAATTGTGTGCCAAGAGAGAACCTCCAGAGTGTTGCATCAAGTGAATGAAATAAAGCTTCTGTGATTTCTAAAGTTTCTAAATTTCCCAGCCAGTGAGCATGCTGACTCAGGATTTCTTAGAGTTGTGATCCAAAGAATTAAACTACTTGAATTGACCTGAAGACATAAGACTTCCATTGCCTCTGTGCTGTTCCTAATTATGCACACATTTTATCTGTCTTGCACATTTTATCGCATATTTTATTTGTCTTGCATGTCTACCACCAAGTTTTGCCTGCCAACAAAGAAATACAAGCATACTGGAATAATAGTAAAGGATGGTTTGCTATCGATATGTCAGATTTTGAATAGTCTTCCCTGGCAGAATCCTTTATCTGCTTGGATGAGAGTGATGGCTCTGTTTACTGAAAGCAGAAGGCTGTGTTGCATCTAGTTCATCCTCATGGGTTCTTTTGTTTTGTTGGGGGTGTATTGTTTTTGTTGCTGTGGTTGAAAAATGGGGAGGACAGTTAATAATGTTGTCTTTGTGCCCCCAGCATTGAAGAGGAGCAGAGAATTGGGGAGGGAGGAACATCACATACCTACACTGGGGGGCTATTGGTCCTACATTTATCCCAGGTAGGAGTTAAACTTTTGTTGAAGCTTTAAAAAAAGGCCACAACTTTATTAGTTACTGCAGCAAAAGTGTTGGTGCAACACAGGGAACAGATCGAGCTATTAAATGACCCATCTACCATCTGATAACCCAACTCCAACCCCAAATCCTGGTCAACAAACCTGGAAAGTCATCCCATGGTTTTCCACAAGGAAACACCACTGTGTGGATCTGCTCTTACCTGGGAGTGAAGTAGGACCAAAGGCTCCCAAGCATAGTACGATCCTAAATTACTTCCCCTGAATATATTCCATAAAGGTATCCCCAATAATGTGGAAGATGAGCAAGCAGGCTCCATTTCCTCCTAAATTCAATGTGACCTCATGCTTCAACTGTCAAAAGGTTTTCAGATATAGAACAGGGTCTGAGAGAGAGAAGGACAACAATGCGCGTTGAGGGGGGAAGGCCCTTTCACACTACACAGTTATAGCACTATGCTCCCACTGTAGCTGCCATGGCAGCTTGTTCTGAAATGTTGAGAAATGTAGTTTAAGGGAGAGTATTTAGAGTTCTCAGCCAGAGAGCTCTAGTCCCTCCCCAAACCATGGATCTCATGATTCTACAGAATGCAGCCATGGCATTTAAAATTAAATCATAATGCTAAATTTGTATAGTGTGAAAGGGCCACAAGAAACACCACAGACATCTCTAGAAGGGGGAGGTGCAGGCCACACCAAGTGACACCCTAAGGGGATGTGACACCACTGCTCCTCAAATATTTGCCTTTTGGCAGAAATGAGCTGTGGTATTCACCTATACCCATCTAAAACACCAAGAAGAGGGTGTGAATAGGGCAAGTCTCACTGGGAAGGAAAAGGAGAGGCCCCAGGTTTTATTAAAAAAATTAAATTAAAAATTTAATTTGTTTTATTTAAATTAAACTTTAATTTTTTAAAATTAATTTTAAAATATGACATTTTACCAAATTTTACATAAACCACATGAAACAATGTACATGTAAATATATTTAGGCTGTGTGGTATGACATTGAAATTTAAAGGTATAATTTTAATTTTGCTAGTTGTTTATGTTACAACTATTGCCATTACATTCAATGATATACGGGAATTATGATATTGGTACACATTTTTTTTTTTTTATTAAGGATTCTGCATGGTATGGCATGGAAGGAGGTCAATGTGGTGGGGAAACACCAGAGTTACCGTACTGAGTCATGCAAACTGAGAAGCCACTGAGTGATGCAGTGGCTGTGATGCCACTGAGAAACACCAATGCCATCTTCAAAGCAGGCTGGGAGGGGAAAGCTTTTTACCATTCAAATGAAGGGGGAATACTTTTAAAGCCTCACAGCAAACTGAAGGGAAGACTTCTCTTCCAAAATCCACCCAGCAAAAATCCATACTTCTGCTGCAGACCTAAGCCCTGGTCAGCCAGGTCAGCCAAGGGCTGCAGAAGGAGCCATCACAAGGTAATGTTTTAACTCTGTTGCACCAAAAAGAGAAGGAAGCATTCCTATCTGTCACCCCAGTCAGGCACAAATGTATGTCTTAACTATGCAAAGTCTTGGCTTATAGGTTAAATAACTAAAACACATACATATGTATGTATAAACAAGACAAAGGGCTTTTGGATCTGGATTCTTCTGTATGATTGAACAGCTGCTAGTCTGAATGAATTGCACACACTACACTTCATTCTCCAGAGAATCACACCACACTGGTTAGAGTGAATTTAAACATCATTTTAACTTGTCCTAAAAGAACCAAAAGTCATCATTTCCTCCCTGCAAGCAAAATACAGCATTTGGGCAAACTATCAAGTGGGTGGGAAGAGGGGGATAGGGAGCTTATGCTAAAACTATTCATCTCAGGTATTTTAAAGCTATAAAATGAATAATGAGGTGTTAAGTCACCAAATGGAAATACCAAGAGTTCATCTCCACAACTCACATCAAGCAGCAAACTGTTTTAAAATTCCAAAATTCGGTTCTCTGAAGACTACCTCTTATGAACTTTCAAAATCTTTACCTAAAGACAGAATAATTATATTATCATGTAACAAAAACTGCATTCTAGAAATAAATTTAATGTGCTCAGAGCAATTTTTTTAAATGTGCTCAGAGCAATTTTTCTTCTGAAATGTTGACATAATAGAGAGAGGAGGACATTTTGTTTGGCACTTTGGTTTTCTCTCATCTTAGGATGTGATGCAACATTTTTTGGATAATAGCAATAAGGGAGATCAAGGTCAGGCTGGCTCCATCCCTTCTGAATTCCCTGAAGGTAGCTGGAATCTGATTGACCTTGGGTCCTTAAAATTAGGGTGACTCTTCTGGCTGTTTTTAACTGGTTTTAATTGCTGTAATTTTAGAACTATTTTAAAGAGGATTTTTTAAAAAAATGTTTTAAAATTTGTTTTAGTTATGTATAGTTGGCCCTCTGTATCCATGGATTCCACATCTACAGTTTCAATCATCTATGGCTTATGGATGTGTGTTTTTTTTTTTAATTCCATAAAGCAAACCTTGATTTTGTCATTTTATATAAGGGACACCATTTCACTATGCCACTGTTTATAATGGGATTTGAGTATCCACAGATTTTGATAGCCACAGAGGATCCTGGAACCAAACTTCAGCAGATACCAAGGGCCCACTGTATTTACTGTTCTAACTGTTTTTATTCATGAACATCATCTTGGGGACCCTGGTTAGCTGAGAAGTGATTAACAAGTGCCTTAAAATCAAATAAAATCAAAATCAAATAATCAAATTGTCCCACTAAAACCAATGTGACTTTAAAATGACTAAAGTTAATTGGATCACACTGTTGGTTTGTCCATAAATCCAACATGCATCGGCCAGCAAATAAACTTCCAACACAATGAGCTAGGAGAAAAGAAAAAAGACAAACAGGTTTAGTGTCAGTCGGCAGAAAAGACTGCACACCATTTCAAAGAGAAAATAGAATTCCACATAAGTGATTGAACAAATTGCCCGATTCCTATCAATTCCTGTTGTTTGGTGCACCTGTTCACTAACATGCTTTTTTGAGTATACATAGGAAATGGATCCAGCCTGGTGATCCTTGTCTTACTTTTGTTTATTGTAGGAGCACAGGGAATGCAAATATCTTCACCAAAAAAAAGAGTTGTCATACCATGGAATACCACTGAATCTTATAATAGTGTTAATGAGGAAGCTAGATGTTAGTTTGGCAAAAAGAATTCTAAATGTTTGTGCTAATATGACAATAATGTCAATAGCCAAGTCCTAAAGTCTCCCCTCCCCCCAACGCTTCCAAACTCATATGGACTAACTGCATTGCATCAGTATTAAATGCTGAGACTTAAGGCTCCTCCTGATGGTCTTAGTCCTTCTTTGGGTACCTTTACCACTATTTCTTAACCAGCCTCTAAGGCTATCAATACCCCTCAGGATATTCTCTTTATTAACTCCCTCACTTGGAGTTTAGTATGAGTATTAGGCCTCTCCTTTATGGACCTCAACCTTGTTCCACTCTGGAACCTTCTCCACCAGACCCTCACTGTTTGGAATCCAAACCCTAACTGACTTCCAACTGTTCCTAACGGAATTTTCCCCTTACAGCCCAACATTATATTGGCTGTTCCCAGCTCATTCCTGATTGGTTGTCACCAAGGCTGGCTCTAACTTGCCTTCTCTCCACAGTTATCATGGTTACGTCAACTGTTGCAGCCTGGCTCTTTCTTAATTTGACAAGCTCTGAATGAGTGATACTAGGGGTCTATAGTTGTTACTCATATCAGTGCCATCATGTCCTGTAGTTCATCAGTGGCCAGTGGCATCTCTAGGGTTGGCGTCACCTGGTGCAATAACTCATGGTGTCACCCCCCCCATTGACCTCCTCCTGTCCCATACCATACAGAATCTTTAGTCAACTTTTTTGTAGTAATTTCGCTCATTAATAGTAATTCCTGCACAAATGTATGTGCAAAGCCTCTTGTTAAAGGGCAGGGACCTAGAATGGAACAGCCTATTTTCTTAAATACAGGGACACTGTTATCTTGAGCATCTAGCAAAATGTGAATGAAGTTCTGTTGTGGCCACCAAGTTTGCATTTCCCCACTCTCATTTATGTACCATCTGCCACAATTTCAATGTAGTTAGAGATGTGGATTTTTTTAAACAAAAAAAGAACGTAGGTTTATACAAATATTTAGCAAGAGACAGTTTGAGTGTCGATCATTATGAAAACAAAGAACTCAAGTGGTTTATTTGAATTTCCCCAAGTGAAGGCACTTCTGTCAGTCAATATGGTTGGCTACTGCCAGTACTGTAACAAGACAGGACTACGCTACCTGTGCTGGTGGAATCAGGACATGTATGTCTTGTCCTCTATCCCTGTGAGACTCTAGGTTCATAAAGTATTTATGCTGAGAGAATAATTGAAAAGATTATGTGTCTGGATAGCAATTTCTTTAACGGTGAATCATTATCTCAGAACACAAAAGGGGTTTGAGAGAACCCAAAGCAACCTTCTGTTTAATAACACAGGATTTTAAAGATTATGTTTCACAAAGTAGATTACAGACATTTCAGTATCCAAAAGAGAACTCTGATGTTTAAGATGCAGAGACTATAAAGTCCAGCTGTTATGTACAGCAAGGAATTTCTAAAAGATTTTTAATTCCTTGGGAGAGTTCCCTCTAAACTTGGAAACAAGACTTTTTATCACAGTTTCATTGCTATAGTAAAATCTCTCCCCAGTATGTACATGGTAGGCAACCATAAATGGCTGTTAGATTAACTCTTGGAAAACCTTTCAAAGAAGTTGAAATTTGAAATTTTAATTTCAAAAAATTGGGGGCCTCTCCTTTCTCCTCCTACTGAGCATCACCCCACTCCCACCATCTCTTAAAGCATTTTAAATGGAAGCAAATGAATGCCACAGTCCATTTCTACCAAAGCGTAGGTGTTTGAGGATCAGTGGTGTCACCCCCATTTAGGATGTCACCTAATGTGGTCTGCACCCCCGCACCCCCCTAGTGACACCACTGACTGCAAACAAGGGGAGGGGAGGTAGGCTTAATTTAATTCATCTTAATTTAATTCTTTTTTAAGGGGTGGGAGAGTTAAGGCATGGGATTTGGGTATATTTTAACTGTTCCTTGTTTTAATTTAATATGTTGTTTGCTGCCCCGATTGCCGAGCAGAGGGGCAGCTTATAAATAAAATTATTATTATTATTATTATTATTATTATTATTATTATTATACCATCAGCAATTTAAAAAATTGAAGTCTGGTTGTAATTACAGTATTTGGAACTGCAAAAACTAGAAAAGATCACAAGAAGCTGTGCTACAGCAAGCCAAACCATTGATCCCAGATGTTGCTGATCATTACTTGAGATACCTCAATTATTAGGGATTGTTGTAATTAATAGCAAGACATTTTATTTGTATATAGAGCCATCCAGCCAAACCACCTCAAACCATCCATCTCAAACCAAAGAATAAAATGGCAATCACCCATCAGAATTCATAAATCAAGGTCATCCAGATTTCATACAGCTATCTCTTTCAAGGAATTTTAATATTGATGAAAAGGGGTGAATGAGACAGTCTTTGTAGGGCTAGTCTTATCAAGCCACCTCTAGTAAATAAATCAATACTTTATTGATAGAAGCCTCACTTTTAGGATAGGATTTTGTACAGGTATCATCCCCTAACAACCAAACTTCTGCCAACCAGAGCATATCATTTTTCCCTTGTTGCATCATAGTTTATTGAAAAACAGCATGAGACAATTTTCCCCAACTGAGACAAAAAAAATTAGCAAAAATGACACTTTGTCAGGACAGTTGGGGAGAAGGTGAGAAAAAACTACATGGCAAATGGCTGAAATTTAAGACTATTTGGAATTATGCAGATGACAAAGTTTCAGAATGTCTTCTTAGAAGGTCTATTTCTGTGTGGCTTCTAGAGTGACTCTGAGTGATACAATTTCCATCCTAGCACACAAGGGTTAAATGAGAAACCAGTATTAATGATCACTGTTATTACTGTTGATAGTTATAGTGTGTTACCATTCCAGCCCAAGTGTGAAGTAAAGTTGTTGGTATGTTCTTATTTGCACAAATTTATGGGTAACATTAGAGCTAATTCTAGAGTGATGAGAAGTAGTAGGTGTACAAATAGGACAGTTCAGTGCTAATACACTTCTGAAGACTCAGTCTGTCTGTGTATGGACACTGAATAACCCACAATTGGTCTCTGGAGATTAAAATGGTAAAAGGTGTCTTTGTAATGTGCTAATTATATCACTGCTGTTCAGCAGAACTAATTATGGCCCTATAGATTAGCCTTCTGATGATATATCAGGTTTTCGAAATCAGGCCTTCTGCTGAGTCAACTTGTGTCAATGCATGAGAGAATAACTCTTTTATCAAAAGCATGTGGCACTGCATCAGCAAATGTAACAGTAAATATTTTAAACATCCTGTTGTTGTTTTTTAAGCCCATTGGAAAAGATTTTATAAAAAATAAACTCCCGGAATCTTGTAACCAACATGGCCAGGATTCTTAGAGCTGTCATTCAAAAAAGTAACTTTTCCAAGTTCTGCCTATGACTGAATGCTGACTACCATTTGGATATCACTCTGATGTCTGATTAAATTGTTTTATAGAACATTCTATAGAAAACTGGAATTTGCAGAATAGGAAGAGGCATTCTTAGACAGAGAGCTCTAGAATCTTGCCAAATGAGATATGCTGCTACAGTTGTGTAATGTGAAAGAGCTCTGGTCTAACACATCTGGGACTCATAACTGTCAGAGACAGAATATTTGGACAGCCGTCATAAACTGTCATTGAAAAGATAGCTGGAAAGGCACAGAGATATTAGATGTTTTTACCAGGCAAATTCCAAAAGGATCTCACCAAAAGAAAGCTGAAAGTAAATATATAATACCTTTAACAGGGATAGCACTAGCAAGTACATTTTTAGACTGCTTATCAGTGCACTTAAGCATTCCCTAAGTGGTTTACAATGTGTAAGCTAATTGCCCCCAACAAGCTGGGTATTCATTTTAGTGACCTACAGAAGGATGCCAGGCTGAGTCAACCATGGAGCCCTGCCTGGGATCGAACTCACAACTTTGTGTCTGTGAAAGGCTGCAGTACCAACATTTAACAACTGCACCACCAAGGCTCCTATAAAACCCCTCTCATTAATGAGCCCTCAAATAAATGAACTTTTACTCTCAATCTGTGGGCCTAAGCAGACTGGCAGAAATAGTGCACATTAAATTGAGGCACTGCCCTGGCTCACTGCTAGGGAATCATGGGAACTGTAATTTATTGTGGCACCAGAGCTCTCTCACAGAGAAGGCTCAATGTCCCAGAAAAAAATACAGTTCCCATGATTCCCTAGCACTGAGCCAGGGCAGTGCCTCAATTTAATGTGCACTATTTCTGGCAGTCTGCTTAGGCCTTGTATGAATCTATTATATGGCAGACCTATGGCAATGTGAAATTTCAAATAATAAAGATTATATTTTTGTTGCAGACATGAATTAAAAACCACTATATATATTCAACTAAAAGTCAACCTCATGTATAAGTCGAGGGCAGGTTTGGGGAACAAAATTATGGATTTTGATAGGACCAGTTGATAAGTCGAGGGTAAAACATAGGGGCATGTAACAAAGATCCTAAAGTATGAAGCAAAGGAAAACAATGCCAAAGAGCTTACAAAATTCCAGCAGGCATAACTGTTCATGCTCACCTAAAGGCTGGATGGATGAGAAAACAGAGTAGGATCAGTGCTTCCAGAACAGATTACACTCTTGCCTTTCGCCAGAGGATAGTTCCTTTTAAAATAAGAATTAAAGTACAGTATTTACATGGACAACATACAGTAAATAAATTGAGAGAGGTTTTGGAGATCAATTTTTTTACTAAAATTTCTAGACTTATACATGAGTATATATAGAAGTATGTCTGGAGCAGAATCAAATATTCCACAAGAGATGGGAACAATATCGTCTTTGAAGAACACAGCATTACTTCAAACATATCTAGATTACAATCATAAAACAGGCCTGCCAAAAGTGAATCAAATAAATGTGAACAATTTAAATACAACATTATGTCATCTGAGATGGGTTTCTAAGCTGCTATAAAGGGTGATAATAATAGTGGCTCATAACTATGTGTGTTTGTATATATTTGCAACACTTTTGAATGGTTTAAGTTAACAGATTGAATTTATGTAACATCAGAATACAGAAGAAGATTCCTCCCAAATGGATTCTGATAATCTAGATTCTAGATTCCTACTCAACTCCCACTTATACCTACTATTAGTAGATGCTAAACTGCAGGTTCTGAATCCAGAAATAGATTTGCAAGTGCATCCTTTAATAATTTATAACTTTTAAATTCTAGTGAAAAGTTGTTGTTGTTTTTAAATGCCTTAATTGAAATAAAAAATACAGAAACATTCATGAAACCATCATTTAGAAAGGGATCTCTGGTGCCTGATTTTGCAAGACATTAAGTACTTGCTCAATTGCCTAGGTATTCTCCAGAACTGGTGACGAGCATTCTGTGTAAATAAACATGTAATAACGAATGCAATAAGGATCCAACTAAAAACCCTTGAGAATGTAGCCTAATGCTCATATATTAGGAGAAAGTAATTGCCCCTTTGGCTGCATTCAAAACTCACAGAAAGCCATTAGTCTTGCCTTAATAAACCATAATGTGTATGAGCAAAGTGCTGGTTATATATAATGTAATTATTCCTCCTTTGCTTCTTCATTTGCACAAATGGATAAACAAATCAGGAACCCAAGTTAAGCATTGGCTCCACACGAGAGACTAGGATTAATTGTATTCAAATAAGCCATAATCAGAAGCCGGCTTTAATGTTTGTTTATAAATCCTGGCTTGTTTGGAAGCAAGTGATCATAGCTTCTACATCAGATGTAATTGGAAGGCATGCTTAATTGAGGTTTTCCATTGTGTTGCAGGAATGACCAAACTGCATGCATAATTTATTAATTATATATATCATTCTGCCCAATAGATAGGACAACAAACACTGATCCTTCTCCTTGAAGAGAGGGATTTTTTTATAGTTGAATATAGAAATTGAGAGGGATTTTTTTATAGTTGAATATAGAAATTTCACACAAGCCTTTAAATGTAGAATTAAATCTGTTATTGTGTTGAAAGTTAGGTACAACAGATCACAGGTGCAGCCTTCCAAAAATGACTAAAATAGCAACCAGTTTCTTTAAATTGCCCAAGGGATAGCTAGGGAGGTGTTGGAGGTTTAAAACTGGGTCTCAGCTGGACTCACACCAGGTTGCTCCCCCCTTATTTATCTGTCTGCTTATTCCCAGGCCTCAAACAGTTAAATAAGTTATAGGTCAATAAAATGGCCCTTGTTTAATCCACTTATTTGTGTCTGGTCTCATTATTTCATGGTCGAAATTATTGAAATAATGGTTATTTCATGGTCCCATTATTTCATGGTTGGTCAACAAAGGTGTCCTCCAAAATTCTGAATTCAGTTTTCCTCACTTGTGCACATATGGTAATATTTCAGAGGTGGTTTTGCCAGCTCCTTCCTCTGAAATATACCCTGCTACAGCACTAGGTATTCATTGGTAGTCTCCCATTCAATTACTAACCAGAGTGCTGTAGTGGTCTCACAGTAACAGCCAGTATGGTGTAGTGGTTTGAGCACTGGACTGTGACTCTGGAGACCAGAGTTCAAATCCTGGCTCAGCCATGTAAACCCACTGGGTGACCTTGGGCAAGTCACACTTACTCAGTTTCAGAGGATGGTAATGGCAAACCCCCTCTCAAAAAACTTGCCACAAAAACTCCATGATAGGACCCTAAGGGCCTTAGGGTCGCCATAACTTGAAGGCACACAACAAGCTCTTACAATGGTGAGACATGTTAAGAGAAACGTTTGGGCCAGGACCTGAGGAGTATCTCCAGATACCTATTCTCAATGCACCCCATGACTGGAAAATGTCATTTGCCCCACTGCCTCAATCTTCAGCACCTCAGAAACCCTTCAGTTGGGACACTGCCTGACTGAAAAGGTAGGATTTGGGGGTCATACTTGGTTGTTCATTGTCGGATGTAGCAATGAGAGAAGAGCTCTGTCAATTCCAGTTAAATCTAATGATGCAGCATCTGAGCCATCAAGTAACACCTGGATTATTAATGTTTTAAAAGTGGAGTCTCCTTAGTACAAACTTAATAATCACTTCCATCATTTATTTAAATATCAAATTACATCTGCATTAGTAGGAGAGTATTTCTTTACCATGATGAGGAAATGTATCATCATGTCTCCTAGGGCATTGCTGCAATGTATCAAAATGTCAGCATTTTCCTATTATTGATGGGTTTTGTCACCTTTATTCAGAAGCATCGGGGTCTGGGAAGATGTGAAGGAGTGTGCCCATCATTTCTCCAAGCATGCGACAAGACACAGACAGATGATTTCCTTTTCGAAGCAGACTCTGCTTTCATGCAAAATCACCATCACAATGATATACAACACAGGATTAGAGTGTAGTTTTATACCAATGTATCAGGAAGTAATTGAATACAGTGGGACTAGCCACCAAGGAACACAAAATTATGCATCAGTTCTGCAAACCAGAATTAGAACTTTCCTTTTTTTAGTTTTGAAACTGTAGCATCCAAATGCAACTAAACTAAATTTCTTATTTTTTTAAAAAAAAAATCTCAGGTTCTTTCCATCTAGAATTTTTTAAAAATGCTCATATTAAGAAAAGTTCTTCAAAAATAAACAGAAGCAAAATTTATACAGGACGATTTCAACAGGACTATTTCCAGAATGAAGAAGACCATAATGTACCTGCCTTGTACATAGATGTTAGTCTCATTATATAAATGAGGCTCTTCATTCATACCACTATAACAAAACAAAAAAGAAACAACACAAATTTTGCACTAGCATGGTGGAACATGCAGGGATTTAGGGCTATTCTACAATAGGTACAAAAGTCCAAATGAACTTCTGTGCCTCCTGCACTTGCTCAAAAGCCAACCCATGTAACTTTTTCTCTGCAGAACATTGGTAGGTTATCTATGTTGATTATTTGGCTGTGGTGTGATTGAAATGCAGCAGAGCTCATGAAACCAGCTTCCTTCATCAGCCTTCCCATGCTGAAAGCATGAAGACAAATCATGTAGATCTAAAGTAGAGCTTTATTGTTCCATAAAATAAAAATAGGCAAAGAAAACATATAGTCCACCATAGGATCACATCTTGCTGATGTGGTAGAAAAGGAAAGTTACAGATCCATGTTTCCAGATCCAGGAGTTACATTGTAAAAGCAGTATAAGCATACTAAAATCCAGAAACTAACCTCATAGTTAAAACCACTGCTGAACACATACACACACACACAATGCATGAAATATAAACATTCTAGACAAAGAGATCTCTAGGCCCTTTCCCTACTCCACCTTTTAGGTGTTAACCTTATGCTGATTGGATAATGTCTGTATGATGTGTTTTAACCCAGCCCCTTGCTGTCCATCATCCACTCATGTGACTCCTTTCCCATGATCTAAAATAGTTTGGATTTTGTTTTCTTTTTTCCCAGCTAAATCTGTCCATGTTATGACTTCTTGTCCATCTGGGCTGAGTTCTCTTTGTTTCTCTAGATGCTGTTCTCATGAGGAAAATTCCACACACACATCTCTACATTTCACCTTTTGAATGTATAATCCATCAATATTCCAACAATCTACACCTGAATGTCCCTACAGAGTCTGCTGAGTCTGCTGCCATTGTTCCTGCCACCCCTGCCTTCACATCTTTTCTGGGCCAGTGAGGTTTTTCTCTCTTCCTCCCAAATGGAGATTTTTTTTCCCCTCCTCCCTTGGCAGCACCAGCTCTGCTGGCATGCCCATCACTTTGAGACAAATAAGGCACTGTGATCTCAGCCTTAGCAAGTGTTTGACCTTATTTTTGCATTTTTATTGTTTTAACACTTTGGGGGAATGTGCTGTGTGATTTGGGGGCAAAAATTACCTGAAAATCTATCAAATTTCCTTTTTAAAGGGAGTGGAGAGATTTGGGGGGCATAAAAGGAGAGTCCAGGGGTCTCACATGGCATGTAGGTCACACTCTGCCTCTCCCTAGTCTACATAGACAACTCTGTTAGCTTTGATTTTGCCTACATTCATATTCTTTCTAAAATTTAAGTTGTGTCCCTTTTGGATATGAAACAATTTGCAAAGTCCAGTGCATTTTTGTAAAAAAAAAAAAAACTAAAAGGAAATTTTCACCCACCTTGTAGCAGGATACTCTTAAGGTTGTTGAACTATACAATTATTTGCAGTAACTTCCCCTCAGAAAATTAGTCTCTTCTAAATGGGATCACATGGTAACCCTGGCTAGCCATCATGGTATCTGTTGGAACTGACTTGAGTAGCTATGATCATCCTCCTTTATAAATAAGTCATGAATAAGCTCTCTGTGTGGGAAGAAATTGACATAAATAGTAATAGGTACAACTCATCTTTTCTTAAAAGAAAAAGTTATTTTTTTAAAAAAAATCTCTGAACCATTTGTCTAGAATCCATTTTTTAAAAAGTGTTCTTTTAAGGATATGATTGATTTGCTGTGAGATGATTCAAAAGCCATTTGCCAAGCATCATTTCAGGTCACTATCTTCATCTAACTAGAGCAAGGATGAAATTAGGATTTAACAAGAAAGTGAACATTGCAAATAAAGCAGCTAGGAATCTAATGGAAACAAGTAACCTCTAACTTTTTAGAATATAATTTGTATCTTGAAATTATTGGGTGTTTTTCTTTTATCTGAATAAATACTTTCTTCAATCTTTCTTTTAAAATAATAGTACCACAAATTGGTCATAATACCTTCATGCAAAGTAAAGTCTGAACTATGGAATTACTTCAAAATAGTCTGTGCTGGCATCATTTATGTATTTCACACAATAAATAACAAGCTAATAAAAGAAATGCAAAATCATGTTATCTAAATTGCTAAAATGCACATCGTCATTTGCCTTGTAAATTCTGAAACACTGAATGAGCTACAGATTTAATTAGAACTGAATTAAGTACTGCAGTTTTAATCAAGCTAAATATCCCAGAATAATGGAGTTCTGGCAAATAGAATTTACACTCTGTGGAGTTGTGAACTGCCTGACAAAAATCATTTCTCCACTTTCATCATGCATTGGACTTCTGCAGATGGTCTAAATTGGGGGTGAGATCAATGACTAGAGTGTGACAGAAATTGTGGCCCCACTCTTCATAACCTCCTCACTTTGATCCAGCATGCATGGAGTCTATGGACGTTATCACACGG
>CM034708.1:58916642-58950628 GCA_020142125.1 Phrynosoma platyrhinos
CCTTGAAACAGTAGTACATGTACTGGTAACCTCTCAATTAGACTTCTGCAATGCACTTTACATGGGGCTACCCTTGGGCCAAGTTCAGAAACTTCAGCTTGTACAAAATTTGGCAGCCAGATTGATTACAGGTACTTCCCGTAATGATCATATAACACCGGTCCTGAAGTCCCTTCACTGGCTGCCAATTAGTTTCCAGGCAAGGTACAAGGTGTTGGTTATTACCTTTAAAGCCCTACATGGCTTGGGACCAGAATACTTAAAGGAGCACCTTCTTCCGTATTGTCCGTCCCACACACTAAGGTCCTCAGGGAAGAATCTTCTACAGCCAAAAAAGTCTAGGCTTATATCAGTCACCCAAAGGGCCTTTTCCACTGCTGCTCCAAAGCTGTGAAATGATCTGCCAGAGGAGATCCGTCACATCTCCACTCTTACAGCTTTCACAAAGGCTCTTAAGATGGATCTCTTCCAGCAGGCCTTCCCAGCTTAGTTCCTCTCCCAGCACAAGGTGATCTACATCACTCTATCCACCAATTATCTCCCTTTTTAAACTTCTGTATTTTTGCTTTTAAATAATGTTTGTTTAATTGTAATTTTAGCGTTTGGGGGGTTGGGAAGGAATTGTACTCTATGTATTTTTATTGTTGTAACCCACCTGGATTCTTTGTGATTGGGCGGGCTATAAAAAAATTTTATGATGATGATGATGATGATGATTACTGTTTGGCTGTGGCTATGAAACATAGTACTGTTACTGTTACAGATACTATTGTCATAGTGCTACACACAAACCACTGCTCTAACCACATTGCCCATGGAAACTCGCTGGGTGACCTTGGCCAAGTCACACACTCTCAGTCTCAGAGAAGGACAAAGGCAAACCCCCTCTGAACAAATCTTGCCTAGACCCTATGATAGGTTTGCCATAGGATCACCATAAGTCGGAAAGGACTTGAAGGCACAAGTCCAAATTTTTAACGTTTTGGATCTTGCTCACTACACTATTTAGGCATTATGTTGTGATTGATTGCGAAGTCTAAATACACCCAGTATACAAAAAGGGAACACACTAGCCACATTTCCTTTGCTTTTACTCTAAATGTGTGGAAAATGTCAATTGGAAGAGAAAGTTTCTTCCTGTACATGGAAGCTGAGGGCAGTGGGGCTGGCACACTCTTCTCTGCACCAAGTTACCTAAAGTGCATGAGATAATGCCTGATTAAGGTTTGAGAGAAGCTTTAAATTCCCAGATACCATTGATAACAAAGAACCAAAGCCAACTTAATAATAACTAACAAACTAACTATTAAAAATTACTAACATGGTCCATCCTTTATATTAATTTGATATTACTAAACCCATTTTATACTCTTTTCTCTACTTTTCATAAAGGCATTGTTTCTGCATTGGCAAATGTTTTACTGCTACAGATATTCACAGTTAATATTAACAAAAACACTAGTGACAAAACACTTTTCAGCAGCCAGCACGGTATTTTCGAAGAATTCACTGCAGATGAACAGTTATTCTGGTGTTTCACCAGTAGATGGCTCTGTTTAGTATTCATTTTAATAAAGCACAAGATTAAACCACCAAGATTGGATATACTTAAAAACTTTGCAACAACCAGAGAGGGTAAAATACAAGTATTGGTTTGGAACCTAAATTCATTCTTCATTTATATAAAGCTGATTTCTTGCCTGTTATTCCCTCCCATCTACAGCTTTCTTTTTTGTTACACAATCACAGTGTTCTCAAGGGTCCCACAGTAGCAGATTTCTTAGAAGTGATGGAAACTGCACAGAAAAAGGGGAGGAGAGAAATCCCCATTCTGGGAACTCTGCTCCAGTCAGAAAAGGAAATTTAGGATTCAAGGCATTATCTTTGATGTGTATTTTATGTTGTATGAATAATGAACAGGATAGGGGACCAAATGAACCTCTATAACTGAAAGGGGAACACTGGCTCAAGTTCCACATTCCCTTCTGATTAACTTTCTTGGGGCTGGCATGCCAGAAGTGGGCAAGCTCCCTGTAAAAGGAAGATAAGCCTCCCTGATCTCATGCACACATTGATGTAGGTTTGCATTCATACATGCACACATACAGTTCTGCCTTATCCTACCTGGAGGAGGGTTCCTCTGACAAGGAAAGGGAATAGAAGAGCCAAGATAACAGGCTCCAGTTGAAACCAAGGGAGAGCATTGATATAAATAGAGCCTGGACCATCCTATGCAGCTCCAATGAGGAAGATACAGAGGCATTGTAGAGGACCATAGATTAAAAGACCAGCTGCAGAGAGACAGAAAATGTCCTGATCCTTGAAAAGGAAAATGCTTAACTAATTAGGTAATCTGGGATGATTTACAGCTGGCTCTAAATTAGCTTAGCCAAGGTCTTACCATTGCTGCAAACCATCATCCCCTACATTCCCTTTGTGATTTTGTCTGATGTGTCAGGCTTCACAGCTCTCTTTTCAGTATATACCTTGGATTATTCTTTCAGGTTACTCCCTTATCCAGTTTAGACCCTGCTCAGGACTGTCTTCCATATTTGGACTTCAGCCTGCTTGGACCATGTTTCTGCTTCCACTGACAACCTCTGCATGACCAAGTCCTGGCCTGATTTTCCCACTGTACCTGTGGACTCTAAGTAGGTATACTTACCAGCATTCTTGCCAGCATTAAACAGGACACATACTCACAAACAATACAACCTGCCCATTCACTCACAGATAGACTTCATGAAGACATAGGTGACTAGAAATAAGGGATGCAATGCTGTGTATGCTAACACCATTTCTTCTGTCTCTGGACTTCACTGAATGAGAAGAAAAGCTAGAAAAGTCCTCTATTCATGTTCATTTGAACATTAGCAGAACTACCTCAACAGCGGACCCTGATAAAGAAGAATCTCCCATCTCCACATTCAACTTTAAGTGTGAGTGGAATCCATCTAGAAACCTTGCCACATTAAAGTGGCAAGGTCAAGGACTAATGTAACACCAGTATGAGCATCTGGATATATACCAAACATGCATAGCTTTGGGCTTCTTAAGGCATTCTAAGCTACTCTTTTTCAGCTGAATATGGCCTCATTCGTTCATTCATTGTTACTGTTGTTAACTGTCCTCAAGTCAACTTCAGCTCATGGCAACACTGTGGATGAGTTTTCTTCAAGATTCCTTGTTCTCAGCTGCTCTGCCCATGTCCTGCCTCTGGCCTCCCTAAGAGTCCATCCATCTGACCTGTGGTCTCCCTCTCTTTCTGTTGCTTTCTACTTTTCTTACCATTATTGGTTGTCGTCTCCCCCCCCCCCAACAATTCATGGCCAAAGTGCCATAGTCTCAATTTAGTCATCCTGGCTTCCAGGGGAAGTTCAGGCTTAAGCTGTTCTAGGACTTATTTGTTTGTCTTCTTGGCCATCCACAGAATCCTCAGTACTCTTCTCCAGCACCACATCTCAGATTGGTTTATTTTCTTCCTATTCACTTTCTTCACTGCCCAGCTCTCACATCCATGCATGTTGATGGGAAATATGATAGCTTGGTCAATCTTCACTTTAGTATTCAGAGTTACAGCTTTGTTTTATAGCATTTTATCCATTTCTTTCATAGCTGCCCTTCCCAATCCTAGCCTTTTTCTAATCTCTTGACTGCAGTCTCTGTTCCAATTAATGTTTGATCCAAGGTATAGGAACTCTTTGAGTATTTCAATTTTCTCATTAGATGAATTGTTTTAGCTCTTCTGTAGTCATTATTTTGTTTTCTCAATGTTCAGCATCAAGCCTACCTTGGAACTTCTTCTTGTCCCACTTCAGTAATCACTCTTTGTTGATATCTGGTAGTAGTATTGTGTCATCTGCATGTTCCCCATTTCCAGTGGGAACCATTCTGTTTCTCTGTACTCAGTTCTGATGGCAGCCTCTTGTCCTGAGTACAGCTTACACAGCAGGACAAACAAATGTAGTGGTACTCCCATTTCTTTGAGTGCATTCCATTGTTTTTTGTGGTCTATGCAGTCACAAGCTTTACTGTAGTCAATGAAGCACATGCAACATTTCTTTTGGAATTTCCTGGTGTGTTCCATTATTTATCATATAGGAGATTATCACATTGACATAAAATTGGACTGCTCCCCAAGGTGATACAGTTGGGTTGTGGGTTGCTACCAGGTATTATCACAGACAAGTTGCTGCTGCTACTGCTACCAGGCGAGTGCAACCCAGCTCATCCCAGATCCCAGGTAAGCTTCAGAGGCCACTTTTCCAAACTGGGAGCTTGCCTTTTTGGAAAAGCAGCCTCCGAAGCACACTTGGGACCCAGGATGCAGCCAGATTGCAATCACCCAGTGGCAGAGGTGGCAACTTGCATGCAATAATACCTGGTAGCAACTGACAACCCAACTGTATCCCGCTAGGGAGCAGCTGGATTTTATGTTCATGCAATAATCCTCATATTTTCAATGTGATCCCTAGTGCCTCTTGCTTTTCTGAAACCTGCTTACACTTCTGAGATTTCTCATTCTATATATGGTTGGAGGCTTTTCTGCAGATTTTGACCATGACTTTGTTGAGTGGGAAAATAGTGCAATTGCCCTGTAGTTTCTGCAATGTTTTGTGTCTCCTTTTTTGTGTATAAGCTTCAGAAATGAGGGGAAGTTGTCACTGTGAATGCAGAGGGTTAACCCTTTCTTTCCCAGAGGCAATCCCCCACTCCACACACATACTTTCTGGTGTGCCAAGTTGTACTGGAGGAGGGGGGACTCACTTTGGATTCAGTAGACAGGTTATACAGGGTGATATTTAGCTCAGGAAAACAGCATGGGTGGAAGAATTAATCTCTCCTCCCCAGAACCACTTTGTAAAATGGAAGGGCAACTGCAATTCCTTTTACCATAGAAGCAGTGTGGAGTAAAACCTGGAGTGCATTTACCACTCCACTGACACAGAAGCCACTAGCCATCACTGAGCATTTATACGTACACACAGAGAGAAGACTGACCATAAATCCACTTCCTATTTGGCTAGTTTGGCCCTATATCTAGGCCTCTTTGGCTAGTTTGGCCCGGCCATCTCTCCTAGTTAAATCAATCTCAAAAAGTAGGAGTGCTTTGAGCATGGCCCAGCAAGCAGTTTTATAGGTGTTTCATCAGTCCTATGCCATTAACTAATTAATTAATTAATAATTACAGCATTGCCCCATCCAGCCTCCAGCAAGTCCACCTTTCTTTATATCACCCTTGTAAAGTATGATAGGCTAAGACATTGTGACTGTCTCAGGATCACCCACTGAACTTCACCGCTCAGTGGGAATTTGAAACTATTCTTTCTAGTCTTTTTCTGTACATTTAATCACAACCCCATGCTTTCTTAAATTCTACATTGGTGATCAATGCCATTGTCTTGAATTGTCTTGAACCTTGTAGATCAATGCCATTGTCTTGAATTGCCTCAGATTGGAACAGAATGTGTATGTATGATCTTTGTGTGGCTCTCTGGACACTCCAAACTTTTTGGCTCTTCTACTACAACAGACAACTTAAAGTTTTTCAGTAATGTTTGTCCCCTTTGAGAGCTATGATTTTTGAAAGATGCTTCTCTTGACTTGACTTTGATGTTAACAAAACTCTAGTATATGGCCCAAATCCAATACTGAGTTAAGCATACTAAAGCCCATTTCTTTCAATGAGTTTAAGCAAACTTAATTCTATGCTGGATTAAGGCCAAAATAAGCAATAATTTTAAGGAG
Organism: Phrynosoma platyrhinos; assembly: GCA_020142125.1. NCBI lineage: Eukaryota > Metazoa > Chordata > Lepidosauria > Squamata > Phrynosomatidae > Phrynosoma > Phrynosoma platyrhinos. Next base: position 58,922,391 of record CM034708.1, read on the forward strand.
TACAATTTCTTTCCTTCTTTTGGTCTTTTTTGGATTGGCTTATTTGAAGTATTGTACATTCAGCATGCAGGAAAATGTGAGAGATAAAAGAACACAAATCCTTTCTGACTTTCAGAGAGAGTATCCATTAACTTTAGACAAAAACCTAGATTAACATTCCATTAGTTATTATGTAGATATACTCCTTCCGTTATATAGTTGGTTGGGGGTTTTTGTGGTTTTTTAAGGCCCTCTTATTCATTTTTTTTCCCATGTGTGCCACTATTTCTTGGAAACTATCCCAAAAAAACCCATTAACCAGATTATTTTTCATGACAATGTTTTGTTTTTGCATTGATTGCAACTTTCTGTTTGAAACATGAAGGAGTAGAGAATAGATATCAAGTGTGTATCCATTAATAAAAGTATTGATCCGAGAAGTTTTTGGTTTTCTTAGTAGAAGGAGGAACCACTGGAGACCATTTAATTCTTGATGGGAAAAGGTAAAAGAGGTTGATGCATGGCAAGTAAGCCTTCCTTCCTCTTATAAACCACAGTGAAAACATACAGATTGAGGCAACTGGACTTTGATGTTACAGCAGAAAGAAGATCAATTCACATTGCTTAACCTGCTGTTATAAATCAATGTATCAAAATGTCCAACACTGTGGGGCAGGCTACACCAGCAAGCACACTTGCCCCATTGAATCAGTTGTTTAATGATGAAACAAGACTTATGTAATCTTACTGGTCCAATAGGTCTACTCTGGTGGGAACTACCAATAGGATTCAGAATTTCATCTGTATTTCTCCAACATAGGTTGCCAGCACTCTTTTTTTAAAAAAAAAAAATCCTTAGGCAAAACGTTAGGCTCATACACTTACAGAGAAGGGCAGATTCATTTAAATGCCTCACCCAATTAGGTTAGTTGAGAAAGCCTGTGGGTGAACCCAATCCTCAGACTAATAAATCAAGATCTGATGAATCCAAATGTCAAACTTCTGTTCCTGGGATCCTCCAGGAGAACTGTTCAAAATACTGTTTTTTAAAGTCTACTTCTGCTTGTCAAAAATATAGGATTGCTCCTGGAACCCTTTCACTATTGTAGCACTTGGATCCCACTTTAACTGGCATGGTTGCCTCCTACAGAATCCTGGGGTTTGTAGTTTGCTGAAGCATTAGCTTCCTGAGAATCCTAAATACCTCTTCCTAAATACCCAGATTTCACAGGATGTAATCAAGGTAATTAAGGTGGAATCATAGATTTATAACTGTGTAGTGTGAAAGGGCCCCTGGAAGCTTCCAGGAGCAGTTATTTGCCTTCTTTCTTTCTTTCTTTCTTTCTTTCTTTTGCCTGTGTGCATGCCAGAAAAGGGGTAGCCCAGGAAGTTGGGAGAGGGCAGGAGCTGGGAAACAGCTTGGGGCTGCCTGTGGTCCCACTGCTGAATTTTATCTAAAGTAAATCAGTCCCAGATTCCAATTTTATGCATTTTCAATTAGGATGGGGGACCAGAAATAGTCAGTTTCTTTTCTATATGTTTTACTTATTTCATATCTTCAGTTAGTGGACTTCCTGATACATAAACCTCACTCAGTTTTGTCTAGTGGCAACTGAATCATCTATTTTTTAAAACAAAATCTTGTATATTCATTTATACCACTTTTTAGGTTATTTCAGATTTCCCCTATTTCACTAATCCTCCACCAATAAATCTGGACAATCCAGCTACGAAACAATGCTTATTAGTCCAGTCCTATGCAGACCTACTCAGCAATTGATCCCACAGAGTTCAGTAGGGCTGACTCCCAGGTGTATGGAATTGCAGCAGCCTAAGCAACCAATGTCCAACCAAAGCAACCTTTGAGAGTTTTTTACACCACTATGGAAATTAATATTCCTGCCATTGACCCTTATTAAAGGATGAACAGCCCAAAGTAATACATTAAGTGCAATCATATGCCAACTTGTGTGCAATGAGTGCTTACTTGTGAGCAAGCATGTTAGGATTGCTGTGTAAAAAGAGCAGGTATTCCTATGGTAGACTATGCTACTCCATAATTCTCATATTTACTACCAGCTAACACAGACCAATGGTTTTTTGCATAATCCTCCACTATATTGTTTCTCCTCAAAAAGTGCAGCCAGCACTTCTCTCTCTTTTTCCAAGAGAATTTCATAGAAAAAACTTGACATCCCAGACAGTTGTTTCTGTGGCTGAGCATGAAAAGTTACTTTTATGAAGAATGGATTTTAATAACATGCTCAAGCCACCTATATATTTGAGCACTAGCAGGATGATGCTTTTGATAGCTTTAGCAACATTCCTTTTTCTTACAAGTAACTTCTTATAAGTAACTATATTTGAGTCAGCTCTGGATCAATCCTTCTCTGGTATGCAATGTCGTTTTGGAAGGAAAAAAGAAACATACTCTTTTTCCCCCCACACAAACCTAACTAATGGTTGAAACTCCATTGGGTTTTTTTTTTAGAATTATTTGTCTTATACATCAATGTGAAGTCAAAATTCAGTCTTCCACTCCACTGACATTATCTACCACTCCCGTTTTCATTGAATGTCAGTCACTGTGAAGAACCAACCTGTGCTTTTTTGAAGTAGCAGAAAAATCCCTTCCAGATTTCTAAGACTGCTGGCTTAAAAGTACATACACAGAAGTTCACGGGGGGGGGGGGGGGGGAATCTGAAAACAGGGAAAGAATGGAGATGGTACATTTCATGTACACAGTCCCTCTCGAAACACAGAAACAGGTTATTTGCACACACTCACATTTACTTTGAATCAAATTTAGTGATACTTATAAAACGAATTTCATTTGGATGATGAAATGATGGCTCGTCAGAAATGTCTATACTTTAAATCCAGACTTCTCAATAAGCCATGGGCTTATGTTGAACCATTTTGCTATTCACTGGGGTTGAAGTATCCCTGGATATCTAATAAATGTGTCAATCACATTTTTATTGATATGAAGATAAGGCGAGCCTTACAATATGTGAAAGAATGAGCAGATGTGGAAAAGATTAACTCTGCAGAACTATGAACATTTGAGGAGTTTGGGCTTAACTTCTGAGTAAACCTATGGAGGATTTGGTTGTACAATGCCTTAACTCCATTGCTTCTCCTGTGGAAATCTTTAATGAAAGAAAATACACTACTGTATAACAGTTTCATTTTCTACAGAAATTATGGCACCTTTTATATACACAAGCATACACACATTAACATTTTTTAAAGAGTTAGCCTACCTAAGAAGGAACTTGCTGCTGGAATAGACCAAATCATTCCTTTGGTAAATAAAGTTTGTTTCATTCCCTGAGCAAGTCACTCAACCTGTTTGACCAGGATCCAATATCCTTGAACAGAATACTAAGCTGTTTCACTCAACCACTACTTATATTCCTAAAGTTTTATGCCAAGTAATTGTTTGCATTTTCTTTAGGGAATGTTTCATGGAGCTGCCATTCACAAACCTTGAAGTAGCTTTCATCTTGCTGGCTTTTGTCATTTTCACCCTGTTTATCCTGGCTTCTATCTACAGTGAACCTTCCACAGATGATGCAGGTAAACAATGAAAACTATTTTTTTTATTCATTAGTAGACAATACTATACATTCCTACTTAGGCCTTCATGGGTATATTGAAGTATGCTTAAGATGCTGTTGTACTAGAAGCACTAATGCTGTCTAATCATCTTCTATTATCAGATATTTTAATACCATCTCCTACAGCCTATCATAAAGTAATTCTGATTTCAACTGTATTATGTGGTTACTTTGAATTCACACCACAATGCTGTGTGCTGTGGACTGACAGTGTAATATAGCAGTTGGATAAATGGAAAAGAAACAGAAACCCAGTCCATTGGCTTCAGTAGTGAAATTTATCTTGAACCAATTTGTCACCATGAAACTTTGGCATTAATGAGTTCAGCCACAATGTATTTTTTAAGTTATATGAGTTGTGTAGATGTTACACCAGAATCAGACAGGGGGTGGATGTCAGGCTGCTGCCATACTGCAGAAATCATTCAGTTTGACACTGCATTAACTGCCATGGCTCAATGCTATAGAATCCTGGGAACTGTAGTTTGGTGGGGCGCCAGAGCTCTCTGACAGGGAAGGCTAAACATCTCATAAAACTACACATCCCCAAATTCCATAGCATTGAGTTATGGCAGTTCAAGTGGTGTCATATTGCTTTATTTCTGCAGTGTGGATACACATTCTACTTACTGATTTCTGGCTGATTAGTTAGAAGATTGGTAGGGTTTATGGCTCTCAGCTGTTTAACAACCAGCAGTAAAACCAAAAGGTTTTTTTAAAAAAAAATGTTCATAAGTTCACTTTAATACTCAGTATCCCATACCTGCAGAGTATTAGTATCACTGGACCCTGGGGGGAAAAACAACACATTGTGCCATCCCACCCACCCACCCCACTCCCACTCAATGCATATCTAAGTGATCTAATGATAGCCTGGTTATTATGGCACTTGAGCCAGATTCTTAAATCCTGTCAATAAAAATACAGTCATAATACATTAAATAGCTGACACAGAAACAACTATCTGCCATTCATTAACCAAAACCTATTCCTGATTATCTTAAGGGGTACATCGACACTGTAGAAATGATGCAGTTTGACACCACTTTAATTGCTGTCATGGCCTGATCCTATAAATTCCTGGGATTTGTAGTTTTGTGAAGCACCAGCACTCTTTGGCGGAGAAGACTAAAGCTCTTGTAAAACTACAAATCCCAGGATGCTATAGGATGAAGTTACATCACTAAAAATTGCATTATTTCTACAGTGTAGATGCACCCAAGGAAAAAAAGTTGTGTTTCTTGTTTAATGTCGTTTAATGCTGCTGATAGTTTTCATGCTGCTGTTATTAATTGTCCTTTAAACTGTTACTGTTTCAATCATATGTGTTGTGTTGTTTTATATTGCACTTGGTTTTTTTCCCTGGCTATCTTGAGAATCAATATATTATAGGAAGGAAATATAACAGTTTAAATGTCACAGTTTTACATGAATTGAATTGTCATGACTACCCTTTCTCAAAAACCCTTATAATTATAGCTTGCTGAAGGTGATTAGCCCTCTAATGGCACTACCTTTCTGATTGCTGGGATTGCATGCTCCTGTGTGGAGCCCTGGTGGCACAGTGGTTAAATGCTGGTACTGCAGCCGCTTACTCACAAACCACAAGGTTGTTGTTAATTTTATTGTAGCATTTTAATTCTTCAAGTTTAATTCTGTTTTAATGGGGGGAGGGTTGTTGACCGAGGGAATGTTTTTAAATTTTGTTGTTCTTTTAATATGTTGTAACCCACCCCGATTGCTGAGCAGAGAGGCAGGCTATAAATAAAAATTTTATTATTATTATTATTATTATTATTATTATTATTATTATTATTATTATTATTATTATTTTGTTGTTGTTGTGAGTTCAATATCAGCAGGGGGCTCAGGGTCAACTCAGTCTGGCATCCTTCTGTGGTCACTAAAATGAGTATCCAGCTTGTTAGGGGCAATAAGTTTACAATTGTAAACTGCACACAGACTGCTTAGTGCTGTATGAAGTGGTATATTAATGATGCTGCTATTGCTATTGCTGTGTAGTAAGAATCCATGCTGACAGCAGCACTTTCTCCCATGTGAGACAGGCTTTTGCTGAGGAGCCAGACTAAATGTGCCAAACAACTACTGGGCAGCAGCAGTACTGGGAGGAATGATACTGCTGGAGGCTCTCTCAGAGACAGTGTCAGTGGCACCACAGCTAAACACATTTCAATATTGTACAGAAGGGGACATGGCAAACCCCTTTAAATGTCTTTCACCACAAAAACCAAATGAGAGGCAATCCAAAATGAAAGAAGAGATAGTGCCAGAAGAAGAAGCCCAGGTTGGATGGCCCTCAGTGAGCTACTGGGGTACAGCATTCCACCCATTGTTAGCTAGCCTGGATCCCAAGCTTTCAGTTTTAAAAAGTAAGGGGCTGTACAGACCAACACTTTAGCCTGGCCTGGGGGTGGAATGGGGGCATGCGACCATATGCCAGCTGCCCAGACTCCACCCCTATGCCGCCGTCATGCCGCCCACCCAACCGGACAGCAGGTGATGTAATGGCATGTCTTTGGTGCAGCATTTAAATGTCCTGCACCAAAGAAATGCCAAAAAGCCGTCGCCATGGCAAGGCTGGCTTTTTGCCACTCTAAAAAGGAGCAATATTTTGCTGGTTCTTTTTAGAGTGGCAAAGTGCCGGATGGGGGTCATGGCATGTGGTTTCTGTAGCCCCAATCCAGTGAGCAAAGGGGTGGCTTGCCACCCCCACCCCCCATTAGGTAGTCTGTTCAACCCCTAAGTCTCCATTCCTTTTAGAAGAAGAGATATGGAGCAAAATAAGCAGTTGCTGGTCTGTGCAATTGTTCTCCAAAAAACAAGATTGCCCCTCCCTGCCTTTGATTTTAAGTAGCTAATTGGTGAAGTCTCATCTCTACCTCTGGAGATTATTATACTGGTCTTTTCTCCCACACTAGGCATGGGATGTAAATGTAAAGAAATTGATTCTATCATTCAGCCCTTTCCCTGGGCAGTACTCATCCCATACCTGATCCAGTCTTCTCCTGGACCTTTAAAAGAACAGGAAAATCCCATCCTTGAAAAGCCACAGGCTAAGCTCATCTGGTATCTGGGATGTATACAGGTTGCATTCGCCCAGCCATGGGTGAATGCAATAAAACCCATTTTTTTTATTATTATTATTAAAATTTTATTACAAACATATATAGACATTATACAAACATATACTACATATACAACATATATACACCTAACTAACACATAATCGCTCACTAACAATCTCATCTCTACATTTCTACCATCTATTTCAATCTGGCAACGTAAACTAATCCATGTTTCTCTCAACAATGAAGTCTTTCAATCATACCCAAACCAAAACTAACTAAAATCCTTCCTGAGTGTGAATGTGAGAAAATACAAGAAAATACAAGCCATGGGTGAATGCAATAAAACCCATTTTGAGAATTAAATGCACGTCTATCCCGTTGTGGATAAGGCACTTGAAAGACAGTATCTTCTCTGACACTTGTGATCTCTTATTTCTCAATGCCAATGCTCCAGCTCCCTGGATCAATGATACAACTCTGCAGGAAAGTTTAGAATTTGAAGGAAGGTTTATCTGAAGTTTGTTTTACAGAGCTCCTTTCAAAGACTGCACAGAAGGCAATGGAACCAGTGCAGTGAAGTAGGAGTTATGCAACAAAACAGGATAAATACTGTGTTACAGTTATTAGTATTTAAGGATCTGTGGAGTCCATTCATTTTTATGATTGGCATAGCAATGTTTTGCATTTTAGTAGATGTTCAGTGGGGGGATCAGGTTCAATTTTATGGGGACAGTTAGGGCCCTTTCAATGCCTGACATGGGAGAAAAGGTGATCTCCATTATTTCCACCTTCTCTCACCATACCTTGTCCCCCACCACTATTGTTATCACCACCTCCCCGCTTGTTTTTCTCTCTTTCCTCCTCCTTCTTGTCTTGCATCCGTGGCAGCATGCAGCCTTCACACACCTGAATATCTGTCCTCTGTGAAGTTGTAGGCTTTCATGGCTGGCATCCATAGGTTTTTGTGGGTTTTTCGGGCTGTGTGGCCATGTTCTAGAAGAGTTTCTTTCTGACGTTTCGCCAGCATCTGTGGCTGGCATCTGTCCTCTGTTTAAACAAGTGGCATCACTAGGGTTGGTGTCACTCTGTGTGGTAACCCATGGTATCACACACACCTGACCTCCACCCATACAGAATCCTTAGTCATATTTTTGTATTATTTTATTTATACATTGTAATTCCCATGCATCACTAAATGTAATGGTAATTGCTGTGAAATTTTAAAAAGAATTTTAAAATTAACAATTTATTTTTATTATATACATACACACACAGACAGAGTGGGCCCTTGTTATCCACTGGGGTTTGGTTCCAGAACCCCCCGTGGATAACAAAATCTGTGGACACTCGAGTCCTGTTAAATACAGTAGCATAGTAAAATGGTGTCCCTTATATAAAATGGAAAATCATGGTTTGCTATTTGTAAATTTTTAAAATATTTTCAAGCTGTGAACGCTTGAATCCATGGATAAAAAAAATCCATGGATAAGGAGAGCCAGCTGTGTGTATGTGTATGTGTGTGTGTGTGTATTCAAACTAAAAATTAAAAATCTGAGGCCTCTCCTCACTCATCCCACTCACATAATCTCTTCATCATTTTAAAGGGCTGCATGCAAATGCCACAGCCCATTTCTGCCAAAAAGGCAGATGTTTGGGGAGCAGTGGTGTCACCCCTGTTAGGGAATCACCTGGCGCAGTGTGCACCTCTGCACTTCCTTAGTGACACTCCTGATTTAAATCCTTTTAGAGGGCAAATAGAAACATGAAATGGAGTGATGTGAAGTAAGCAGGGTTGGGGCTTGGAGGTGCAGCTGCAAAGGAAGGAAGCATGGCTGAGCAACAAGGTGAAGCAAGCTGGGAGGAATGAAGGGAGGATAGGATGTGCAAAAGAAGATAGGTGTGGCATCGAAAGGGAAAGGGAAAGGGGGGAGAAAGGGAAGAGAAAGTGAGACATGCAGTTAGTGGAGTGCAAGATACAAGGGAGGGAAGCACAGCAAAATTGTGAGGAAAAGCAAGGAGGGAAGAGGCTAAGGAAAGGGGGATGCACAATAGCAAGCTAAAAGAAGCAGGAGATGTAGGCATAAGGTAATGGAAGGTGCAAAACATGGAGGAGTGATAGCCTAAGCTGAGGCAAGGTGGTAAGGGGGAGTAAAAGATACAAGAGGTGGAGTGCAAGGAGCAAGGGAGGGGAGCATGATGAAGGTGCAAGGTGAGAAAAGTAAGGGAAAGAGGTGCAGCCACAGAATAAGAAAGGGAAGTATTGGGGAGACATGAGGAAAGGAAGGAGGAAAAGGTGAAGGAGCAGCGAGAGGGTGCAAGGAGCAAGAAAGGTAGGAACTAGGTGAGGCAAAGTACAAAGGAATGAGGTGAGTCCTGTGTGTTTTGCTTCACTTTTCTTTACATTTCCACCTGTGAAACAGATAGAAGAGTCACTCTCAGGAGATTCAGATGATATTTTCCTCACAACATCCCTCTAAGATAGATTTGCTAAGAAACAATGATGACCCAAAGTCACATGGTGAAGTCTATGATTAAACAGGATTAAAACTTGGGACTCTTTGTTTCATGTCTGGCACTTTAAACATTGCTGTTTACTAGTTCTCTCAGAAGGATTGATACTATAAAAAACATGATACCAAATATGACATATGACAGTTGAAAAACTGAATTATTAATATGCTGAATTTGCATCATTAGAATGCACATTAATATGCCTAACTATGGGCCTTTACAGACTGCCAGAAATAATGCAACTTGAGACCACTTTAACTGTCACGGCTCAGTGCTAGGGAATCATGGGAACTGTAGTTTATTGTGGCACCAGAGCTCTCTGACAGAGAGGCTCAATGTCTCAGAAAAAACTACAATTCCCATGATTCTGGAGCACTGAGCCGGGACAGGTCTCAAGCTGCATTATTTCTGGCAGTCTGTAAAGGCCCTATAATTATTATTATATTTTATACTATTATAACAATTTCCATAAAATACTATTTAAATACCCAGATTTGGGAGGCTGGAATATGACAACACTGTGCCAATATTATTGTGGTTGTTGTGTGCCTTCAAGTCATTTCTGACTTATGGTGACACTAAGGTGAACCTCTTATGGGGTTTTCTTGGCAAGATTTGTTCAGAGGAAGTTTTCCATTGCCCTCCCCGAGGCTAAGAGCAAGTGACTTGCCCAAGGAAAAGAAGGTCCCTCAGTGTAAGTCTATTGCCACAGTGTTTTTGATTTATTATAGGCCCTGAAATGTGATGTTCCAAGATAAGAGTGTACCCAGGACACTGGGAGCCTTGGATCTGCTTGGTGGAAGGCCCCATCTTTGCCCCATGGGTTGAACCCCTATTTAGGGAGGGACAATTTTAAGAGCCAAATGGTATATTGTATACAGGAATTTGTATTGTCAGACATGCACCAGCAGAGCTTGAGCCACTGTAGACAATTCATCACTTTCCTCCCCAGTCTCATTCCATTTAGATTTGTTCTGCCTGTCTCTAGTTCCAATCTGCTGTTTGTCTTAGGAGCTTATCACTTGGGTTTAAATCAAATCACGCCTCCCGGGCTGCAGCCGGGAGACAGGATTGAGGTGGAGATTATCGCATGCTAAATTGCCACTGAATCACTGGCCACCATTAGTCCGGGTCCCAGACGGGCTCAGCTGGCACTTTTTAGAAACCGGAAAGTGTTCCGATTTCTAAAAGGTGCCGGCTGAGCCCAGCTGGGACCCTAGCTGATGGCGGCTGGCAATTCGGCAATGATTTAGCATAAAATAATTCCCACCTCCATCCTGCCTGCGAGCTACAACCGGGGAAGCTTGATTCGATTTAAAACCCCAGGCAATAAGTTCCTTAATTGAATTGTGGAATATCCTTTTTGAGATCACTGGTATTTTTTCTTGTTCTGTTCAGTCACAATTTTTCCAAGGCAATATGGTTAGACACTCCAAATTTTGATTTTACAAAAAGGTCTTTATTAGACAGCAGCCCTTAGACATTTCCAAATATATTTGGAGTTGGTGTACAATCAAAATGAGTCCTTATTTCTTCTTTATTAGAGCTTTTGTGCCTCCTAACCTCTATAACTGGCAGCTCCTTGGGTTTTAAAGGGAGAGTGGGATTCATCCATTGAGCTGTTACCCAGTGTTAAAACAAGAAAGCCAAAAAGAGCACAATGAGTGATTTCTTTCTGAGAGAAAGGGCCTTAAGAGTTACTATTTAGTACCACTGAGGCCTAAAATGAAGAATTATAGGGACATTTCTATGGGTTTCTTTGAATTTCAAGACCACATGATGCCTTTGAAAATTCCCATGTCTGTAATCCCTTCTCCACATGTACACTCCAGTGCCATCATTGAGGCTTTCCTGCTCCTTCACCTAACCCACTAAATAGGACACACAGCAGGGATAGGTGAGCTGTGGAAATCTCCCCAGTGAGGAAAACAGAAACACAACACCACAGTGTTTGTGCTCACTCTTTCCATTTCTCTTCATTGGTCAGAAATGAGGAAACGCATAGCAGCAGAGAGAACATTGTGGTAGGAGTATAGAGTATGGGTTAGCACATTGAAGAAAGGAGGTAGAGGAGTAACCACAATTGGGACTTGTTTCAGGTGATTTACATTAAATTACATTTAGAGTTGCCAGATTAAAAACTGCAGGTGGCCCCTGTACCCTTAATGGTTGTGCAGAAAAGGGAATTTCAGTGGGTGCTGCTTGTCACATAGCCTGTTGAAATTTCTTCATAATCATCAAAGGTACAGGAGGCATCTTCAGTTTTCACTCTGGCAACCCTACTTAGTTTGGACTCTTGTAGGAGATAGATATCATTACACTCATGTATATACTTTTTAGTTTTTCCAAGAGGAAGTATCCAGTACTTTGTTGGATACACCACAAGTTCAGCTTGATGACTAGTGGTGAAATGACATGGCCTCCCACACCAAAAAAAAAAAAAAAAAAAAGCCTGGAAAAGCATCACAGCCAAGAAGAAGGGAAGGGAAAGAAGCCATTGTACTTGGGGGCAGGGTGTCCCAGAATTGTCAAGGGTAGAAACCTGAAAAAAATATTTTGTTGTTGTTATACTGGTGAACATTTTTGTTCCTCCAGCACTACTAGTGGATGTTGACCTAAGGCAGGGGTAGGCAACCTTTCCCCTTTAAGGACCGAGGGACTTCAGCTCCCAGAAGCCTCAGCCATGTTGGCCAATAGTCCCATGTTGGCCAATAGCTCCTGGGATTCTGGGAGCTGAAGTCCCTCAGCCCTTAAAGGGGACAGGTTGCCTATCCCTGGCCTAAGGCCTGAATAATACTAGTTCTTCCAACTAGAGTGGAATCATTAAATGAGGTGAGTCAATACACAGGTAAATTCCCCTTGGTGCCATGTGCATAGTCTAGATGGGATTCAGGCCATTGGCTATTACTTTTTGTAGCCGCTGCGGATAGCTGCCACCTCACCCTGTTGGTGAGATGGAGAAGGGTGGCAAATGGTGTCCCTCAGATACCACCTGCTCTGTTGGCTTTTTGAGCAAACAAGGGAGTGAGCAAGGTCAGAGTGTGGAAAAGCAGCTTTTCTAAAAGGGTGGGTTTACAATGCCCAGAATCCTTCAGCCATGCAAGCTGGAAATTCTGGGAATTGAACTCCCCTCAAAACAAAAAATGCTTTCCCAGGATCTGAGGGCATGTGCTGTCAAAAAAAAAATCTTCATTGGATCTGAGATATTGCTTGTATATACAGAGAAGCCCCATTTATCTAGTACTGTCATGAACAGGGTGTCCATATTGAAAGAAGCAGAAGACCCATGCATTTTACCCTGCAGAAGAAACCTCTTGTGGGTTATGATTACAGAATATGGAACATAGAATTTCGAAGGATAACAAATTGTTTGAAAGCCTCCAAAATGCAAGGAGCCCGCCCCCCTAAATTTATGGAGAGTAATGATAGCTACGGTGAGGGTGAAGAAACATTGACTTTGGCTGTATCTGCACTGCATTAATTAATGCAGTCTAAGGGGGGTTGCAGACTGTCAGAAATAGTGCAAATTCAGTCCACTTTTAGGGTTAGGGTTAGAGCTAGGGAATCATGGGGGTTGTTTTTTTTTTCTGAGACATTGAGCCTTCTCTGTCAGAGAGCTCTAGTGCCACAATAAACTACAGTTCCCATGATTCCCTAACCCTAACCCTAACCCTAAAAGTGGACTGAATTTGCACTTTTTCTGGCAGTCTGCAACCCCCCTAACTCTGTTTTAACTGCCATAGCTCCATGCTATGGAATTCTGGTTTTATGAGATATTTAGCCTTCTCTGTCAGAGAACTCTGGTGCCACAACAAACTACAAATTCCAGGATCCCATCAGATGGAGCCATGAAGGAGCCATGAGAGTTAAAATTAATTCTGCAGTGTGGCAGCAGCCTTGGGGGTTGGGCTAAATTCATGGCCCCACAACCACTTTCCTGACAGTCTTATCCATGCATTGCTCTGTCAGTGTGTGGATGATGGGTGTTGCAGTGATGCTCTTTGGCACCCAGCAGAATCTGCAGGACAAGCTGGCTGCTGTGATCCACAGCCACTTTGTAACTCTTGCCATCAACTGGCTCAGCTTTCCTTCTTCAGGATCCTGTCTTCCTCAGTCAAGAAGAAACATTGTAAAGTCCAAAAGCATAGTTTATTAATGCATATAAGATAGCTAAGTAAAATTCATTGTGATGAACTTGTCCAGTTCAGCCATGAGAGATTACATCTTTAACAATCCCAAAAGCTTAGGATCCCAACTTGTTGCAGATGAAAGTTAAAAAGCAGTTACAGATCCATGTTTCCAGATCTAGGAGTTATATTATAAAAGCAGTATAAACATACTAGAGGCCAACTCCTGACTCCATGGTTAAAGCTACTGCTGCCAGGCAGACAGGCACGCATGTGCACTCACATCTTGAAGTATAAACATTCTAGACAAAGGCTTCTCTAGGCCCTTCCCATACTCCACCTTCTAGGTGTTAACGGACCTTATCACACGCGGGGCTCAAAGCGGCAAGAAAGCGATATAAGAATCAATCCAGAACTATACCGGTAGAAACCCCACAAGACGCAACTAGCATCATCGCGCAATTAACGAAAGCGCGATGAAGTGCCCCCCGGGAACCGTATTTGCTGTTCACACACAAGTGAGAAGATATTGCCTTACAGCGGAGAGGACGTGTTTACCCGTTCTATTTGTTGCCCGATCCAAACAGGAAGTACACGTCATAAGATGCTTCCTCGCAGACCCATGGGAAATCATGCTAGGAACCATGAGTCATGATGGGGAAATGCTCCAGGATACGTATTTGGTGATCACACATACGTCAAAAGTGCTATGATTGCGCTATGATTCTCATCGCGCAATTGCAATTCCCCAAGAAACCGGCATTCAAAAGAACTGGGATGATGCCGCATTGTGACTGGGTTCTGACAGGGTTCTGTGTGACATCGTGTGAACACATGGAAAAATAAAGCGCATTAGGACGGGACTGAGTGTGGATTCTGACTGCTTTTGACCCCGTGTGATAAGGTCATGTTAATTGGATAATGCCTGTATGATATATGTTAATCCAGCCTCTTGCTGTCCATCATCCACCACTTGACTATTTTCTCAGCCTAACGATGTTTACATGTTGTTATCAAGGCTTTTCTCATAACAAAATCTGTGTCCATGAGTTGTACCTTTGGGAAAGTCCATGTTTATGACTTCTTGGCCATCTGGTGTTAGATTCACTTTGTTTCTCTAGATGTTGTTCTCATGAGGAAAATTCCACACACACATCTCTACATTTCACCTTTGACTGTATAACCCATCCATATTCTAACATGCTCATGTGAGAGAAAGGAAGGTACTATACTGGCAGCTACATACTTATATGGAAAAAGGAGAATGATCCTGCTTTATCCAGACATTTACAACTACCACAATATATTTTGAATCCACAGAAATGGAATAGGGGAACTGACCTTAAAGGTTGTTTAAGTGTCAGAATAGGTAGGATCGCCTAAATTGAAGATGATAATCATCCAGCCTGGTTTTATAAATTGCCAGCATGAGATAGTCAAAAACTCAGAGTTCTAGAAAATTTAAATTAGGAAGTGTTCCTTCACCCTTGATATCCAGGCCAAACCTACCATATTTTGTCCCAGACTCACCACTAAGGAACATGGTTATCTTTGATATGATGGAGAAGCCTCTGGTTCAAGTCCCTGGTTCAAAGGTACACTTGTGCAAACTATTTAGTTATGAGCAGTAGATTTAGACATTGGTATTTGTCTATGTGCCTTTTTGTTTTCTTACAAAATAATTTCAGAAATAATTATGACCATTATTAGGGAAATATACTCCACTCAATACATTTTTTAAATAAGTGGGGGGTGGAGCGAGAGAGATTTTGCAGTTGTGTTATAAAGGAATCAAAGAAATATCAGCAAACAAGATATATTGCTAGCATAACCTGCATTAGAAAAAGCACCCTGCTTCAAATACAGGTGGCAGATCTCCCACTGGATGGAGCTCTCTAGTCACAATGGTTTCTGGGTGTCCCACCATGATTTAGAGGGGAAAGTAGGGGTGTGGGTAACTATTGCAACCTAGAATTACTCACACAGTTGTATTTCAAGCAGTACCAGTCCATTAAACATTACACATTACAAAGTTTCTGACATGGCTCTCAGCTCTGTAAATGTGCATAAGATTCAATAAAAAAGGGACTTTGGTGCCATGTGTGATAACAACCTAGGTTTCAACTACCTGGGTTTGCTAATAATACATTATGAAATACCATACATACTCAATGATAAGTTGATCCCATGTATAAGTTGAGGGTAGATTTTGGGGCCAGAATTATGGATTTTGACATGACCCATGGATGTTGAGGGTAAAATGTAGGGGCATATAATAAAGGATCTAAAGGATAAGGCAAAAGAGCACAATGCCAAAGAACTTACAAAATTCCATCAGGCATAAGTGTGCTCTCACTAAAGGCTGGATGGATGAAAGTAGAGGCAGATCAGTGTCCCCAGGACAGATTACACTCTTGCCTTTTACCAGGAAATGGTTCCTTTTCCTATAAGAGTTAAAGTACAATACTTACATTGACCTGTGGAGCAGTTGTCTCAGGTTTTTGGGGTCAATTTTTGGGCTAAAATTTCTAGACTTATACATGAGTATATACAGTATATACTTTCTGGGTGGCTTGTAAGAAGCAGACTAAAGCTGTATCCACATTGCAGAAATAAAACAGTTTGACACCACTTTAACTGTCATGGCCCCATCCTGTGAAATCCAGAGTTTTTTAGTTTGGTGAGGCACCAGAGTTCTCTGACAGACCAGGCTGAATACCCCCCAAACTACAAATCCCAGGATTCTACAGGATAGAGCCATGACAGTTGAAGTGGTGTCAAATTGCTTTAGAATCATAGAATCATAGAGTTGGAAGAGACCACAAGGGCCATCCAGTCCAACTCCCTGCCATGCAGGAACTCCCAATCAAAGCATCCCTGACAGATGGCCATCCAGCCTCTGCTTAAAGACCTCCAAGGAAGGAGACTCCACTACTCTCTGAGGGAGTGTGTTCCACTGTCGAACCACCCTTACTGTCAGGAAGTTCCTCCTAATGTTGAGGTGGAATCTCTTTTCTTGCAGCTTGCATCCATTGTTTCAGGTCCTAGTCTCTGGAGCAGCAGAAGGAACACACTTCTGCAGTGTGGCAATAGCCTAAGTCAAGGATATTCAGACAGGGATGATTGGCTTATTATTTCTCTTCAGTTACAATTTGATCCATTTGCTCATACTAAAGACTGCATCAGACTGCCCACAGTTTTGGTAAATGTTGGAGTACTCTTTGGGGGAATTTTCTGCATTATAACATCTTATAACAGTTGTTCTCCTTCCTGCATCAAAGGGACATCAAAGCACATTGAGGTAAATTCAGCTTAAACAGCAACACATTCCCTCATTCTGAGGTTGCCTCTTTGTAAAATGGCAGCCTACAAGCCAGTTTCCCAGAATAATTTTCAGCCACGTGTTCCTGGCCATTCTGCTTTATTTATTTATTTTCCTCTGTCTATCAAGCATATGAACATACACTTTCTGCTGGCTTGGTTCAAGCAGGAACCTTGCCGACATGATTTTTTCATAGACTCTTGTTGGCTAGTATAGACAGCTGGAATAGACAATAAAGCAAATAATTAGATGTAGCCACAGGGAACAGATTTTAGTGAAAGAATCTAAAACTAGACCTTGAAACAGAACATAATCACATATCCAGACAACAAGTATTCCTTATTCAGACACCCAAAGATGCCATTTTTGTAATTTTCCTAGCTAATCACAGTTTTACAATATTAGATTTATAACCAGCAGCACTGAAAATGGCACAAGTGCAGTGTCAATCCTAGTTTTTATGAGTGATGCTACAGCATGGGATTCATACTGTGTGCAATTAACTGCCCCCAAAGTTTTAAAAAGTAACTCTTCATGGTATCATTTATCAAAAATAAACATTAAAATAACTATTTTAGTTACTTATTTTAAATCTGAATGCAGTAGCATGAAACATGGCATGAGTCAGGCCATAAACTATGTGCTTTTCCACCTTGAACAGAGGTCACTGTCATATAAAACTAACTGAAAAGTTACAGTTATACTGCAAGAATAGTGCAATTATTGCTGAGAAAATGACAGTCTTAATTCACTTGGTAATTCGTTTGCCATTGGGAAAAGGAAATGACAAATAACTCATTATTTATCACAGTTGGCATCCATATACCAATAGGTACAAGATTGTTAGCCAGATTTACAATTTTGTACTTTTTGGGAATCACACTTTTGGCTGTTAACAGCCAAATGATACAAAAAAAACAACCTTCAATTTTAGGGCTTCTGAGGCAGTGCAAACTGGAGCCCTCGGAAATGACATCTGCAGCACTCTCCGATGGATGAAGCAGATGGGGCAAAAGGAGTGACCAGAGGCCATTTCGGCCCCAATCACTCTGGGACCCAGGGGACTGGACACCATGGTCCTGAAGCCAGCTGCTGCTATGGTCCCAAATGAGCTGCCAGAAGGAGTGTTTTTTTGCTGCTCCTTTTCAGACTGGCTTCAGGCCACCTTAGGTGGCCTTGGAGTGACTTCCAGGCAGTTGGGGGGTGTCATTTGAATGCCACACACCCCAAAAGTGCCTGCAAGGTGCTTTATTTCATCCATGTGTTTCAGGCCTTAATCACAGGACCTATTGAGTGAAGCAGTTGTGGCAGGACCTCCTCAGAATCTCTCCAGCTGCCTGTTCTCAATGCACCCCATGACTAACAGAGCAATGCAGATCTGTAGTGCCTCAGAAACCCTTCCATGGGGGTGCTGCCTGGAGGAAAAGGTATGTTTTGGGGTGAACATAATCAGACATAGCTGCCATTATGGAGCTCTGCTGTAGCAATGGAGATTATCACACTAGGCTTTAAAACTGATATTAAAGCTAGAGAATAGTGCCTTTGGCAATACTTATCACACAACATCGTCCGGTCTCATCGCTGCTTTTCCCTTGAGATATTGTTAAGAGCATCCCTTTTCATTGACAGGGAAGACCTGTCAATAAGCTCCCAATTGTGCTTCTGTGCCATTAGTCCTCAAGTGCAAAATGACATTGCTGTGACAATTCCAATAGTCTGAGTTACATAGTGTTAAGTGTCTCCTCCTCTCCCTTTGTGACCCTCCCCCTTGCTATTTTTAAGTAGGCTGATTTTCTTTTCTTTTTTCCTTTTCTTTTTTTTCTTTTTAAATCACATTAGCATAACTTCAAAAATGCATTTAAAAATTCAATTTTAATTTTAAAAAAGAAAGACACCTAGCTAGGGTCTAGACAATAGGGAAGAAAGGTGGGGTTGAAGGAGGAGTGCAGAAGAGAGTGCAATGGCAGAAAGTCTGAGTCATATTCTTGAAGAGACATGCAATAGTGAATGCTCCCAAACCAGTATCTATCCATTTTCTTTTACTAACATGACTGCAGTGAGAACAAGGCTGATGTGAGAATGTCCAGTATCTGATGCAGGATCTCAGTCAACTGCTTAATTCAAGTTCAATAAATTCAAAGGATGGTATCCATTTGTATATTCCTCTCTTTTAAAAATGGGAGAAATGCAAGGCTATTCTAGAATTTGACTTCTCCAAGGATAAACTCTAAGACAGAAAGGCCTAGATCACTGTCAGTCATGTAGGCATGTATATAGAAAAAAATGTGAGGTAATGTTCTTTTGCTAATGTGAACATAAGGTTTAACTACATGTCTAGCAGCAACATGTCTTGAGGTGGCCCTTCCCTTCCCTTCCTTCAGCACTGAAGCAAGACTTTAAAAACCTACAAAATAGACTTTTGCCAAGAAGGAGGAAAATGTACATGCCTGCATCTTGAGTTTCTTCAGGAAGGCTACAGAATTGCCACAGATCCTTCAGGATGTAACAAACATATGGTTAACCCATAACTTTTATAAGGATCCATATGCATCCATGGGACATCTGACCTCCTTTAAACCATTATACAAATTCACCATGAACAAAATCATCCCCCTTGGTTTTGTCAAACTGCTCCAGTATTATTGTTATTGGACCTTTCATGTTTTCAAATAAAGGTTTCTTGTTTAAAAGAAAAAGAAAATGGGAAGGCATGTATGCCAGTGCCCAGCTGGTGCAGATCAGAAGCATATTTCTATTGAAATGAAGCTTCCGCTCGGCATCTGGAGGCTATCAATACAAAGTGTCCGAAGAGCTGTAAAAGCATTGTCAGAGCCATGCACTTAGAGGTCATGGACTAGAGACCCAAGGCGGGCTGGGAATAACAAGACAGCAAACATTCCAGCACCAAGGCAAGAGCCTAATCCCCATTTATCTTTATTATAAGAAAATGCTTTCAGGATAAACAAGATGAAAGGTTCTAACCCTTAGACAGCATCTATTATATTTATGAAAAGGAATGTGGAAAACACTTTCCTAAAATCCATCCCCAAAGGAACAACTGAAGTGGCATAAAGATTACTGTTTGATGGAAAGAATGCAGGGAAAATAACTGCCTGACTTTAACATGACATAGAAATGAAGGGGAATTTAAGTTCTTCTTCACAATCAGAGACAGGACAACATTTAATGCATAGAGGTCTACTTAAATTGGACCTTTATATAATACAGAAGAGTTGTGGAAAAGAGATATTTGCCAGCATTCAAAGTCTCCTGCCTGACCAAAGTCAGCTATATGTATTTACATTTATTGTTGTCATTATTTGCAATCAGGTTGGCTTCAACTTATGGTGAGCCTTTGAATTACAAGAGACCTTCAAGTGTCCATTCATCAAGTCTTCAAAATGCAGAGCTGTGGCTTTCTTGAGTCCATCTCTCTGTATTGTGGTCTTTCTCATTTCTGCTGCCTTCCACTTTGCTCAGCATTATCATAATTTCCAGTAACTCATGCTATCTCATAATTTGTGCAAAGCTTAAACTTATAAGCTTATATGAAAGCCAGTGTGGTGTAGTGGTTTGAATGTTGAACTAGAACACTGAGAGACCAGGGTTTGAATGCCTGCTTGGCCACAGAAACTTACTGGGTGACCTTTGGCAGGTCATGCTTTTTCAGCCTCACAGGAAGGCAATGGCAAACCCGCTCTGAACACATCTTGACCACATGTGATAAGGTCTCCATAAGTCAGAAACAACAACAACAACAATTATTATTATTATTATTATTATTATATCCCACTCTTCCCAAAACTGGGCCCAGAGTGGCTCACAACATTAAAAGAACAATACAATTAAAAACATAGAAAAGTGATACATTAAAACAGAATTAAATTGTTACAGTATTAAAATAGACTGCTTATTAAAATAAAAATACAGTTTATAAGCTAAAATTGTTTAAAACACTTAAAATGAAACAACACCCCAAACCAGTCCTTTAAAAGCATTCTGTTTTAAAAGCCCATTTGCATAAGAAGATTTTAACCTGCTACTGAAAGATAACAAGAAAGGGGCCACTCTGATCTCCCTGAGAAGGGAGTTCCACAGTCTGGGGGCAGCCACAGAAAGGCCATCTACCGTGTCCCCACCAACCATGCTTGTGAAGGTAGTGGGATAGAGAAAAGGGCCTCTCCTGAGAATCGCAGAGCCTGGGCCGGTTCATACAGGGAGATACAATCTACCAAATAGCCTGGACCTGAGCCATATAGGTCATAACCAGCACTTTGAATTGTGCCCAGAAAGAAACTGGCAACTAGTGGAGCTGTTTTAACAGGAGAGTTGTATGGTCTCTGTAAACTGCCTCGGCTAACAAATCTGGCTGCAGCTCTTAGACCAGCTGTAATTTCCAAACACTATTGAAGGGCAGCCCCAAGTGGAGTGTGTTAACAGTAGTCCAAATGGGATGTAACCAAGGCATGTACCACCAAGGCCAGATCCAGCATTTCAAGGAACAACATTTTCTGTATGTGATATTGTGTGCCCAGCTTGGCTTTGGGTCAAGAATATCTGAAAGACTGTATCTCCCTATATGAGCTTGCCTGAGTTTTAAAATCTTAAAAGTAAGACTTTCTCATCTTCTCATTACTGTCACAAACATGCTTGCTGTGAAGGCCTTCTCAGTGATTGCTCCCAGGCTATGGAATTCCCTGCCATGGGAGGCTAAGCTGACTCCTGCTTCAGCCTCTTTCCACCACTAGGCTGAGATCTTCAGTTAGTTTTGGGTTATTAACTGCTTGCTTAACAGAAAAGGCTTTTAATAGAAAGGGTGCTATCATACTTTTATCCTAATTAGGTTTTGAAATGCTTTAAAGCTGTTTAGTATTTGTTCTATTTTTAATTTTAGTGTTGTCAGCCACTTTGGGTCTCATCCTGGGAGAAAGGTAATTTTATATAACTTATAAAAAAATAAGCAAGCAAAAAGAAGTTTTCAGTGAACCATCAGTGCCAGCGTTCTTTTTGGCAACTTCAGTAAATGCTTTGGGATTAATTGAACTCCCATAACTCTAAAAAACAAACAAACAGGGCCGCATCCACACTTCAGAAATAATCCAGTGTGACATGACTTACTGCCATGATTCATTGCTAAGGAATTCTTGGAATCGTAGTTTTGTGAGACATTTCACCTTCTCTGTCAGACAGCTCTGGTGCCAAAACACATTACAATTCTCAGGATTCCATAACATTGAGCAATGGCAGTTGAAGTGGTATCAAACTGGATTATTTCTGCAATGCAGGTTCAGCCCTGGTTAATTAAAGAAACTCTCTTTACATCTCCATTCTTCCCAAATCCACTCACCAAGTCCCACTTACTTTGTAGTAGCTGTTGCTTCAGCTCTATCTCCATTAGGAAGGAGTTCTTTCATGCTCTTCTCACAGCCTACACCTTCATCTGGTTGGCTGTTGCACAACTGCAAAATGACCCCAGTATTATGAGCACCAGCCTCTGGCAATACAGCAGTCTTAAAGAGAAAGGGCTGAGGAAGTCAAGTTCTTTGCTGACCCAACCAAGGAACAATTCACTGTTGTATGTTTCACCTTGTACCTGAAGTGCTGGTAATGTAACTCTGAGGATTATGTCTTTTGCACATCTGTAATATCTGTAAGTATTGCTATATTAGTAGTCAACAATCAAACAAAGTAATAAGTAATAGATGGGGGAATTGAAGCTGTCAAAAAATTTTGTATTCATAAGGTTAAAATGGGATTGCACTTTTATTGAATAAAAATCAAACCATAGGACAGCATGGAAATACCTGCAATAAAAGGTCACAAAGGTTAGATGCTTAGCTTTCCTGAATCTACTTTCAACCATCATTGTAGTAACATTTTGACTGACCTAGTTTTATGCAAATGTTGCATATATATGCTTCCCCCTCTAAGAGGGTAAATTTCAAAATCTACATTAATAATACAACGTGCTACACAAATCCACAAAAAAAGCAGCCATCACAAGATTTTGAAAGTATTGTGATGCCATGCTTTGTGTTGTCATTTATCCTATTTATTATGGTTATGATTTTATTTTCATGTCCTACAGTGCAAAAGCTTCTCATGATAGATGAGCCTGTACAATATATAAATAAATGTTGAATGATGTTCTTGCTGATGATGCCTGAGCCTTTAAAATCAATCATAGCTATTAACATATCTAATTTGTACATTAGACATCATAATGCCGTGCAGCTGTTTGAGCTCTCAGGATAAAATCCACCTCAGGATAAAATCCACCTTGCTCTTTTCCTGGCAGAACTTCCATTTTCTTTAGTAGATCTTGTGCTAGAAGATGTGTTAGACTTTGTTCTAAGAGCATAATCCTCCAAACATTATTTTTGAGTAAGCCCTGTCAAAATTAAATGAGATTGCTTGAAGCTCAAGTAGTTTCATTTCCAAGGGAGACATATTTATACATCTTCCATAACTTGTCAGATGCCCTTCTGTAGAGCATCAGTTTTCTTCTTATAGCATGCTGTGAACTGGCCTCGATATATCGGGTTAGATCAAAACTTTATTACATCCAGAATACACCTACGAAAATGGGTTATTCCACAGTTGATTCAGAGTAACTAATTTTATGGATGTACAATGGTAGACTAAAATGGAGTTCTAGTCAGAATGGGGTTGAATTCAGGAACTGGTTTCTCCCATTAAATATCTTCCATGTTTAGTCCATGTTTAGGAGTATTCTGGTTTCCAAATATTGCCTCATAAGGTTATAAAGATGAATTCTACCTTAACCCAAGCCATATTTAGGCATTTTTTTGTTGTTGTTAACTGCTGTCAAGTCAACTTCAATTTATAGCGACCCTATGAATGTGGTGCTTCCAAGTCACCCTGTCATCAACAGCCCTGCTCAGGTCTTGCAGGCTCAGGGCTCTGGCTTCCTTGACTGAGTCTATCCACCTGTAATGGGGTCTTCCTCTTTTCTTGCTGCCTTCTAGCTTCATTGTCTTGTTTTGAGAGGAAGTACTTTTTATATGGAATCACTGCAATGGGGTAGATATTTAGCATGACATTACCAATGCTTATAGGTTGTGGAGGCCAGGCTAATCATGTGAGTATTTCCTTCCTAGACATCATCTTTTATCTTGGCTGGATAGCGATCACATGGAAAGGCACCAAAGCTACTGGCCTTGCCCACATGATGCTGGACTTTTAACCACTAGATCAGTAATATGAGAAGAAGCCACAGTCACTGAATGGGTATTTTTTAAATTGTCATGATGGCTGGAAATTATTGTCTAACACAGGGGTTGGCAAGTTTTTCATACCTGGGGCTGGTCTGCTGGCCTCCAGGTCTTCCGCGGGCTGAGGAGGGGGAGGAAATGGCGGTGCGCGCATGTGACATGGCCGCCATTTTGTTTTCCAAATGGCGGCCGATACTCATTCACGCATGTGCAGGAGTACTGTGCGGTGCGGTGGAAGCGTGGCGGGGGTCGGCGGGGGCTGGTCCAAAGGCCTCGGGGGGCTGGACCCGGCCCGTGGGCCGTAGGTTGCCGACCCCTGGTCTCACACAACTGAAAAGAACCAAATTGCAGAAGGCTGTTCCAACCAACCAATAAAATGAGAAAGCAGTTTGTTTCTAAATCATATTGGCTAGTGACAATGTATATGTTGGGAGGGGAGTTTTTCTCCCTATGTAAAGATTTGATCATCCATTCAGTCATCTGGAGAAGGGGTGAGCAACTTATGGGCCTCCAGTCATGTTAGACTGCAGGCCCCATATCCCTTCATCACTGGCTATGTTGGGGAGAGGGTTATAGCTCAAGAACATTGCGAGAGCATTGTTTTGTTCATTCCTGACCTACAGCTCTTTTGGCAGAACATTTATGTGATTTGTTTTGCTTGTCCCACACAATCCATTAGCCCTGGTGGGAAGATGAGTGAAAGAAATGCCTTATTACAGAATGCATATGGTATACAAATTATACATGGCTGTAATGACCCAGTGAAATTACATACCCATGCCTACCATTGCTGCCCACAAAGCATTCAGCATCAATAATGTGCCAAGCTATGATTTATATGAATTGTTCTTCCATTCTTATCTGAATGAGAAGACGAACCCAAAATGAACTGTGAAGCAATTCCTGCAGAAGGCAAATTCCATCAAAAATAATCATATATCCTTACCTTAAGTTTGGGGTTTTTTTTTTTTAAAAATGGACAACATCCAAAAAGCCTGAGACTATCATGAATGGAGAAAGAGAGCGATTTTAACTACAGGAGCTACTCCAAGGCAAAGGACTCTTTCCATAAATTGACTCCAAATACTCCTCCCCATCCTTCCCCAGAGACAGGCCTTTCCCACACAGCTTCAAATACACATACCCCAACCATTGTTTCTTTTGCTGCCTCTTTTCTTGGCCTGTCTGATGAAAGAAAATAGGAGCAGCAGCACAGCCCCAGCCTTCCAGCCAATTCTCAGCAAAGTTCACAAAACTCAAGCAATGTCCCAGATTTGAAAGCTCCTCCTTGCTGCCACTTCTCCCCCATTTCCATCTGCTCAAACTCTTTGCTCCAGTCAGTCAGTCTGTCCCAAAATGGCACCAATCTGAGCCACAGAAACGATGCCCTGAATCCAAGCCTCACCAGAGTTTCCTAACCACCACTACTAGCAAAAGATGAGGCACAGGGAGGTGAAGAGCAGGAGACACCATCACATGAAGTGATCAGCAAGGCTAGACAGTGGTTTTAAGGGACTCTGAAAAGACATGTCATGCAGCCCTCATCCCATTATGGTTTTAAAGGCCACTGCTCCCCTTGTCTTTCTTGCACACCAATACTTTGACTAAAGCCCCCCCCCACTGCCCCCTTTTTCCTCACCACCCCCCTCCATCTTTCCACCAGCCACAGAAGGGGCATATGCCCACTTTGGGAATCACTGGAATAAAGGATAAAGTGGAAACTTATTAATGATTAGGATTTATTTAATTATCATGTAGGCTTCACATTACTCCTAGGATTGTCTGGACAAACAGATCTGAACTTCTTTTTGTCAACATTTTGTCTGATGAAATCTTCTTCCAGTTGCCCTCAATTTGCTTACCCACATTTTTGTACATATTTGGTCTCAGTAATATGGTCTCAATATATTGTATATTTGGATTCAGTTTTGTATGTTTGCCCAACTGTTAACTGTGAATATGTTTCTTATGGACTAGCATAATGTTCTCTCTTTTACAACAAATGTTCTAACAACATATGTCCAGGAAGGATATGCAAAAAGGAAGTTGACAGCACCTTACTTAACAATACATTTTACTGCAGAGATACTTTGTAAATAGTATTTAAAGAAGTAGCTGTGTTAGTTCCTTGCAACATAAAAAGGAGGAAGAAAGAGGAGGGGGGAAAGAAAAAAATGTGGCATCCCCTTTAAGGCGAACTGTTTCAGAAATGACTTGAAGGCACACAACAACAGCCTATAGACATGAATCGACAGGGTAGAGTATTTTGGAGGGATTTTCAAGCACCTTTGTCATATTTTAGTAAATTGTAGCTCATGCATTTCAGAATAATGTAAGCCCTATTCAGGCACTGTCCTTGTGCACTGAATAAATACCAAAGGATTTCTCTCTGCTTCCATCACCTTTAATGTATGGAAGGTAACTTCCTGAAGAAGAGAGTTTCATCTATCTGTGGAGGCTATCCATGAGATTGGGAGCCCTGGGAAAAATGTTTCCAATCATGTAGAAGATATCCTTAGATAGATGAGGCTCTACACTTCCCACTTGTGCCCTCTCATCATGTATTTATTCAACATTTATTGAAATGTCAGAATACAATTTATGTTATACATGGAATTTTCAAAATCACAACTTTTTGATAACACCCCTGGCTCATAGGTATTATCTTAATTATGGATACATTAAATCCTCTGGGAATGCCTTAGTTTTTATATTGTAGCAATATTCAAAGGCCATGTTAGTCAGTAAACAAAGAAATTCAGAAACTAAATGTGAAGAAGAAATTTCTAGCATAAAGTCATATAGCATGAGGTGTATTTGATGAAGTAATCTGAGTCTGTGAAAAGTTTATGCTAGCAATGTTTTTTCTTCCAATTTATTTTCAAAGTGCTACTCATTCTTATATTAATTTTTATAGTGTTTAAAATGATTGTTGACTACTCTGTTGACTGGTATGCTGATGTTCTGTTTTAAATTTTCTGGGTTTTTTTATTGTGGTATCATTTAATCACCACATATGGGGATTTAAGAAAAGGTTTTGAGGCAATATTACATAAGAGCCAGGGAAGGCAATCATATGGCACATCAAGGGTTGTCCTTATAATGTCATTAAAACTATATTTCTCGATCTTCATCCCATAAATGTGTCCAGCTTCTTCTTGATTTGATTTACACTCTGTTTCTGGTGCTGACTTCAGCACTTCATTCCATCTTCCAGCCGCCCACTGTGCTAATCAGATTAATGTTTTAGCAGCATAGCATTTTTAAAGTATCTCTTTTTCTTTTGAAGTTAAGGAGGACATGTTTATCAACAGGAAATATGCACCATCATATGTTAAGCATGAAAATCCAATTAGAGGCATACTAGATTTTTTTCAACACAAGCAGCAAGCTATGAATTATTGTGTGCAGTGTTGTTCTTTCAGTGACAACCCAGCACTTATATCTATAGCATGCAGAAAAATAATTAGTAAATTAAGTGGCAGTTTAAAGTTAATAGTTAACAAGACTGTCTGTCTTTGATTTGTCAAGGAGAATCTCTACATACTATGAAAGATGATAATTGGGTTATCCAGATTCATGTTATTTCTGGTGATAACAAAAACATCACTGAAAGCATGTTTGAGAACATGAACTCACTAATGCATAAAGCATCAAGTTATCACAAAAAACATGGACTACAGGCAACTGGCTTCAAAGTGATTCTGTATTAAATTGATATGGGAAAGTGCTTCTTTTTTTATGGGAACTGTAAGTTCAGGATCCTGTTGGAGCATTATGCTAGCAGTTGTACTTTTTTCCAGGATTAAACAACAGTGGCAAGGGTAGACTGAGAAAACGTTCTCAAATGAACCAATTTTTTCCAGTGTCTATCTTCTTTACTTCCTGTGCCCACATCCCTTTTTCTCCTGTTAAAGCCACCCATAGGGCACTGCACCCAACATGATTTTGTCCAATAATCCATGGAGGGCACTGGATTGTGGAATGCCAAAATGGAAAGGGGAAAACACCAGAAAAAAACTCTATCCCCTTGGGATGTAGTATTTGAAAGGACTAAAAGAAATACAAGCCACTGAGGCAAAACCTCAATAATCACTTTTCTGGCATAGGTACTGATCATGAATTTGAAAACACAAACTTGTTTGACTAAGGACGGGTCTATACTTGCCAGAATACTCGAGGATTCCCTGGAGTATTCTGGCCCTGAATCTTCCTGCCTGAATTCACCCCTCACCTGTTCTCTTCCTGCTGTGGGTTTTCAGCTCTTGCAGCGAACAATGGGTGGTTGCCTTCCCATATGGCCCTGTTTGTTGTCAAAATGAGGTGCCCAGCCATGATATCAATTCTGGGC
>CM034708.1:58950827-58961090 GCA_020142125.1 Phrynosoma platyrhinos
GGCTCTGTGTCATGTAAGCAGGAGTCAGCAAGCCCAAGGGGAGTTCAGGGTGAATCACCCATGTAGATAAGGCCTAAGAATCCTTTAATAAATTGTCTTAAAATCTGACAATTTCTTAACCAATCCCTTTCTTTCTTCAACTTTTTCTTTTTAAAAAGTCATCATTTTTATATAAATATTAATCACTTTCTTCCCAGAGAAGGAATACTGTCCACAGAAAGAAAGAAGAAAGAAGAGAAAGTCTGGCAAGAAGACAAAGACAAAAGCTACTGCAATTGTAGACTCTGGTGGTGTTGCAGCAGTTTGATATATGAGGGACAGCTCAGCCATATTGTTGAGAATGCTTTCCAAATGGATCAACAAAATAGCTGGTCCCCTGGAGACAGAGCAAGACAAAAGGCATGGATGAGAATGGAATGAACTCTTCAGTGATCAAAAGGAATCCAGACATGATATGGCAGCTTAATGGGCCATAACTTGCAAGCAGTTTGACCCCTGTTTTATAGCATCACTCTGTTATTACCTTCATAATAAAACTATTGAGGATTTTTTTAAAACAAATTGTATCTGGTCTAGTTCTTGGAATGAGCAAAAGGCTTAAGTACAGAAGCTTAATTTTGCTCTTTCCCTGTATAATTTGTTTTCTCGTAGTATTTGTTCCACTCAACTGGCAGGTGCTACAGACTCTGAATGAGCTGAGGATACTCATTTTATAATCTGCAAAGGCAATGTTACATGAGGAAAAGTTTCTAATTGTTTCCACTTTGGATGGTGCTACAAAACTTTGGCATGGGGACATCTGCTATCCTTTCACTGGGCTGCAGGAATAAAAAATGCTAAAACATATTGGGTAGGATTTGACTGTGACAACCTATCCATCAATGTCTCATCTGTGTTCCAACACTTAGGACTCATTCCCACTATGATTTAAAGTGAATTGCTAATCACTGTATATGTGCCTTGTCCCTACTAGAAACGGTTTCAGATGTGACTGTGATCATTAGGAATTGCTTGGAAGGGAAACAAAGTGGGACTCACAGTTCACCTTGGGCAAGTCACACTTTCTACTATGCCTCGGCCTCAATTGATTCAGCCACCCAGTGTCAACATAATCCGCAAACCAGTGTAAACGTAAGTGGGAATTGAGCCCTCAGTGTGCACAAAGAACAGTGAAACTGGGCATGTGTTTGCTCTGAAATCTGCTCCTTCTCTCAACCACAGACAAAAACAATGTACCTAGAGAAGCTTGGTGCACATTGGAGGCCAGAACATGGATGTCAGCAGAGTAGTGGATCTGCACCACTCTTTAGTCCAAACAATAAAGAAGCAATTTTGAGGGAAGGGTTCAATACCTTGGACAACTCCTTTAACATTCAGATTAAAACCTGGAGTAGATTTGTGGCTTCACTGACATCAGAGCCACCAGCCCTCACTGTTAGAAGAGTTTATTTTGTTACAATTCTGCATTGCTGTGTTCTGACAGGACTTGATGCCAAATGGGGCCACTGAGAAACAAAAGCGAGCTGTCAGCATGCTTAGTAAACCCCTGAGGTATGCAGAAGTGTTTGCTGTTGTTCTGTGCCTTCAGGTTGACTCAGAATTATGCCAACCCTATAATAAGGTTTTCTGGGTCTGGAAACCATGCCCTATGGGCAGCAGGTTAGGGAACTGGGTATGTTAAGGCTGGAGAAGAGATGGTTAAGAGATAACATGATAGCCATGTTTAAATATTTGAAGGGATGTCATAATGAGGATGGAGCGAGCATATTTTCTGCTGCTCTAGAAACTAAGACATGGTGGAGTGAAGGATTCAAGTAACAGGAAAAAAGAATCCACCTAAATATTAGGAAGAATCTCCTGATCACAAGAGCTGTTCAACAGTGAAATGTGCTGTCCCAGAGTGTGGTAGATTCTCCTTTGGAGGTTTTTAAACAGAGGCTGCATGGCCATCAGTTGGGATGCTAAGATTCTTGACAAGATTTTTTCAGAGAGGGTTTACCATTGCCTTGCTCTGGGGCTGAGAAGTGTGACTTGCCCAAGGTGAACTGTGAGTTTCCATGGCTGAGTAAGGATTTGAAGCCTGATTTCCTGGAGTCCTAGTCAAACATGTAAACCATTATACTACATGAAACCTAATCTGAAAACCCCAAAGGAAGAGAAACCACTCCAAGAGACCCTAATGAGGAGTTGGAAGGTTTTGCAGTCTCCAGGAGCCACAACATGCTGGGTGTCTATTCAAAAGGAAAATTCAAAACAGAAACTTATGAGATGAAGTGTGCATTGACCTTTTTGAGTTTGGATTTTGGTGTCCTGAGATGGGATTTATCTAGGTGGCACTCTGAATCAAAGCAAGGATAGATAGCAACATTTTGCTAGAGGTCTCTGTTTTATGTTTTATGGCCTAAAACTAATATCACAATTGCAGACAACCACCTATGTGATGAAACTTTCTTTCCTTCTCCAGATAAGCTAAAGTCCACAAGACTTTTATTAGTTTTATTCTTATTTGACTGCAGTTTTATCCAGGTAATTGGGAATTTTTGTAATGCTGTTTTATTAAATCATAAAGTATGCAAGAAATGGTGTAAAAAGTAATAGATTGTTTTATAGGTTGATATATTTCCTAACCCAAAGCTACTCAAAGTGGTGGTCCCTGCACTGGTGCTGGTCCTTGTGCCATTGGTTGCCAGTCCACAAAGAGTTTCCAGAGGGGAGAAATTACATTATTGCCACAAGCATAACTTTCCTTCACAGCCCACTTTACTATGCATCAGCTGCATGGGGAGAAGAAAGTCCATTCTGCACGTTGAACAATGTTTCAGGTTTGGCAGGGAAGGTCAGGCCAGGAGAAGTTACTTAGCTAAGCATACTTAGTTTTAGGTCCAAAACACACTGCAGAAATAATCCAATTTAAGACTGCTTTAAGTGCCTGGCTCAATGCAAGGGAATCCTAGGGATTGCAGCTTGTTGTGGCACCAGAGCTCTCTAACAGAAGGCTACATGTCTCACAAAACAACAGTTCCCAGAATGCCCTAGCATAGAGCCAGGGCAGTTAAAGCAGTTTCAAACTGGAGTCTGTTTCTAACCTAAGTGAATATACTTGACTATTTAACAGTATATAGAATTTGGGGCAATTGTTGGTCCCCCACATCAGAAAACCTAAGAAGCTCTATTCTGGTAAATTTGGAATTGGAGGAGCTTGGAATATTTTGGTGTATGGATTCCAGAAATTTTATTTAATCAAAGAATGTGCTAAAGGTGTTGTTTTTTAAGGTGAAGCAATTTTCACTGAAATTAGGCAATAACTTTTCTTTTGAGACCTTAACAGTCCAGGAAGGGAAGTCATACAAAACTGTCCTTGAATAGATAGTTTTAAATTTATAGACCAGAGACCACTAACAACACAAACAGGAAGGGATGCTTTTACTTTGATTAGGTGACAACAATTGCTGCACTGCACCTGTCTCAGGTAATAGGCCATTTCACTCCTTAGTAAACATATAATGCCAGTGTTGTTAGGGAATCACTTTGATCCAAAACACACTACTTATATATATTGTGGGTACTTTAATTATTTGTCCTCTTGGCTGAATTCCTTTGATGTAACAGGCCTCAAGAGAACAGCGAAACCAGTCCTGCTTGCAGCTGTGAGTCTTTGGAAGAAAACATGCCTTGTACTAAGCATATTCAAAAATATGTGCTCATCCAGTCCCCCCATGGCTAGTGTCTCTACAAGTCTGTTCTATATTTTAAAAAAAACCCTGACATCAATAGAAATTATGATTCAGTTTAGTGTACACATACCCCCCCTAACATAAAAAAAGTCTGTTGGTACATGATTACTTAAGGCATACTACCCCCTGACTTAGATGATGAGGGGAGAGCAAGGATTCACTTCTTGGCTCCTTCCCCTCCATCACATCTCCTTTTTGGCACAGCCAAGATATCCTTCTGCCTAGGGGAAAGATAGCACCTCTTCTTATACCAGATACAAAAGTCTAGGTAATGGTCCTGTGCCTGAGGGAGCAAACTAGCTTAAAGGAGTCAGTATAGACCAGGGGTAGGCAACCTTTCCCCTTTAAGGGCCGAGGGACTTCAGCTCCCAGAGTCCCAGGAGCTATTGGCCAACATGGGACTATTGGCCAACATTTGAGCCATGCAATCCTCCTCTTCTGCTGTTTAGGAAAGCAACACCCTATAATACTAGGAGTAACTAAATCTTAGTATTATGCCACAGAAGGAATGACATTATTTCTTAAGTTACAGTCTTAATGCAAAGTACAGTGGGCCTGTGAGGGGTTTGGTTGCAGGGGGGGCTGTAGATGGGGAAAACATGGAAGCTCAAGCCCATATTAGTAAATGGGTGGAGATGTGCATGCACCCACATAAGTGCACCCATAGGCACACACTGCCATTGGCTAATATAGGGTGGGGTGGTTCACGGGAGCTCCAACCCATGGATGGCTAGTCTGTCAATACAGCAAACCTGTAGAATCTTGTATAGAAGTTATGTTTTGGTAAATAGATGTATGTGAGACTTAGAATTGGTCAGTTTTGTAACATCTGTATCCAGCAGACAGCTACTGTTATATTACTAAGTATCAGACCCCACAAAGTGCATAATGAGCATAGTGCACCCATAAGGCCGCGATACGCATCAGGCACTCTTGTTGATGTCCCAATACACATCTTTGCAATTCACTAACAGGGTTTCCTAAGCTCTCTGCTATTTAGCTAAGTATACTTTAAGTAAAAATTGATATAGGAATCCAGGGGTTATACTTTAGCCGTTGGGGAAAGGAATTTACAGTTGGCCCTCCCAATTCGCAGGGGATCCGTTCCAGACCCCCCTCCCAAAAAAAAAAAATGGCAGCTCACAAATATTCAAGACCTATTGAAACTAATGGTGCATGCATCCATGGCACATGCACAGCCATTTTATGTATAGTCACTTATCCCTCCCTGTGAAGAGTGAGACCGTGGATTTGAAGTCTGCAAACAGGGAAAGACAACTGTACTAGTCATCTGTAGCATATTAAGTCTTTTCTAGCAGTTGCTGACTGAAACTATAATGTTTGTGGCATGCAAATGGCAAGATCATGAAGCACCAGACTAAAAAATCATGGAGAATTGCGAGCATGGCAAAGCTGACTGAATTTGAGAGACAAGGGAATAATCAGAAGCACCTCAGAAATAGAGCTTCCTTTTATTGGCCAATAAAGGAGTTTGCTATCATGTGTGTGTAAACTGGTTTCTATCTGCTACATTTCCTCATTATACTCTGGTTTCTCTTCAGATCGTATAAATCTTTTACATTTCCTCATTAAATATATTAAGAAAAGAATACAGTTGCAGGTGGTGAAGCCTTTATAATATAATGCAAATATAATTAAAACTTTTGGAAATGAGCACTTTTCCCACATTATTTCTTATAGATGTTAATTTTGGAAATGTCATGTATATAATTACGGATAATTAGAACCAAGAATATATATGAGAATTATATTTTTGCATCCTAGTGGCAGACAGATAAACAAGAAGATACAAATATTCATACAGAACAGGGGTGGGCAATTGAAGTAAACTGACATCAAAGGGGGAAGGTGAGAGGAAGAGAAAGAAACTGGGATATCGATCCATAGGGACAGGCAGGAAAATAAGCTATTATTATTATTATTATTATTATTATTATTATTATTATTATTTTAAAAGGGGCTGGAAAGGTGTGATGACAGCAAATTAATCAGGATTGTCCCTACCACACTGGGATAGTTGGAGGGTATCTTTTTCAAAATCTTAATCAGAATTATTTCTACCATACTTCAGTTTTGAGTGTATGTTTGGCATTTTTAAAAATCAGTATGGCCTTCAGAGGATGGGCCCCACACCTGCTAAAATTGAATTACTCATCCCAAAGGTAAATATATAAAACTAAACCACTGTTTGGTATATATTTGAAGTATGTTTTTTATACTTTCTATTTTAGCCTAAAAGAATGCATGTCCTGTTTCTGACTCCAACTCTTAAGTTTCACAAATGTTTTATTTATGAATTTGCCGAGGTTTTTCTTCCCCTGATTCTAAAAGGCTGAGCCCCACAAATGTTTCATTTATGCACAAATTCTTCAGTATCTGTTATCACCTTGTCCACAGTGGGTCATCATAATAAGTATATGGGCCAGTTTATTATTGATATCAACGATAACGGTGCCTGAATGTGATTATAGCAGAGGGATATGACAGTGGGTTAATAAAACTTGTTGGTTGCATTCGTGTTCAGATATTTTTATTTTTTCAATGTGTCCTTATCAAGCATGAGTGTCAACAGCAAAATCAAGATGCATCTTATTATTGTTAATCTTCATTTGCCTTCCACTCATTACCAATATGAAAAAATGTTTATCTGTTATTGATCTATTCACTCACTCTCACCTCAGAGAATGGTGAACTCTCCAACATTGGAGGCCTTGAAACAGGGGTTGGATAGGCATCTTTCAGGGCTGCTTTAGTTGTGTACTTCTGCATGGCAGAGGGTTGGACAAGTTGGCCCTTATGGCCCTTTCCAAGTCTACAATTCTTTGATTTTACAAAAAAAAAAAAAATTCATAGTGCTGAATCAAATTTGAAGACTTTGTGCCGTCCATCCACCACTGAAGTTTCTCTGTGTCTGATCATTTCAATTTAATGAAAAGAGGCTAAATAACAGATCTTGCTGAACTGTTCATCTGTTTTCCATAAGTCAGGAGCTCTCAGGTCCTGGGCCAAAGCTGGTTTTTTAAGGCTTCCTGAGGTTGATATACTTCTTTCCATGTGATACCATCATTTGAGGCATTCTAGGTTTATGTGTGCATGTTTATTCCTATTCTGAATGGCTTAACCTTTCTTAAGACTTATTTCCATGCAGTAAGTACTTTACATTAAAAGACGCTAGTATTTTGGCTTTATCCTTTTGCCTTTGGCTTCACTCACCACTGAAATGCAGCCCTCAAGAATATTTCTGAAACTGAATTTGGCCCTCAGATTGAAAGAGATTTTCCAGTGTTGTAATATATCTGCTCCTCACTTTAAAAAAAATAGCTTTTTCTTAACACATTGAGCCTAATCCACAGTTTATCCTAGGCAACAGCCTACTGACTGTTCATCTCTACAAAAGGTTCTTTGCTTTAACAAAGATGACAGATTCCTCTGATCACCATTTGGGAGATGATGGGGAAAGGGATTGCATTCAGAACTATTCCGCAAAACTCCCTTGTAAAGTGCTTGTAAAGAAGAATAGTGATGACTATTTTTAGGAGCATGTAACCTTACAGCATAATAGCATGTCAGCAAAAATTGGCTTTACCCATGCCATTTCAGAGGTTTTTCCTTCTGGTGAAGTACAGGAGAGAAGTAAAAGGTAGCAAGAAACTTTAAGCACAACACCAAAATGAATCTCTCATGAAGTTTCTGCCAATGTGGGAAGATAGTGATATGGCAAAAAATAGACGTAGTAGTGCAGTTGAGCAGGAAAATAGGGTTATCCCTGACCCTATTCATTCATCCTTCCGAACAGAGCTCACACATGGTCAGAATCTTGCAAAATGTGTGGTCTTGAATAATACGGAAACATCAATGACCTAAATGCATTTATTTTACATGCCTGCAGACTCTGTTCATAACCCTAGATTAATTTGGGAAAATTGAGGTAGGATAGATTTCATTGGAGAAGATCCCTCATTCCCTCCCTGTACTTTGAATTATTATTGTGGGATCCCTCCTTGTTCTTTGAATTAATATTGTGATTTCCTCCCTGTTCTTTGAATTATTATTATGGGATCAGATCTTGGAAGTACTAAATTACCTGTAACTTGTCTGTCTTGAGTAATAGAAATATTTTAAAAAGTCATCATTTAAAAACAATGTTACAAGTAAGAGTGAAATTATTTTATTGATGTAATAAGAGTTTCTGGCTATTTTTAGAAGTTACATTTAAGAAGTATTTTGACAGGAATTTTTCAAGGTCTATTAAATTTTCATATTAATTTGAAAGTTTCCCAACACCCTAAAAGAGTAACAGCTCCAGTAAAGTATCTAACATCAGCAATACCTCCAAACAAAAAACAAACAAACAAAAAACTCCAAATTCACTCCAATGGATCCTTGAATGGAATAAGAGTTGACACATTACATCCTTCAACTAGGTTTTTAAACAGACAGATCACCTCAGTCCAACAACATGCTAGCCAACATTTGGCAGCATGACAGAGCATTCTTCCTTCTGTGTCACCCAAAAACCTGAGTTTCTCAGCTCCCCAGCCCTCCAAATCAATTTCTATAGAGCATAGGGTTGCTGCAAGAGAGGGAATTGCCACCTTCCCATTTAGGCTGATGGAAGCAGTTCCGTCAGCCAAACAATCCTATTGGATCCTGTGTATTCTGCATATATGCATATATGTATGCGAGTTTTAATTCAGCCATGGATTTTACCTCCCCAAAACAGTAATTAAGAGATGAAGCCAGTGGCCTGTGTTATATGAAACCCAAAGTAAATCACTGTAATTATCTTGTCTGGCCTTCAAATCCATGAATGCTTATATACATCAGCAGTTTAGGAGGCTCAATTAATTATAGAATATGAGGCTATATAAGAGCCAAGTATTATTTATGAGTAGCAATTATAAACTTTATTTCAAAAGTAGTTTTTTTTAGTTGTTACTAATTGGCTTTTGATACATTTTACCTCCTAGAAAATCCCAGGCAGTGCCAGGATCTTTCCCGGTTTATATCCTGATAGATTTTGACATCTTTCAACAAACAATTTCTGATGTTTCCCAAAAGACAATCTGCATGCCAAGTGCTTTGAAAATTTTATCTGCTGTGCAACATGCAAATGTTCTTCATCCTTCAGGATTCATTTTAACAAACTCGAATGAAAGAGAGAGAGAGAGAAATGGGAATTGTGGCAAAAGTAAAACATAGTTCCTGTATATTGGCTGGATCATTCTCTTTCTTGGTAGCTATGAGTTTATAGCTTGTGGGGTTTTTTTAAAATAATAATAATAATAATCAATTCTTGGCAAAAGACTATCTGACCTCATATAGATTGAGAAGAGATCCAAATAAAACTCCAGTATGATATGCAGATACAGAATTGACATATTATTCTTTTTAACCAATAGTTGCTTTTAAAATGTACACAGGGGTCACATTTTTATTTGAAAGCAGGGGGGGGAAACCCACACCATGTGTGCTATACAGCTAATGAATAAGAAATAGGAATCTCCCTTACACTCATTCAAATCATTGCTCTACCTAATCTGATTAGATGTGGCTCTGAAGCACTTCAGGTAGTGTTTTTCCTCCAGTTGGTTCTTGTTGTATGCTTACCTGGAAATGTCAGGAACTAAACCAGTGACTTTCTGCATCCTAAACATGTGCTGCATCCCTATGCCTATCTCTATTCGTTGCACACACACACAAACCCTGACATGTGTGAAGATCCTCAGTTCTGTCTGTGTCTGTACTAAAAGAGGTCTGTTTGTTTTAGTGTTTTATTAATTTTGTTCGAAATCCCACTGAAAACAGGGTTATCTCCTATGCTTCTTCACTTACTGTATATTTCACCCTCATTTCTTGATGGGATTGTGGTGGTTTGATCTAGATCAGTGGTTCTCAACCTTTCTAATGCCGTGACCCCACAATAAAGTTCCTCATGTTGTGGTGACTCCAAACCAAAAAAATTTTTTGTCTCGCAGGCTCTCTTGCCTCTCCGCCTCCTAGGCTTCTGTCCTCCGGCACTTGCTGCGTCCACCCACTGATGACATCAGCAAGCACCGGGCACACACTGCTATGGACTGTGGAGCATCCCCCCCCCCCGCTTCCCCTGCCCCTTAGGCCCCCGACAGATGATGCGCGACTTCACAGTGGCTAAAGACATCAGGTTGAGAACCGCTGATCTAATGGATAATGAAGATGATGATGATGATGTTGCTGTTATTGTTGTTGTTGTTGTCTGATTTATGGCAACCTGAAAACAAGGCTATCCTGGGGATGATGATGATGATGATAGTTTGTAATATTTCATGTGAAACTAATACAAACATAATAATAACAATTACAATAATAACAATAATAACAACAATAATAGCTGTTGCTGTATGCCTTCAAGTTGTTTCTTATTCATGGCAATCCTAAGGCAAATCAATCCTGGGGACGATGATGATGATGATGATGATGTTAGTTTGTAATATTTCATGTGTAATAAACAGAATCATCATCATCATCA
>CM034708.1:58971962-58989827 GCA_020142125.1 Phrynosoma platyrhinos
ACCGCACCTTCTTGTCCTTCATCGGCCGCCGTCCCAACGGACCCTCGCACGCGCACTCAAGGTACTCCAAAGGCGTTGCTTTGAACCAGGCGCCACAGTAAAGCCGAGGCCCCACCCCTTCCTACTCCTCTGAGTGACGTCAGAAGCTTCGTTCTAGCCAGCGGCGACCCCTGTGTTTTGGTCGTTCAACCCCCGTTGGGGTCGCGACCCACAGGTTGAGAACCGCTGCATTAAGGCGATGTGCCAAACTCAATTTAAGCATTGGTTAACACATAACTCTTTTGCGGTTTTCCACCAACATGCAATTTCTTGTCTTGCTGCTATCAACATCATGCTTATCACCTCTTTATTTTTAAAATGTTCATTATCTTTTGTAAAGACTGAAAATAATAAAAGCTTTCCACACAAAAACTCCCTCTCCTATCTATCACATAATGAAATTAATCACGTACATCCAAACCTACTAGACTTTTTTACATGAAACCCACATATGACACAAAGTACCTAACATGCCAAAGATCATAACATATCACCTCTAACAGAATGGTGCCACATTAGGATAGCTTTTACTCATTCTTGTTGGGGTTTAATGCTATCTATATCTAATTTTTAATGTGAATTCTCTTATATTTGTGGACACCAAATACAGTAAATTTTAGGCCACTCCATCTCTGTAATTTCTTTCTTTTCTTTTCTTTTCCTTTTTTAATGTCAGATTCCCACACTATTCTAGCCCTGGACTGAATGTGGAATTTTTCTTCAGTTAACCAACCATAAAGCCACATCACTAAACCTTTAATAATGGGTTCCTCTGCAAAACAGACCATTTCATACCGTACTTTGTTAGAGCTCTCAGGTTTCCTGGTATTTTAACTAACTGTTTTGCTAACAATAGTACTTGCTCTGTAAGTAGCCAATTGATTGTAAAATCTTGTATTTTTAGTTTCAGTTGTTCCCTAGTTATAGGTTTACCTTGTATAAAAGATTTTTAACTCTAAAAAAGGCTGTTGTCTTGGATTATATCTTGTAGGCATTTGTTCTTGTTGTTGTATACCTTCAGATCATTTCTGACTCTTCATGACCCCAAGGTGAACCTATCATGGGGTTCTCTGGATAAGATTTGTTCAGATTTTGCCATTGCCTTTCCCGAAGACTGAGAGCATGTGACTTGCCCAGGGTCATCCAGTGGGTTTCAAAGCCAAGCTGAGAATTGAACCCTGGTCTCCAGAGTCACACTCAATGCTCAAACCAATATGTCATGCTGGCTCTTATGGGCATTTGTATGTAGAAAGATCTTGTAGAACCTTTGAGACTAACTGAAATAAAGAAGTTGCCCAACTTCTTTATTTCAGTTAGTCTCAAAGGTGCTACAAGATCTCTCTATATACTGACTCTACAGACTAACACGGCTACATCTTTGAATTCTACCTCTTATGAGCATTGTTGTTGTTGTTGTTGTTGTGTGCCCTTAAGTCATTTCCAATTTCTGGAGACCCTAAGGGGAACCGATCATGGGGCTTTCTTGGCATATTTCTTCTGAGGGGATTTGCCATTGACTCTCTGAGGCTGAGAGAGTGCAACTTGTCCAAGGTCATCCAGTTGGTTTTCCATGGCCAAGCTGGGATTCAAACCCTGGTCTCCAGAGTCATAGTTCAACACTCAACCCACTATGCCACACTGGCTCTACTATAAGTATAGGCATAGGTATTTTTAAAGACTTTTCAAAATGTACCTTCCATCTGCAGAGAGAAAGACAATCTCATCCTCTTCAGTGTCAAAGATCATTAAAATGAGTGCAAGCAGATTAAAATGGAAAAATGCTGCTTTTGCATG
The DNA here is from genome assembly GCA_020142125.1 of Phrynosoma platyrhinos. Taxonomy (NCBI): domain Eukaryota; kingdom Metazoa; phylum Chordata; class Lepidosauria; order Squamata; family Phrynosomatidae; genus Phrynosoma; species Phrynosoma platyrhinos. Next base: position 58,973,796 of record CM034708.1, read on the forward strand.
ATGGTTCCCCATCACATAAGCCAGAAAATGTAACTTTTCTAACTTACAACATGGCAAAGCAGAATGATAGGAACACTGGACTTTCTAATGAGGCAGACAGAACTAAATGCTGAAACACCCAGCCTAAAAGAAGCAACTGCAGTTAGAACAATAAAAAAGTCAACTTTTAAAGAACCAGTAAAAAAGTGCTACTGATGGCTATAGGCCAGAAAGGTGGTAACTGATGGATACCAAAGTTTGCTTGTGTCACATGAATTGCAAATTCAAAGATGGGCACAACTAAAGTCAAGATTCTATGGGGTTATTCAGACAGTGAAAATAATCCCCATAGAGTATGGGTTGAATCTTTGTTGTTCAACTCATTTTGAATGGGTTAGGGCCTTAGCAGACTGCCAGAAGACATGCTAAAAAAAAAGTCTGAATAACCCCTAGATCAGTGTCTCCTGGTCTAACTCTTCCCTCACATCCTTACTTAGCCAGGCACCTGTTGAATCCAATGGAGGTCTGTTCTTCTGTGGATCGGGGTGCAGCTGACTGGCATTTCCATATCCCTTCACCAGTGGTCTCCAGTGTGACAGTCAGAATCAGGATCCCTGTTGCAATTCCTCCTTGCACTGGAGATCACTTGCAGGAGTGGGATGGGACCATCAGTCATCTGTATCCTAGTTATGAGAACAACAGACTGTCATTGTTCTGTTATCACTACTGCCTGATTAAGTCAGGATAAGGGAAATTTTACACTTTTGATCTCAGTGTATATCAGGCGTAGGCAACCTTTTTGAGCCGGGAGCCGGCTTGCTGTCCCTCAGACAATGGGGGGGGGGGGGGCAAAGCACCATAAATAAATACATAAATAAATAAATTTTAAAAAATATATTTTTTAAAAAAATTAAAAATTAAAAAATATGCATGCACACTCTCTCAGCCCCAGAAAAGCCATGGCAAAACCCTTGTGGAAATTTTGTCAAGAAAACCCCAAGAACAAGTAATAAAAACAATAATCAATATCATCATGGCGGGCAGTGGAGGCGGCGGCGGGGGTTGGCGGGGGGCGGCAGCAGCAGGACCAGCCTGGGGCCGGTCCAAAGGCCTTGTGGGGCCACATTCGGCCCCCGGGCCTTAGGTTGCCTACCCCTGGTGTATATTCTACTACAGGAACATTTACTCATCTCCAGGATATACTGTTCACAGTAGTGACTAAGGTCTTCCTGGATTTACAGTGTTGCTGACTTATATTATCTGTTTATAGTTTGCTTTACTCCATCCATATAACTGTTTGGAATATACAGTTTTCCATGGCATTTTGCATTATGTATTTGTGTGTTTGCTAGTATCATTACAATGTAGTTATGTACATTATATTATGGTTAATTTTGTATATTAGAGAGTCTTGTTTTCATTCCTTTGAGATATGGTTCTAATAAAGTGTATTGCCAGTGTTAGATTCTCCCTAGCTATTTTGCAATCTCTACCTATTTTCTAAAGCCAGCATGCTGTAGTAGTTTCTCTGTAGTAGTAGGACTCTGGAAAGCAGGATTCGAATCCCTGCTCAGTCATGAAAACCCATTGGGTGACCTTAAGCAAATCAACCTATTTACTACACTAGGAATCATAGGAATCATGAATACAAATCAGTTACAAATGTATAACTCTAGGTTATACACTTGTATCTGCAATCATGAATTCTAGTCTATAACCTTAATTTTGTTTGGATTATAATTTATTTACTTTTTATTAAGAAGATAGATAGCTAGATAGATAGACAGATAGACAGATAGATAGATAGATCCACCAATAAAGTTATGGAGAAAATAAGATCTCTGCTTCGTTGCACCAGCCCCATTCTGTCACTTCATTATATCTCAACATTGGTGGTGGGAATCTGTTTGGAAGAAGAGTGCCATTCCTGAAGAACTATGCACATTTTGTTACTGAATAAACAAAGATATATTAATAGCTAACAATAAATTCAACACACTATTAATGTTAAGCACATAGTGTTTTGATCCAGAACTTTGATAAATGCATACTTGGAATTATTCCAAGAGTGTATGTTCATTTTGTAATGAATGAAACATTGGAACAAATGGATCCCATTCATTGCCTTCTTTAGTTAAAGAAACAAATGTCAGAGTTATCAATGGGTTGCTGATAGTATATTTTGGTGCCAGCTGAAGTCCTTTCAGTTTGCCCAACTTTCATTCAATTTTGGATTTTACACTGGTTTTTCTGCCTTTTAATTGATTTGGCTATTGTTGCTGTTTTTAAATTGTATGATCCACTTTGTAAATTCTTTGGCATGAAAAGGGAGTTATTAAATCTTCATATTAGGTAACCAAGAGTAGACCTAGTCTTATTCTTAAACACAAGATGCCAGAACTAAGTTTTATTTCAAACATTCCTTCATTTTCAAGTCCATTTGTCATGCTGATAAGGAAAGCAAATATTTCCCCTTTTGGCTATCTTCTGCTTTAGGTCTCAGTTTGAGCTGCAAATAAACTCATGTTCACTCCTGTCCTTCCATCAGCCACCCCAACACGCCCACTTGGTGCATTCACAGATATTCATAACAACATTACCTTGAACTGAATTTCTGGCATGTCATGGCTATGAATAAATATTACTATTTTTTTAAGAAAACCTAAACCTCATGTCAACAGTACAGTCTAAAGTTGTTTCAGATCACTAGACCCAGATATTGCTGCTGAGCCATTCATGTTTGTTGATAGGGTAAGCAATTTGCTTTATTGGACTACAACCCCTCCCTCAAGTCCTCAGCTGTGGGATCCTGGGAGTTGTAGTCCAAAAAGAAGCTTTCCCAAATTCTGCAGTGGAAGCAGTAGTAAACATGTTTTGCATGCAAAAGAACATAGGTTCAGTCCTGGCAATTTCTGGGTAAAGTAACAAAGTAGAAAACACTGAGAAAGACTTCTGCCATGAGAGATGCTGCTGATCAAATTAGACCAAAGCAAACAAATATTGGATGTGATGTTGTTCTATAGCATCTTCTTGCATCAAGTGCCAAATTTTGTAGCACATCCTTCAGGTGTTCTAAATAAATAATAATAATAATAATAATAATAATAATAATAATAATAATAATAATAATAATAGACTATATTGTAGAAAACATTGTTGCTTTCACATTTCCAAAGAACTTCATGGAAATGGTTTCCAACACAGAAAATTATTGAGAAGTGGATTCTATTGTTCCTGGCACTGTATGAATGTTTTGGTTGTGACTCAGAAGACCTCACAAGTTTGGGTTTTCCCTTTTTGGTTAGAAAATGGCAAAAATCTCACAAGCTCATGGGAAACATCTGCTTTTAGAGATAAATTGAAAAGACCAAGACTGAATGTGCCCAAGGCACATAGATATACAGAGAAGGTTGGAAAGAGATTTCTCTTAGCAAATTATAGCTACCAAAAGATATGAATTCTTCTCCTCTGCTGAAACCTAACTCTCAGTCTTTAAATCAAGGGAAAGACCTAGCTCAACACAGAACAGGGATGGGAGCTGATAAGCTGCAAGCAGAACTCCAGGGCCATTTATGAAACTTACAAGGGCTTCCTTCTACCCCATAAAATGTTCCATACCCTCTGTACTCATGCTTGTCCTAAAACAGCCCTGGAGAGGAGGAGAGAATATAGCCAAATCCCCCCTTTGAAAAAAAAATATTTTTTTTTAATGGAAATGTATAAGGAAGAGGGGTGTTAACCTCTGAGGTTCCATACGGTGCAATGCAGCCTCCAACCTCTGGCAGTAGTTTACCCTGGGAATACCATAACAGGCTGAGTTGTAGGAGACTGGAGAGAGCTTAGAAAAGCTAGATCACATCTGATAAAGAAAGATCAGAACCTGATTTCTATAATGTAAGATTTCTGTGGTAGATTCTGGCTAAACATCATACCAAAAGAACAGTTATTTCAACAACACCCCAAAACTTGCCATGTTCTGCAACCGTGAATTTGCCTTGTTCTGCAACTCTTGCAGCATCAAGGTAATGAAGATAAGGTTAACTGGGTGTCTTTTGAGTCCAAGAAGTCTGGAAAAGCTCCATCTTCTGGGTTGGAAGATTCTGGAAGAGCAGTAGATGATGGCTTGCTTGGTGAAGCCTCCCTCAACCCGATACCCTCCCCAAAAGCAGAGTGGGGGATTAAAGTCAAGCAACAAAATAGGTTGCAGGTCTGTGGAAAGTATATGGTGTGCATGAAAAATGCTTACTGTTCAATCCACTGCATTGCAAGATTGGGAAAGAGTCCTCTCTTGAACCTGGAAAATTATTGTCAGTATTAGCATATCCTACACTTCTCTGCTGAATATGGGATTTCATATTTTCATATTTTGATATCTAGAGCCAGGTATGTTTTAAGAGGTTATGATGACCTTTGGAACACTAGGAAGTTTCCCATGGGAAAGGTGCATTAATTCAAAGACATGTGAAAGATTTAGATAGCACTAAATAAAGATTAAATGGATTTTCTGAGCACTCCATTCTCGCCCAGATGCTCTGCATATCTTCTCACAGAAAGGATTGAGCAAGTACCATCACAAGGTAGTTAAAGACCATATTTCCTTCTCACCCTAGACTGTGTCTTTATTCACCTTTCCTATCCATTCATCCAGGAGTAGCCCCAAACCCAATCAATGATTTGTTACTCCAGAGTTAAAGCCATCAATCATTCAGGAATCTCATTGTTGATTCCCTGGGAAGCCCATCAAGTATTTGTTACATTGCAGGATAGCACCAAATAATCCTCAAGGCTAGAAATCAGATATAAATAACAGCCATACACATGACTAATTTGCTGCTACAGACTGAGGCTCTGTCACACAGACCAGAACTCTGCTTTCTATATAACCCTCAGATCCTGTCTGAGCCATTCTCTGTCTTCCATGGAATCCACTCTTCAGGACTGGTAATTATCACCCCCTCTATCTCCTAGTTTCTCACTATGCAACCTTTCTCACCTTTCTTTCTGTTAACTCTATATGGTTCTTGGAGTTGTGTTTCTTTTGTGTGTTTGCTGCACCTTTCTAAATAAAATTCCTTTTATTTACCAAACCAAAGTCTTTCTGCAGTTAGTACTGGTATATATAGGTGTAAAAGATCCCTTGTTACTCAACTTCTCACAGGCCTCCTGCTGAGCTAAGAAATTTCCCAAAATACTAAGGAAATGTTGTCACTGTGGTTGGTGACCCCAAGTGTCCCCACCTTTGGGGGTAATATCAGTCAGTGCAGGTAATACTGAACTAGGTACATCAATGGTTTGAGAAGATAGAAGGCAATTTCCAACATTCCTAATACAAACAAGGTTTATTCACCCTGCTCCTATGAAACATTATGCTTCTGACTTTCATCAGATACTCCCAGCTTGAATTTCTTCCTTGAATTTTTGTTTCACGCTGTCATGAAGGACCATAAAGTCAACTATAACAGTTAAAGAATAAGTGGAAACAAAAAGTAAAAGCCAAAATGCAGCTCCAAACTAAGCAAACCTAGTTGATTAAATCTGAAGAAGAAAAAACACCTCAGCTAGACTTTCAAAGCCAACATACCCTGAAGGCACCAGATCCCATCTGAAGTTGGAAGCTGAGCAGGGTAGAGCCTGCTTCATACTTGGATGGAGACCACCAAGGAATACCAGGTGCTATAGGATATATTTCAAAGGAAGGCAATGGCAAGCCATCTCTGAGTATTCCTTGCCTAAGAAAACCCTATAAAATTCTTGAGGTTATTATAAGCCAACAGGCAACGTGAAGGTACGTGCACACACACACACAAACACACAAATGATTTTCTTCTTCTGGGACCATCTTTTTCTCAATAAAACAGATTTTTTTTAATCATATTTAGCCAACAATGGTCTGTCCACAAGAATTAGACTTTAATAAATTTTAAAGGGGTTAGGAATCCTATTACTGGAACAAGAATAACTATTCCATTGTGCGGTTGACCTGCCACATGCAGGCTTAAACCAAAGTTTTATCTTAAATCTTAATAGGTTATCATACTAGAATACAATGGCTGATACTTTACATCATGCTTGCATAAGTCTACATTCACTACACTTATACGGCAGTTGTGATACACCACCTTTCTGCTGAATAGCAACATAGTGTAATCTTTCAGTGTGCCAGCTCATTGTTTTGTTGTGCACTACAAAATAGCAGTTTCTGCAGTCCTAGTAAATAAAGTGGTACATGGAAGGCACAGAGAAATAGTTATAGGTACACCATCCAAGAATGTGTAACTGAGAGTGGCTGGAATCCTATTGGTTAGTCCAATTATAGTAGACACATTCAATTGATTGTTGAATAGTGAATTAACATGAGGGCAAATCCAATGGATTCAATGGCTCTACTCTAGTTGGGAGCAACAGTAGGATTTAAGTCCATGTGAAATTGTCATACTTGTGGAATTCCATGAATGCAACCATGAACTGGGTAAAGAACATTTACATGGATATATGACACTAGTAGGATTTTTGCTTATGCAGTTATTTCTGTTTGGGCCTATCTAGAAGATAGGCTTCTTACCTGAAGCACAACAAACTAATATAGTCAAGATCAAACTTAATGATTAATAAACTTTTCACTTTAGGGAAAACCTACATGATCTATATCTTTAAAAGAAATTAAATTCATACCCCATCTATTCAACCACTATCAATTTAGAACAACAGAATAATACATACAACTTGTTCTTACAACCAATATTGGTTTAATTGGAAAGCCACTGGATCTTAAAACCAGCATGCACATCCCAATAATACATAGGTTATTAATGATTGTTCTTGATTTTGTTGTTATTACTCCAACAGTAGCAGACATCTTATACTTTTAAATGTTTCCACCCAATACCTGCTGGAATATATTGTGTTTTATTGCTTCTTTATTGTATTACATTTTCTCTTACTTGCATTACTGTTGTTAGCTACCTTGAGCACTCTTTGGTGAGAAAGCAGAAAGCAATTTAACAGAGAAGTACATGTTTTCCCCTCTTTTCAAATATTTCCAACAGAATGTGCCCAGTGGAGCCTGCCTAATAACAGCCAAAGCTGGAACTTTTCCCAGTGAAATATTATTTCAACAAAATAGTATGTGTGAGAGCAATCAAAGGGATAGCCAAGGGCATTCTGTTTTTCCAAAGTTCAGCTACACCATCAACAACATAACTCTAATGATCACCAGGAACTTTGGAATACATTTGTGAGCCTGATTTGAATGTGATGTTGGTGACACAACACCTGTGCCAAAACAAAACAAATAAAACCACACAACTACATGGCTGCTGTCTTATCCAATGCACAATCTTTGTATAGCATTAGCTTAACAGTAGTCTCACCTGAGCAAACACACTGCTGGCTGGTACATAGTCAGCCAGTCCATTTAAATGAGAATGGGAGCCATGTGGAATGCTTACATGGGTAAGTACTTTACTCATGACTAACTAGCTTTACATTTAAACTAACCTTTGGTTTCTAAAGGTACAGAAGTCTAATTGTCTTAAGAGGCAGATAAGACTTGAATATGAAAGTTACTGAAGAGATTTAGCCTAGCCTAGTATCTGTTGGAATAGTAACAAGCTCTACACTTGAGCCATTATGGTGTTAATGACCATTATAGGGTTAATGGAGAGTTACTGAGAACAGATGATCTCCAGCTGTATATGCATAGCTCTAATCAACCTTAGAGTCTTAATAAGGCTAGCTTGGTAGTGAGCTCTCTCTCTTCCTCTTTTGCTCACTCTATTCTCAGCCTTCTTTTCTGTTACATTATACTTGTGTTATTTGCTTGTATTATATAGTTTATGTTATTATTATTTGCCATTTGTGATTATGTTTACCATTACTACTATGGTGTACTTTGTATATATCTATTGTATATATGGGTTTTGTATGATTCTGTTACATATATTGTTTATTACCCTTTTAAACATTTCTAGATAAATCCTTATTTATAGTACCTTAGTCTCACTTTATCTCTTTTCAAATTCATTGTCTCAACAGTATCTAATCTATTTTGTTCTATTGTCTAGTAAGAGTATCATAATTGATGAAATAATGCAGAGCAAAACCACAGCATTAGTCACTTTTATATGCATTAGACTACCTGAACTGTCACTCCACCTGAGACATCAGATTCATCATTTCAAGAGACACTCCTGCATCCATCTCTGTCATTAGCGGTCCAAGTGACCTTGGTACTTCTGAGTGCCTATCCCAACTTCATCTGGTATGTCACTTATGGATTCTTCTGGCCATAGTGGTTCAGATGCAGAATATGCTATCCTTGAGGCTGCCCAGAAGCTGTAGCAGGAGCAAAACACAACCGCCTGACTGTTTTCAGATGCTACTCTGCATCAGCCTATGATATTTTTATTGAAGATTCTGCATTGACTGCCAGTTTGGTATCAGGACAGGTTCGAAATTATGGTTGTATTATACAAAGCCCTAAATCTTAGGGCCAAGATACCTGAGGATATGACTTTTCCCCTATCATCCTGCCCAGCCAATAAGGTCTTCTAAAGAGGTGTTCCTGGTGGTTTCACAGCTCTCCCAGGTCCACTGGATACCTGTCAGGAGTAGGGCTTTTAGTATATCAACTCCTATCCTAAGCAATGCCATTCCACCTAGAGTTAGAAATTAGAGTTCAAAAAAGTAATCAGTGAGATCCTGTATCAGGAGACATACAGCTACAATGATGAAACTCCATTATTGTCTCCCCAGAAACCTACAGTTTCAAAATAAGGGTTTTTCAGGTTCTGAAGAGTGGGGCAGTGTGTGATGATGCCTCCAGACCTCTAGTGACTGTGAATTGCTTGGTAACAGGCACCTTACTGCTGAGAGAGGGCTGGAGGCACCATCACACACTGTCTTGCTCTCCAATACCTCAGAAATCCTTCCATTGGTTGGCCTATACTGCTCAAAAGGCAGATTTTGGGAAGCATTTTTGGTCATTGCAATGAGGCAACAACTGCAAATGTGAATTCCAAAATTTACAATATTAAGTCCAGCTTACAACATCGTAAATACTGAATAGGATACTAGCTTAACTTTCATAAGTTCTTAATACACTTACACATAAAGTACGACTACAAAGCCAAGGAATTCTGAATGCTTTCAAATGCTTATGACTACATATGTGGCCATCAAATGCTGCTTTCAAATACAAAGTTCCATTAAAAAAAAACCTAAGGGCCATATGAAACAACAAGGGCATTGCAGAGGGAGAATTTTTCTTTCAGCTGGAATACAGTACAGTGAAAATATATGGGCAACTCTATTCCAGATGGCAAGTGATGCAGGAGATAAAGTTTACTCTCTATTATTTATTAACTCTGTAAATCATTTTGTAATATGGTGAGCAGATTGTACAAAGGTTAAGTGAAGAGAGCAAAGCAAAAAGGATCAAAAAGGAGAGAAAGGAAGTATATACGATACACTAAAAGATCCAACAGGCAAACCAGTATCAGTTGTAACAGATATTTTATTCAACAGTGATTTTTGAAAATAACAACAGTAACAAAACTAAAATTATTGGAAAGCTGCTGGATCAGAATATTTGCTATGTAGGTGTGCACCAGGAAACATAAGCTGCCTGTTTAATGTTTATCTCATATCAGTATCAATTCCAGTGAGTTTGGTCCAGATACAGGCACACAAACTAGTATGAAGGAAACCTACTTCTCTACTCCTCCTACCCCCAGCAGCTCCTCAACCGTCCGCCCCTAGCCACATGGGGTATTAAACAACTCTGCTGAATAGGATGGGCTGTGATGTGGAAGGAGGTGAGGGGAGGAAGGGATTATGGGGAGAGGGTATGTTTTAATGTTGTTTGTTTTAAATACTGCTGTCCCCCGCCCCGATTGCTTTGCAGAGGGGCAGGCTACAAATAAAAATTTATTATTAATTATTTATTATTATTATTTTCCTATCATGATTGAAATCTGTCCAAGTAGATAGGTAAAGTTCCTCCATTATCCTGTTCCATAAAATTAAAAAGTTGGAAAGGATCTCAAGTGTCATCTCCTCCTATGCAGGAATACTCAACAAAGACATTCCTGAGAGATTGCCAGCCTACCTCTGTTTAAATATATTCAGCCATCCATATTGGCATATTTCTTTAATCCACAGATTCCACCATCCACACCTTGAGACTATTCCAAAAATATATAAATTCCAATAAGCAAATCTTGATTTTGCCATTTTATATAAGGCATTCCATTTTACTATGCCATTGTATTTAATGGGACTCGAGTATCCATGGATTTTAATATTCACAGGGGAGTCCTAGAACCAAACCTCAGCAGATAACAAGGACCTTCAACTGAGGAAAGCCCACCACTTTCTGAAGCAGTCCATTTCACAGTTGAACAGTTCTTGCAATCAAAAAGTTCTTCCTACTGTTTATGTAGAATGTTATTTCTTGCCATTTCAATACACAGGTTAATGTCCTAGTATCTCTAGAGCAGCAGAAAACAAGCTTGCTCCATCTTTTGCATGGCACCCCTTCAGACATTTAAAGATGTCCGCTTAGTCTTCTAAATATAACTAAGATCCCTAAGCCATTCCTCATAGAGCTTGGTTTCCAGAGCTCTGGTCTTTTTGGTCTCCTCCTAAAGCATAACTGAAATTTTTGCATAACGTTTTAAACTTGTTATTGATTTTTTGGTTTGTTTTTAATAAAATAAATAAATATTATACATGTCCAAGCCATCTTATCATAATACAGTTCTATTTTTCATACATATAATAAACATAATATCCTCTTGACTTCCTTCCCTATCAGAGTTGGTTCTATTACACTCTTTTTACATTTCTTCTTTCTTTTTCTTATAATGTTCAAATATTTTGTCCTTCCTCTTCTCCAACCCATTTTTGTTTTATTTTCACAGCATACTAGCATGTTTTCCAGAAAAGAATGGCATTTATAATATAATTTAATATTTGTCCCCGTAAAGGTACCAGATCCCATCTGATCATGGAAGCTAAACAGGGTCTGCCCTGGTTAATATTGGCTGAGAGACTGCCAATACCAGATGCTGTGGGCTATATTTCAGAGGAAGGAACTGGCAAAACCACCTCTCAGTATTCCTTGTCTAAGAAAACCTTCTGAAATTCATGAGATTGCTATAAGTTGACAGGTGACCTATAGAGGCACACATGTACACACACATACACACTATCAGTATCACTCAGTTTCAGTGCTGCCACAGAACTCCTTAGTTTCTCCTTCCCAGCAAAAAGGAAACAAAACACTCTCTGGTGCAAGAAGACACTTTTGTCACCTCCTGCACCATAAAGAGTGGCTACAATTTCAACCAAATATCAATAGTACCTGCAACAATTCTAGGAATCTCAGCAGTGGCCCAATGAAGTCCCACACATCCCCCTGAAACTATCCACCTGATAGACATGATTGAAAACTGTCAACTGCAGCCCAAAATGTCCAGTGAAACAATCACAGATGTACCAGAAGTATCAGCAAGGTCCACTGCTATCCCACCAACAGTGGTATAAGCACAATACTCTTATTAAAATCCATTTAAAAGTTTCTAGCTGCCTCAGACATCATCTTTTCAACAAATGTCATGTCCATGGGAATACCTTTTTAACCTATGCTTTTAAATTAATGTTTTATAGGGCTTTAATTCTAGAGATTTTTATTTCAATCTGAACTTTTAAAAAAATAAGCTGTATGTGGCTTCATTTGTATCAGTTTTTATTCTGTAAGATGCTTTCTATCCCACTCTTGGAAAAATATTAGGATAAATTGCCTAAGAAAACACTATGGAATTCATGAAGTCACCACAATTTGACAAGCAACATGAAGGCACACACACACACAGTATTTTACTTTTCAGATAGAATGTTGGTGAGTCCTGATTTTAGAAAAGAGTAGTTCACTGAAGATAACTGTGTTACATGTAACCCGTTACTTTCAAGCTCTGAGCTAAGATGACTGCTTCTGATAGTACAAGGTAGTATCCATGTTAGTGCATCTGGTTTTGCTCCATTATTTTAAAGGAATTGATACACTTTTCTCACTGGCATGAATGCTACTAGCCTCCACTGGCTACCACTCTCACTATGCACACACAGAGACACACAAACACATGCCAGCTGGATCTCACACAGTGAATGAACACAGCACCATGAGGGCAAGATATTGGCTGACATCCTTTTGGTTATTCATGACTAGAGTACACCCACTGAGCCCATGTTTGAATGGTGAGTCTACAAATAAATTAATCAATTGATCCAATGACTGTACTCTGGTTGGGATTAACAATAATATGTTAATCAATGATTTTTAAAAAGCGTTGTGATCTGGTTCCTTGGTGGAACTATCTCTGATCATTTGGACTAAGGTGTTGCCTGAATAATAGCAATTGTATTATTTAACAGTTAATCAAGTCCTACCCTTGGACTATGAGCAGCCCCCAAACTGTGCATTCCCCAAGCGGACTTCCCCAGAAGAGGGGACCTAGCTTTTAAATAGGTTGCTCCCCTCTTGCACTGTTTAACTTTTTAAAAAACTGTTTTTCACAACCAGAAGTTACCATTGTGGGGGGTTCCCATCTGGGGACATTTTGAGCAATCTGTGTGGCCCATAGAAGTTTTCAGGGACAGAAAATGGGGTTCCTGGACCTGCTTAGCTTCATTTTACAGATGTACGCACTTTTTCCATTGCACACATTCAAAACAGTTTACCACCCCAATATGGTGGTAGAAGCATGGTAGAAACAATTCACAATTCTTGTCATACTGTACCAACCACAAGAGTATCATCCCAAAATTAATTATTAGAACTGCAAGTTTCATGAGGACTACAAATCTGAACCTATGTCTATAGTTTAGAAAAGTAGGCGGAGGGAATTCCCTCGAAAATGGAAAATTGGAGGGGGGAATGTTGCAAATACACAGCACTAGTTGAGCAACCATATATAAGATTACATGGCACAGGGTAATAGGGTGGTGGGGTAGTAGGGGAAGGATTTTTTGTGTGCGATAGCTACAAAACAGAGGGAATAATGTACGAACCCTAGATGTGACAAAATTCATGGTACTGAACATGGTTCTGAACAAACATGGCTCAGCACTACTGAAATTCACTGATGCTATTCCTACATCCAGTAAACTTATGAAGCTGCTTCCTGGTTTTGCTTGTGAAGAAACAAAGTAAGTGTGTGTGTGTGTTTGTGTGTGTGTGTGTGTGTGTGTGTGTTTGTGTGTGTGTGTTTGTGTGTGTGTGTGTGTGTGTTTTCAAACCCATAGCCTCCCATTTCCTAGGGAATTTGGAGGTGGGGGTGAAGTTCCACCTGGCCTTTAGCCTAATATTACACTTCACATACATTCTCCTGGATGACAGTCTCCCCATATCACAGGGAGATAGATCTGTTAGGATTAGGAATTGGTGTTCTCAGCATGAACTCTGAAGGTTAGCCTTTTCATTCACTCTTCTCTGTGTTGAAATAAAGCATTTCAGGAGCTGTCAAGATTTGAAGGGGAAGTGATAAATGCTCTCTTTCACTCAAAATGGTCAAAATCAGAATCTACCTGCAGGAGAAATGGGCCAAAGATGAAAGTGAAGCTGTCCAAAGATCAAACTTGATACTTGTCTTTCAGGATGAATCTTTTATAGATATCTTGTTGTGGTGCAGTGTAGAGCCACCTCCAGCTGTCATCCAGCCCTTTTTAAAAAAAAATCTTTTCACAAAGCAATTTTTTTCACAGACTATTGTGGATAGGAACTGGCCTCACAAAAATTAATGGACCAAAGAAGTATATCCAGGAAGGAAGGACTGAGGGGAAACAAACATTAATGGCACAGAAAGAAAAAGCATTTGTCACCTCATTACCTGAGGGATTGTCCTATTCTTATACTTGGGTGCCCTCAACACTACTGCAACAACCAGCATGGTGTACTGTTTTGAGTTCTGGTCTAGGGCCCCAGCCATAGAAACCCCACTTGGTGACCTTAGGCAAGTCACACTGCCTCAGTCTTAAAGTAAGACAATGGCAAACCTCCTCTGAATAAATCTTCCCAAGAAAATCTATGACAGTCCCCGTACATTGGGGTTAACTTAAAGGCATATGACAACAAGACCAAAACTACTACTATTGCCACTTCCACCGCCATTAATACTGGTACTGTACATAGTAATTGGGAATACAACGGCCTGAATGATTCTGACTTTAGTGCTAAGTTGTATGTCTTTGCTCTTCAGTATCTTTTCCAGTTCTTTCATAGCTGCCCTTCCCATTCCTAGTCTTCTTCTTCTTTCTTGACTGCAGTCTCCACTCTGGTCAATGTTTCATCCTAGATATGCGAATTATTTAACTATTTCAATTTGTTTGTTGTCTAGATTGAATTTGTGTATTCCTTCTGTGGTCATTATTTTTGTTTTCCTTATGTTCACCATCAGATCTGCCTTCTCACTTTCATCTTTGACCTTTCTTATTAAGTGTTCCAATTCCTGAACGTTTTCTGCTAATATTATGGTGTCATCCATATATCTTAGGTTGTTAATGTTGCTTCCTCCTATCTTAACTCCTTCTTTTTCTGATTCTAATACTGCTTTTCTTATGCAGCACAGAGTTAAACCATGAGATCTATGTTTTGAGCCTCCTGAAATCACCAACTCATGAGAACAATGTAATGAGCCAGTCATTTGTAGCTCTCAGAATCTGAGCCTTCACAGTAGTCATTTTACATTTAAAAACACCAGAAATCATATAAAGTAGGAGTGGGCAACTAGTGGGTAATTAGTGGGCACCAGGGTCCAATTTCCTCCCCAAACCCCACCTCCCATGGGCCACATACCTCCATACAGCAAGCCAACTGCAGTCCCTCTCAAAATGGCAAAAGGAAGTGATGCACTGGAGGTGAAAATAAAGATATTTGGGCATAGGACATGTTTCTGTGGTGACTGTGGAGGTGGGATGAAGATTCCTTTGCATGTTTTCTCACACTTGGGGGAGTTCTCTGCATAGCTGTGGGGCAAAAGTTGCTTGAAAATCATGCTGAAAAAAATGGGGAGTTGGTGGGGGGCTACAGGGTCCATAAAAGTTGGGTCCAAAGATTGCAATTTGCCCATCCCAATTTAAAACACTACTTCATGCATTGTAGTGCATGATCTACCACTTCTTGCATTGCAGTGCTCCTGTAAATTACTAACATCAAAAAGTACTATTAGTCACCCAAAACTCATAAGCAGTGACATCTGAGACAGTGAACTGTAGAGGAACTGTCCAACCATCCAGGGCTAGTGCTTGGCATGTTTCAATTTTGAACTAAAACTCAGAGCATTCCCATCCCACTAACATTAATTCCACCAACCACCAAGGCCCAGAAGTTTTTGTGTGTCCAGATGCTGCTACTATAAAATCCTTAATCAGAACCATAGATATTCAGTTATTCTAAGTGGGTGCAGAAATACTACTCCCACCCAAATTTGGGACCTGATCATGTATGATTTCACTTGGGATTTTAGCCCTCATGACCAAGGGGGGGGGGGGAGAGAGAGACCTGAAAATGTGAATAGAATTCCTGATGAAATTCCTGATGAAATTTCCTGAAGAAATCTGGGAACTTAATTAAATTAAAGGAGGCTTCAGTGAACTATAACAGACCTTGCCATTCTCAATGACTATCCAATGCAACATTATGCAAAAAAGAAAGAAAGAAAGAGAGAGAGAGAGAGAGAGAGAGAGAGAAAGAAAGAAAGAAAGAAAGAAAGAAAGAAAGAAAGAAAGAAAGAAAGAAAGAAAGAAAGAAAGAAAGAAAGAAAGAAAGAGCTAAATGATGCAAGTGGATTAAATGTAAAGTCATAGTACCTGGATTTGTTTTTGTTCTATAAACTGGATTGCCTGTTTGATTTCGATGCTAAATAATAATGGGAATCACAACTAAACCTCTGCTTTTCAATGAGATGTATTATGCTGCAAAATATTGATTGTTGTTCTTGTTACATGCCACGTGGGCCAGAAAGCAAAAATAAAGTGGAAATGAGGCATTCCGAA
>CM034708.1:58995864-59012568 GCA_020142125.1 Phrynosoma platyrhinos
TGGATCAGCTGGGTGAATTGTCCAGGACCTGCCCTCTCCTTGCCCTCATCGTCACTGACCTCTGTACTTGTCCATGGCACAGGTGAGTGGTCACGGTCGCTACTGATCCTGGAAGATACAGTGGTCTACTCTGAAGTACGAGATGGTGGCCTGCTGGTGGAAGATGTGGAGGCACAGGATGGTGGTCTCATGGCGGAGATGTCCATAGCCTTCTGACTGCAGGATGCCTCATCTGAGTCAGGGTGTTCCTCCTGGTCATCTAAATGACAAGGGATGGGGTCATCTCTGCCCTCTGGCCACCCTAGTGCTGTCCCCTGTCCCCCTCCACAGGGCCCCTTATCTTGAGAGGGCATCAAAAGCTCCTGGGCACATTCTCCATCGGATATGTCCTCCACAGGTTCCACTCTGGCTGGCTGACTGGGACCCTCACAACTTCACTGCTGGTGCATATTCTGTTGGGCTGTATGCTACCATCCCTGGCGAGGAAGGCATGGAGTTCCTTGTAGAAGAGCATGGTGGAGGGACCCCATCCGCTTTTGGCCTTGTGATCCCTAAACTTCTTGTAATCTGCCCTCAGGTTTTTGGTCTTCTGACGACATTCCTCCCAAGTGCGTTGGTGGTCCTTAGTCCTCATGCCTTCTGCCAACTCCTTAAATGTATCGGCATTCAAAAATGCATTTCTCAATTTCTACAAAATGTGTGGCTGTGACTACACAGCTATAAGGTCAGCCATCTCCGCATGGGACCATGACATCCCTCTCCCTCTTTTTGGCTCGCCACTTGTCAATGACTGTGCCATTCTGCCCGTTGTACCAGACAAGCACCAAAGGTGCACAGCTATGGAGGTCTGCAGCTACAAAAGTCCGCTGAGAAAATGGCGCTGGAATGTGCATGGGGGTCCAGCTTAAAAATGAAACTTTCCCTTTATCACTTTCACAGTGCTACATCCAGCTGCAACATTTTCACCTCCCCGCTCTGGCACATGTGCACTACAAAAATTAGGGTTAGGGCTAGGATTCCCATGCAGATGCATCTGCAGCAGTTCACCCACACCTGAGCCCTTAAAACGCTTTAAATTAAAGCTTTTATCACATAGCACATGGTCCCCAGGGGCAGCTGAAAATGCGACGCACCTGTGCAGGTGTATTTACACCAGCGTTTTAACTCTCAGGTGACCTTTTTTCCTCCTTCCCTCTGTCACTGCATACTGACGTACCTATATAGGTGCGCATGTTTTGGGAAGAAATGGGAAAATGCGCTCCTTTTTGAAGGGCATTTTCACAGGAAGAGGCAGGTGGGGGGGGGCTTTTTCAGCATGCATCGTCTAAAGACATGCCTTCAGGTCACCCTCAAAACACCCCTTTTAGCCCGTCTGCATCGCCCCATAGTGTTTGGTGACTAGTAGAGTCACAGGTAACCAGAAGAGCTAAAAGACACAAAAGTTCTGTGTGAACGTAGTTTCTAAGGAAACATATAAAGCTATAAAAAGCAAATTATAAAGACAAGCTAAAGAAACTGTCAAACTGTGTAATTAATAAAAATATTTAAATACTGCATCCATTGTGAACATCATCCACTAAAAGAAATAGTGTATTCAGCCTGACTTGTAAATAAATCTATTACTTTGTTTCAACAAGCAGCTGTCTGTAATTATTTCAGTAGTACTTTAAAAATGCTACCAAAATTAAGAAAAGTCATTTAGATTTGTGACACATTAGATAGCAGGTTGGTGGCAGAATACTGTAGCACTGAGCCATGGCAGTTAAAGTGAGTCAAACTGAATTATTTCTGCTGTGCAGATACAGCCTACATGTTGCTTTGTATTCCAGAGGATGTTGGTGAATGATTGTTAGAGAAAACATCTGGATAGGGCTGTTTCCCATATGCAAATCCATTTGAACCTGTTCCAAGAGTAGTGAGACATTTTACATGAGTAGAATCAGTACTTGCCATGAGGCCCACAAATGTGTTTTCTTTTAGCAATCCATGGCAGCGACCTCAAAGAGTATTTATCATTTATCAGACTGAAAGGGAAATCTTGCAATATGCAATATGTTAACAGCAAGTTATTATGATGTCAACACAATTTGATTCACTTGCTTCAGGCCTACATAGTTGTTTTGTGCTGTTGGTTAACAAGTAACTGGTATATTTCAGTCAGCTGTCAACAGCTTGAATAACCAGCTGAATGATTTGAATTCACAAAACCAGCAAAATACTTTGGACTAGTAAAAACAAAAACGACAATATCCACAAACTTTAATGCTTTTAAAATCTAAGGGATTACAATCAAGTAAGTCTGTTACATATTTATTTCAGAATACAAATGCTAATATCAGGGGGACTTTAATATGTCTGAAGGAGAAACAATAATCACTGATATTTGCATACATCGACCTATGCTATTATTTAGCAGTAATGCCAAGGACACATTGTATAATTGCAGAGCATCTGGCATTCCAAGGAGAACCATTTCCCAACTGAAATTATTATTATTATTATTAGCTTTATTTATTAAGCGCCATAGATGTACACGGCGCTGTACAAAACCAAATAAAATCCAGAATATATAAAAAGCCTGCCTGTGGCATACAATCTAAAAGTAAAACAACAAATTAAAACATCAAGAAAAACAAGTTACTAAGCACTGCCCTGATTGAGGGGTGGCAGAATATAGATGGGAGACCTACTTCACTGCATTGTGCAATGCCCCTTACTGAACCTACTGAACTGGATACATAATAAATACTAAATTGCAATACTGTAATCACAATGGGTGCCATCAGTCTTTAACAGTGCTCAACCCTATAATCATGTTAGGTAAAGCTGCCTTTCCTGGAGCCTTCTAAAACCAATAGTTAAAGAGGCTGATGCAAAAGATCTGTGGACTAGGCCTGCTTGGTAACTTGACCCTTGTAAGAGGCCCTCCGAAAGTGAAGGGGTTCAAGCCTGTTTTGTGTACATTGTTTGTGATGAATATTTGGGTTGAATTCAGCTGATGGTGATTGATCGGAAAAGAGGCCTTAGGGTTATAGTGCATAACTTGATAGCTATCTGATGTGCAGCTGCTGTTAAAAAGAGAAAACAAATTCTGTGTTTTGGAGATTATTAGGGAAGGAACAGAAAGGGAAACTACATCCCTATTGTAAATCCATAGTGTGATCACACTCAAAGTTTTGTGTACAGTTCTAGTTGACCACACATTGAAAAAGATATAGTACAGTTGGAAAGTGTGGTGAAAAGAATAAGCAACTCAAATAACGAAGGGGGTAGAAACTCCCCATTGTGGAAATGTTACAATGTTTGAAGGATTTTAGCTTAAAGAAAAGGTGAATAAATGGGGAAATGATAGCAAAATTGACAGAATATAGAGAAAGTTAATAGAGATAAACATCTCTCCCTTTCTCATAAGGTGTATCGACACTGTAGAAATAATGCAGTTTGACACCACTTTGAGTTTTGTAGCTTCAGCCTATGGAAACCTGGAATATTAGCTTTCTATCCAAGGAGAGGAAAAACACAGGATTTCTCATGTGTTCGATTTAACACTCTCCTAAGGGCATGTAGAGGGCTATTGACCCTTAAGGGTCTGCAGTCAGTCTATATGGTTTCTAATAGTCCACATCAAACTATTAGATTATTACTCTAAACTATTAGACTATGAGATACCATATAGACTGACCAGGAAGGGCAAAATGCATGCAGTCTCCATGGCTGTTTGTGGAACTGTCAACCCCTCCAGACTGGCCAAAAAGCTGGCACATTTTAATAGATTGTGTTGGTACATTATTTAACATTAATAGATAGCTTCCCCCCCCCCAAAAAAACAGAAGTGGCCACTTCTGGGGGTGGGGGTGTCAGGAAAGGGTACCCCAAAGGGTCCCAGAAGCTCAAGCTTGGCCTTCAAATTCACCAAAGCTGCCTTACACTGTTCTCAGATATCTTAACAGAAACATATTTTTGATATATGTCTTCATTATAACTTGATGGCACATTTGGCCATTTAGTGGGTTTTATTTATCCAGATGCTTCCACAGGCCATATATGAAATCTGAATTGAAGCTAAAACAAGATAAGATAATGGGGTGAGAAGGAGAACAAACTGGTATCTCTGTCTGTTATACATTTCAAAAGGAGAGCCAAGTGGCAGAGGGAGAGGGAACATTTGAAAATATGCCTAGTTGATTAGCATACTCTTGGAACTTTTAATTATTTACCTTGCCTTGAAGTTTTCATTGCTTTCCAGCTGGATGGATTTGTTGTGTTCTTACTTGTTATACATTACAGCCATGGAAGTGATAGTATTTATTTGCATCCAGGAGACAAATTCCTAGTATGAGAATGCAATATTGCTCAGCCTGATCATATTGGTTGGAGAATATGGGAAATGTTGACTAGCATCTGGTGAACTTTAGTTAAGGAAGAACTAAATATGAAAATTCATTTGCTATGTCGTAATTCTAATTTAAGTGTCTTGTGCCAAGAGTGAGATATTCAGTCACAATAAACAGGTGGCCATTCATGTGGAAGAGGATTCTTGTACTCTGTTTCCATCAATACAGTCAGTGCAGGATATGTGGTAAAACTCTTCCCTCCACATACAGGGATGATGCAGCCTGTGAGAAATTATGTCTTACCACTCATTCTCCTCAAAATATATGTTCTATACCTTGCCAACCCTAACTTGTGTGGTTAAGTTATCTCTCATCACCAAACATCACTCAAGGACACATGCTATGATCGTCTCAAGTATAGGCATAATAGTTTTCAAATTGAGAACACTTTTGAGACCTACTTCATTTTATTCTTTACTATGAAATATCTTGTAGTATAAAACAAAATTCAACATAAAAGAAAGACTAAGAATAGAGTTATAAACATCACTTCATTTTTATGTAAGAGGCATAGCCCTCTCACCAGATCAAAATAGTACAGATCTTGTGGAACTTTGTGGTTAAGAAAGCTCTAATTTTGTTTGCTTTAAAAAAATCCTTTACATAGTTTTATTATTAGAAATGTCTATCTGCTCCCAAACCTCCAAGTTTGATTGCCTTTGCTTCTTGATGGTCTTGGAAATTTGTTGTTGTTAATATTGTATTGCATCACACAAAATAATGTTTGGATATGTAAAATCCATGTGGTATTTCTTTGAATTCCAATCAGTTATTTTTTGGCTTTGTGCCTTGTGTAGCAGGTACCTGTTTAGCTGGCACTCCATGATAAAGTGCTGGCTAAGAGGTTTGCTAGATTTACCGGTACTTTCTTCTCTCTTTGTGCTGCCTGTGTATTTTGATCTTCTTCTATGACTTCCTTTGATGCATTTATGTCTATGCCAGGGTCAGCAAAAAGTATTCATTCTGTGTCCCATGAGTTTGGTTGAACTATATTTTACCTTGGCACCATTTGCCAGCTTCCTGATGGAGCATTTGCTGTTTCAGAAAATATGTCTCAGGGTGAATGGGAGGGCTCTCACTTCAGAAGTTTTTTGAAGTGTTGGTAGAATACATTTTAACTACCTCCATTTTTAATTCCAGTATTAGTTACAAAATCCTTTGCAGCCTCTCTCTAATGTTATTGTCATTTATCTATCTATTCCTCTAAGTTTCTTAATTGTGATCCACCATCTTGGATCCCAAATCAGGAGAAAGACAGGGTATAAATCCAATAAATATACAATACAGTAAAATAGATTTGCAGCTGATTTTTCATTAAAAACTTCTCATTGGCTTAGAAATCTTTCACTGGTCCTCCAATCAATGACAATATGGGAAATATGTGAAAAGTTACACTAATACTTTACTATACTCCAGTAATGAACTATATTTACTAAATGATAATCTGCATTCACCTGAAGAGAGTCAGTATGGTGTAGTAGTTTGAGCATAGAAGAAGAAGAAGAAGAAGAAGAAGAAGAAGAAGAAGAAGAAGAAGAAGAAGAAGATTTATTTCTTACCCATCTTTCCTCATGGATTGAGGTGGGGAACAACAACAAATCAAAAATAAACAACAATTAAAGCACATTAATTAAAACAAACAACAGTTTCAACTAGGGACAAATAAGACATATACAATTTAAAACAATCCACATTGAAAATTCAGCATCAAATTCACAATTTAAAAATTGCCTGGTCTTCATTGCTGTTTTAAATTCGGACAGCATATTCAGCTGTCAAGTCTCTTTCAGCAGATCATTCCACAGTCTAAGGATGACTGGAGAAAAAGTCCTCTGGCTGACAGTTGCCAACCTAGTCCTGACAAAATATCTGCCAGAGGACTTGAGTGAATGGGATAGATTATATGTGAGGAGGCAATTTGTAGATAACCTGGACTCAAACCATGTTGACTATGAAATATCTCCTCAGCTGTGGAAAATCATTGAGTGACGTGGGGCAAGTCACATTCTCAAAGGCAAACCCTCTCTGAAAAAAATCTTAGCAAGAAAACCCCATGATTGGTTCACCTTAAGGTTGTCATATGTAGGAAACAACTTCAAGGAACATAAAAACAAACATGTCTGAGCCAGCGGGGGGTATTGATCTGGTATACGTAATGGTTTGAGTGTTGGACTACAATTCTGGAAACTAGGATTCAAATTCTTGTTCAGCCATAGAAACCCACTGAGTCACCATAAGTTGGGAGCAACTTGAAAGCATGCAACAACAACAAATTTACTTTGTGTTCCATTACAGTTCTTAAAATATTACAAATAATAAAATCTACTGTGTTTGAGCAAAGCTGGGGGAAATTAATTTTTAAAACTACAGCTCATAGAATTTCCCATGCTGGCTGTGTTGACTAGGGGATTCTGGGTACTGTAGCTCAAAGTAATTTTCCCCCTAAGCTTTGTATTTGTGTAATAGAAATTCCTTGCTTTTTTTTGACTGTTTGCATTTCATAGTAAAACCTGGCCTCCTTTGTGTAGCTACATGGATATCTATTCATGCAGATGGGTAGCTATGGGAAACAGCCTCTGTGGGATTGATTTCCGAGTGGTGGTTTCATGTATGACCTGGGAAATAAATACAGAATAAAGAGGAGGTTGTGTCTCCCCCAAGGACCCACCTGCCATCCTCCCACTTGAAGACCACAAATTCCTGTCTTTGGTCATGTTGTGGGATTATGAAGTTTTTTTGTTTTGTTTTGTTTTGTTTTAAGAATCAGTCCTGGGAAGGTTTAGAAGTGGTGTAAAAGCATTAATAGTATTTTCTCAGCTCATATTTCACCACAATAATTGCTTTAGGTTATAATGGGCATAAATGCCATTTGGAAAGACTCCAGGGTATAACAGCTACTTCAGCTAAAATGTGTCCAAAATATATATTTCCAGAACAGGCCACAACACAGAGGCTTTTTTGCAGTTTTTTTTTTAATTCCAGAAATCTCCTGTTGTTTCCACTTCAGTTTTGACTCATTGACCAACCTAATATGGTTTTAATTGAGAAGTACATATTTACCCTGGCAGTCTGAATCATCTTGCATATGCATGTAAATTGTAAACATCACATTAAAGGGAATGTATACACTGATTTATCACCTCTTTCCATAAATATTCAGGCAATTCTTTAATGTGTATTATACTAAAGAGAGCATTGCTCCCCAAAAACCAACTGAGTAGAAGAACTGGTACAATTCAAAGATATAGCTATGTAGTCTGTAAAATTAGTATGGAAAGAGATCTTGTAGCACCTTTGAGACTAACTGAAAGAAAGAAGTTGGTAGAATGAACTTTCATAGACTTGAGCCTACTACCTCAGATGCATAATTAATACAGTTAGTGATAAATCCCGCCCAAGACTGGTGTGCAATCATATTGAAAACACAACAACATATTAACAGAATGAAATGTAACATTATTAGCTAAATTAAATAAGCCTTTATGGGATGGTTTTAAAAATGAATGTTTTGAATGGCCATTGGAAAGGCTAAATCAATTGTTTGTGGGACTTGAAAAAACAGTTTTTACATTTAGTCCCATTGTTTCAATGAGTTAATTCTGGTTCAACCTAAAAACATTGATAAAAAATATAAACATCCAATTATATTTTAATTGCATTTGTACTACTTTATTGCAAGTTGCCTTGAGTCCCATTTTGGAGAGAAAGGCAGGATATAAAACAAAAATTTGTTGGGTGCTCAGTTTTGAAAGAAGAAAGCACTCCTACACCACAGTTGTGTAATTTGCATGACAACTTACATATGCTGAAATTTCCTTCTAGACCACCTTAAATAATTATGTTGTTGTAGCTGTATGCCTTCAGAAATGACTTATGGAAGCCCTAAGGCAAACCTATCACAGGGTTATCTGAGGGCTGAGAGTGTATGACTTGCCTAAGGTCACCGAGTCAGTTTTCATAGCAGAGCAGGGATTCAAACCCTGGTCTCCAAAGTGGTAATCCAATACTCAGACCACTAGACAACCACTCAGACTCAGACCACTCAGACAACATTAGAATCACATGGCTCTCCAGATGCTGTTGGACTGCAAGTCTCAGGCTATTGCCACATTGCAGAATTAATGCAATTTGATACTGCTTTAAGTGTCATAGCTCTAGCCTATGGAATTCTGGGATTTGTAGTTTGTTGTGGCATCAGAGCTCTCTGAGAGAAGGCAAATTACATGTATGTATTCAGATCAAATACTACATTTCAAGACAGAACTTCAACTCACCCTGCATTCTTGTTTACAAGGGGGACAGGAAAAATGTGGAAAGCAATGCAGTGGGATAGTCCCTTTGATATCAACATGAAAATGGGTGTATATTATGCAGCAAGGTAACAAGCAACACCTGTTGACATTTCCTCTTCTACAAAACCATGAAAGGGTACAGGAACCTCCTCCACTTTTTATGCTGGCAACTCTGGATATCTTCAGAACATCATTCTACATCACAATTACAAATCCCAGCATGAGTTTCACATACATTTCAAAAGAGGAAGAAATGCCAAGAAGACAGATTGATCTCTGTGCTTTGCTAGTATATCCTTTAGCAAGTCAACCTTCTTACTCAATAGTATCAAGCACCATTATCTGAGTTTTCCTGAGATATCAAAAAACTAATCATGTGGATCTGCCACCCTGGGTTTTGTAGCATTTTAAGGACTAGCAGATTTCATGTGGAATCAATTTTCTTTGGGCTGCAACTCAGTTCAACAGATGCATGGCATTTATGTGTATGTTTCAGTTGCAGTGTATATTTCTCATGCAAGGTGTGTGCTTTGCCACTAAGATATGCTGAGTCTCACTGAATGAAAAGAAACATGGTAAATCAGCTATGATGTAATTTCTATTGATTCAGTGAGTCACCTCTGGTTGGGACTAACAATTGGATTTCAGCCAGGGATGAGAATTTTGTACTTTACAGATGTTGTCAAGCTGCTGCTCTCAGCATTCCTCACTATTGGCTATGTTGGCTTTCAACTGCTGGGAGCTGCAGTCCAACAGCACTGGGCACATCCTCATCTGGTTTAGATCACTAAACTAAGCACTAATTCTCTCCTCTGGTTTAGATCAATGCTAGTCCTATCTCAAGTAGGTCAGCTGAAATCAAAAGGACTAGTTAGTCTTAGCTAAAGTAGAAATTCCATCAGTATTGAATATTATGTTTCCTTTCATTCAATTGGCCTGTTCTAGCTAGAACTAACAACTGGATTTAGGCCAGCAGATTTATCTAGCTATTTTCGTGAAAGTCAGTAGTTTCAATCACTTGAAGTGAATTAATGCCTGCCCCCCCAACAATTTCCACAAGTAAAGGCTTAAGAGAGGGGAAAGTATTACTACTACTGGCTGTCCCCTCCACTCCTCCTCCTCCCTTCTACCTGTGACTTTGGTATTAAGAAGCCTTTCTTACCCAGATTGGACAAAGAAGACAGCCTGGCAGGGAGACTCAGCAGTAGGTCTAAGAAGACAGGATACATAATTAACAAACCAACAGATAGGAAATACATAATTAATATAGTGTGTGTGTGTGTGTGTGTGTGTAAGCTCACTTTCTAGTAAATCCACATAAATAATCAGTAATCCATATTAAATACATATTCTATATGGTTTTGTAACACTAAACATGGTCTGTTTAGCATGAAGTTCAATTTGACATGTCAAACATTTCAGAGCCAAATATACTGATGTACAATTACTCACATAAGAGGAATAAAAAATGCCTCTTGCCATTACCAACCATCACTATAGAATGATGGAAAGAAATAGAAGATATTTCAGTATCATAGACTTTAATAACGGCCACCAATAAAGACAGTAGTGTCAAAATGCCTCTGGCCTTTGTTCAAATCTTAGCTTGTTTACACAAAAGGTCATTAGTGTTCTACCAGTGAAAAGATTTGTGCCAAGTGGACCTTCATAACTACTGTGCCTTTAGTGCTGCAATGTTTTTTTGGGGGGAGGGTATGTATTTAATATGGATTAATTATTGTTTAGGTGGATTTATAGACCCAGCATGGTGTAATGGTTTGAGCATTGGTTCAAATCCCTGCTTGGCCATGGAAACTCACTGGGTGACCTTGGGCAAGTCACATTCCCTCAGCCTCAGAGGAAGGACAAATCTTGCCAAGAAAACCTCTGGATAGATTTAGGATCACTGCCATAAATTGAAAATGACTTGAAGACACACAACAACATGTGGATTTAATGTAAATTGATTAACACTGATCTAAACCAGAGGTAGGAATTAGAGGCTTTCCAAGTGTCATTGGATTGCAACTCCCAGCAGTTGTAAACCAACATAGCCAATAGTGAAGAATGTGGACTGGAGAAATACATATACATACATACACAGAGAGAGAGAGAGAGCGAAATTTTACTTATTTATTTCCTGACTGGGTTGGTTAATTATTAGTGCTGTGGTTTAGATGCTACATCTCCCCCCCATTTCTGAAATATCCAAGTATGAGGGATGTGTCTGGGACACTTTTTCACTTTTTATAGATGGCGAAACTCAGTTGAGGAAGCTATCAGGGATGCTCCCAATAAAACCTAGGGGAGAGGAGATTTATATGTAAAATCAGTTTTAACACCTTGTGACAGGGGTAGAAGTTGTTTTTTTAGAATTCAGGAAAAGTTGTATTTAAGCCTACTAGACTGTCAACTTTTACAAATGTAGATATTGTGACTTAGCCTTAATAAGCACCCATTATACTTGGCTCAAAAGGCGAGCTTGATTTCTGGATAATAGTGTTGTTATACGATAATTTGGAGCAATACACAAAGATTTCAATTGCATTTGCAAAGCCTATTTGTCTTCCTCCTTCAACACAAAACAAAGAGTTGGAGCCATCAAGAACATGCACATCCCATTATAACTAGACAATATATTTTATTTCAGCCACAAGTGGAGGAGAGAACAGGGTAATGTGCTTCCATTCCTCATTGTAAACTTTTATCTGTAAAAAGTCCTGGTCCATGTTGGACTAAAGTTAATGGCCCAAATTTTACAAGTCTGCCAAAGGTTTTATCCTCCTGAACAGCTGCTAGGAATGGAAGCTTTAAAACTGGGTTGTGGGTGCATAAGGAAGGGATCAATATGCTTGTTGTGAACACATGTAAGTGCCCTAGAAAACTAATTGGAAGGGGAAGGAAACATTGTATTCTCTCTGTTGTACCCAGAGAAAATGGCAGAAGAAGCACACAAGATGGTTTGTTCTATTTTCTGTCATGCTGTCTCGGCATACATACATACATATTTAATACTACCTGTATCACTGCAAAATCAGACTATAATAAAACCATACAGGCAGATGCTGGGTCAGATTCTGAGCTTCCATTAGTATTTATCAGTATTAATTCATAGTTTAGCATTATTTGCAACAACATCACAATCATGCTGTCCTTTTCCAACACAGCTGTGAGGAAGGACCTAGAAAAACTTGCTTTTGTTGTTTCCTGTTTTGTACACGATAACTTATTTTGTCTATCCACAGAGAGAACTGTGGTTAATGTTATCCCCTGCATTACCATTATATATGTCTTCTACCAAAAATGAACTATATGTCTTAGGTGTGGTACTGCACATAACTGAAAGAATATAACCTATAGGGCAATTCTTTATATCAGAAATAATCCCCTCTGGATTCTAGATAAGAATAAGATTGGAGTACAGGACTGACCGGAAAACCTTGTAAATGAGCAAAACATTTTAATACATTTGCAGGGGATAGGAAAAGGGGAAGGACTTAGATTTCTGAAGTTCCACTATTTTCATATGTAGTTAAAACTGAAGTCAACACACCCACAAAGTATTGCATTCCTATGGACATTCTCACACAGAGATACTATATAGATTTGTCCACTTTCCGCTTCATCAAATGCATTTTAGGAAGTAGGATCAAATCTACGAAAGCTCGTGATACCAACTTCTGTCTTTTAGTTTGCTTCAGTGGTGCTCCAAGATCCCTTTCCATACTGATTTCCTCGACTAACATGGCTATGTCTTTGAACTGCTTCCTTTGGTTTAGTTTTTTGAAAACAAACTCTAAAACATAGATAACACTAATCACAGTTCCCAGTCCAACATAACAAGTAACCATGGTTGCTCCAAACAGGAAGCAAAAACTTCAGTCTCTTTGCAGAGACAGCAGAGGCAGGGAGGAAAGGGGGAAAGCATGCAAGCCCAAGGTTCATGCATGTAATAGGTTCCTCCAGCAGCTATTCCACCAAGCTGCAGAAGAAGGAGAGAAAGAAAGCATGACCACCAACAGACCTCCTGAAAAGCCAACTCCTTCAGGCTTGGTCTCTCTCTAATCATCCTGAAGCCATTTCACCAGAATGACAAACCTCATATAATGTTAAGAATTTGTGCCTAGTTTTCTTGTGTTCCTTTTCCTTTCCCATCCTATTTTCACTTTGCACAGGGTCTGAGAAAATCCTTATCCTCAGACTTACAATTCAAAATTCATATGTAAAATACCTGAGAAGCTTTCCGTTTTGAAAAGCATGGTGTAAATGCTGTATACAAATATCATTCTGGTATGATTTGGTGTTGCATATAAATTAGCCAGTCTACCTATGATCATTTTAGGCTGCCTTTGACCTGAATGAATGCAGGGACTATGGAGTCATCAGAATACTAAAGCATTATTATTATTATTATTATTATTATTATTATTATTACACTTTATTTATATAGTGCTGTAGATTTACACAGCGCTATACATACAATAAAATAGATACAAATAGATACAAATAGATAAAGAAAGCCTGCCAATGGCGTACATTCCACAAAATAATAAAATACATATTAATACAAAGGAGGCAACAAAACATCAAATAATCATAATGGAATGCCTGCATGGTAGGTAGGTAGCCTGTGTCCAATTTCCCTCCTGGATAGTCTCTGAGACAGAACCAAAACTTGTACCATTCCCAGACAGCATGGCCCTCCATACTTGGAGGACATCACCTTGGGTAATTGCCTTAAAAGGTGTGGTTTAAAAAATAGTAAGTCCAGCATGTATCTGTGTGAAGGGGTAAGAACCATTTTTTGAAACTGAAACTCACCTAATAGATGGAGCAAACTCCATCAAGGATGATGGGTTGGTTTTTTTTTTTGTTGTTGTTGTTTTTGTCCACAATGTTTGACATAGGACTGAAATTAAAGATAATTATGAACTTGCAAACTGACCTGAAAGACTGTCTTCTCCCCAATAAACTTTTTCTGTATTTAAGATCATTTTAGTGCCACATGCTCCTGATGTCTACTTGGCAGTCATTTGAAGCAGGGTATTCTGTAAAGTGGACCCAACAGTATGGAATGTGCTTTCCTTATGTTCCAACTGTCATTAGTATTGAACAAAGGCTGAAAAACATTTATTTATCTGAGCAAACTCCATATTTAGCCCAAAGCAACATCTATTTCTTGGAGTTCAGCATACATTTGTGTGTTGTATTCTGTGTATTTTTGTATTATGTATGTTTTACATAGACTCAGTATGGTGTAGTGATTTGAGCATTGGACTACAACTCTGAAGATCAGGGTTTGATTCCCTGCTCAGCCATGGAAATCCACTGGGTGACCTTGGGTGAGTCACATACTCTCAGTCCCATAAAACCCTGTGATAGGTTCACCTCAGGGACACCATAAGTCTGAAATGACATTAAGGCACACAACAACAAAAAATTTACATGTTGTTGGCATGCATTGCTTTGAAATTTTCAAATACAGGTGGTATATAAATATTTACAAATAAAACAAATGTATAACAAATATAGCAGTTCCTATGGTGCACCTGAATGAACACTTTATCTCACTACTTGCAATCTGTCACCTTCAAAGGCTTCCAAGTCAGGCATACAGCAAGTCTTCTCTAGGCTCTGTTTCTGATATTAAATTAACTATCTAATGTCCTGAACCCTATCCTGAAATAGCTCCAGCACTTTGGACAGGTCCTTTAAAGTCTGAAATAAAATCCAGAGTGGGTTTGTCATACCCATGACAAGGAAGTTACTATTAGACACTGCTTGCAACTCTTCTCCACTTGCCTATCATATAAAATCAGAGTTTAGAATTGGTATTTTGACTATAAATCACAGAAGCCCACTTCCAGCAGGGCAATCATGTTGTTCTCAATATATAGTACAAAAATTAGTTTCCAGAGGCAGCATCATATTAAGCTTAACAAACATAGCTTGTCCCAGACTGGAAATGCCAATGATGGAGAAGCTCACTCAGGCTCAATATCCATCTACCATCAAGCTGTTAGAGGCACAGAGCCTCAGAGAGGAAACATGAGGCTAAATTATATTTGCTGAAAGATCTGTGGGTTCAGCAAAACAATGCTAGATAGACTGTAACACTTCAAAGAGAAACCTGGAATTTAGTTTGGCAGTCATCCATAACTGGCCATTTGGCACTCTTTGTATTTCCAGCTTGCATATTTCCAGCAATAGTCAGCTAGTGTTACAATATAATAATTATGGCATGAGGAAAGATCTGGAGAATATTGGCCTCAATATTATTCTAGTAGAGGAAGCTGTGCTTTCTCACCTTGTAACTCCTCACCTCAGTCTATAACAGTGTCCTCCAGATGTCTCAGAGGATTCCAACTCCTATAATTACCAACCAGCATAACCAAATTTTGTACTGGTTCAGGATGGTAAGAAATGTATTCCAACACATCTGGAAAGTTCTGGTTAGGGAATGTTAATTTAAAGCTTTATCAAAGAGGAAGAGAAGCTATGGCCCTCCAGTGTTGTTGACTGTAATTCTCTTCAGCCCAGCCAAAATGGCCAATGATCAAGGATGATGGGGATTCTGGTCCATAGAGATTCTGAGCTAGAACTGAAATTATAGTCAAGAAAACCTCCAGGCTGCAGGCCAAATTCACCTTGCTGAGGTGCTCCATCCAGCCCCATCAAGAAAGCTCCCTTCAAGAAAGCAGTCAACTCTAAATTGGTGAAGCCTATCCTACAACAAGGTATAGTACCTTGAATAGCTTCTTTAACATCCAGATTACTACCTGAAAAGTAAGACATGGGAGCCACCAGATCATACTGCCAATGCTCACCGTCTGATTTAGTGATGAAGATGTCTAATAGTTTTGTTTTTTTGTGGGTTTTTTCGGGCTGTGTGGCCATGTTCTGAAAAAGTTTCTTTCTGACATTTCGCCAGCATCTGTGGCTAGCATCTTCAGAGAAAATGAAGATGCTAGCCACAGATGCTGGCGAAACGTCAGAAAGAAACTCTTTCAGAACATGGCCACACAGCCCGAAAAAACCCACAAAAAAACTATGGATGCTGGCCATGAAAGCCTATGACTTCACATAAGATGTCTAATGTTTTACATTCCATGACAAGAATGACACTGCCTTCCTTTTCTTGGACTCCAGCACTTTGCCTGTATCTCTTTACTGTTTTATTTCTTCTACTCCATCTATCCCCTCTGCTCTCCCCTCTGCCTCAGTTATTTGTTATGTCACAGCATCTATCCTTTCAAAACACACACACCTCTCCATAACAACTCAGAAAGGAATATTATGCCCTAGAAGCCCACAAAAATTGCTGCTAAAGCTTGCATCTCTGTTCTCTAAATCAAGGAAGCATTAGGTTTGAAAAAAGCTAATCTATAGGTTTCCATACAGATAAAGCAAGCCTTCTATAGAAATAATACTTCACTTCCCTGGAAACAGGGATAGTGCTATAAAAGAAAAGCCATTCCTTACATTACACAACAAATAAACAGATATATATTGTCCTTGTTATTATTGTGTGCCTTCAAGTTGACTCTGACTTATTATGACCCAGCATAGGGATTTCTTGAAGTTTTATTTGGTGCAGTTTGCCATTACCTTCATTCTAGGCTGAGAAAATGTCACTTGCCCAAGTCACCCAGTGGGTTTCCATGGCTGAGTGGAGATTTGAAACCTGGTGTCCAAGATTCCTAGTGCAACATTCAAACTACTATACCATTCTGGCTCTTGTATGATATATCTATATATATCATCCTGGCATCAAAAGGTCTGAAGAGGATGTCATGATGTAGATAAAACACTTTGTCAGCTATGGTGAATCTAACTAGAATATGAATTATGACTTAGAACGAGTGTTAATTTTATTCTTCTTTCTAGGAAATGCCTTATGGACATCCCTACAGCC
This sequence comes from Phrynosoma platyrhinos, assembly GCA_020142125.1. NCBI lineage: Eukaryota > Metazoa > Chordata > Lepidosauria > Squamata > Phrynosomatidae > Phrynosoma > Phrynosoma platyrhinos. The sequence continues at coordinate 59,012,466 of CM034708.1, forward strand.
AATACCTATTTTGTCAAGTCTCAAAAGCCATACAATACTATACATATAATTGTTGTTGTTGTTAACTGCCTTCGCATCAGTCTTGATCCATGACGACCCCACG
>CM034708.1:59016953-59030024 GCA_020142125.1 Phrynosoma platyrhinos
TAAGTTGTGTTTTTAAGATGTGTGATAATCTCCCTACTTAGAAGTCAGTCCACCTGATGGAATTTATTTCTGAGAAACCATGTGCAGAATTTTTATGTAAGGCTGCAAACCTATAGTCACCTGGGGTGAAGTTCCATTGCGTTCAGTGCAATGTCTGTATCAGTACTAGCAGGGGAAATGACATCTTGAAGCAAGCAGACTTTACCAAATGCATTGGACATCAAGTAGCAACTGGTCCTGGTTTACCTGTGGTTCATTTTGATCTTTTGCTCTTTCAACGTTCTCTCTCCTGTTTTCCAGCTAACCTGGCCTCAAGACGAAAACTGCACAGACATCACTGTTCCTACAGGAGATGCATGCCTCTTCATTCCCGAGTGCCCTTTCCCTGAGGTACCAGAAACTCTACAGTGCCTGGGTTAAATTTAGGCAAGGGGTTGGTCCTAAATGTTTGCTAATAAAATCCGGCGCCAGCAAGGCACAACTGTCCCATGGAGCCTTGCTTAGGAACACAATGCAACTAACTTAATGGATTCTCTAGAATATACCCACGTTTAAATTATGCTTTGATTTCCAGTTTAGGGGACATTGCTTTATTATTATTATTTAAAAAAACATTGCTAACCCCAACCACAAACAATTTCCTTTGGCACCCATTCTTTGTGATTTTATTTGCTCTCAAAATAGAGCAAGGAGGAGGGAGTGACAGGAGGGGGAATGAACTCAAGGGGGAAGCAGCACAATAAAAGTACTTGTTTTATGTGAACTCCAGGGCATGGTTCCAAACGAGTGAGTAGCACTGGGCTCTCTGTCAATTATTTCACTCTCTGAAGCTACACAGAGAATGGGACTTATTTGACATCCTGCTGTAGTTTTCTACAAGCCAGTGGCCAATGTTTCCGCCTGCCTCTCATAGGAAGCAGCAACTATTTCATTATGCTAAGATCTAAACTGGGGCTCCCTCAGGTAGAAGCCTTCCTATCTGAATGTCTCTGTTAAAAATAAGATGGATAAAGCCTATGACAAGAAGCTGTGGGGGCTGCTCAGTAGCAATTTAACCCAGAAAAGCTGATGCCCTCTAGTTGTGTTGGATTACAACTCCAAATATCCCAGATCAGTAATGCTGGAGAACAGCAGCATGGCAAAGGTTGATATAGAGCCCTTTGATACTACATAATTATAGCACTATGAGTCTACTTTAACAGCCATGACTGCATCCTATGGAATCCTGGGGTTTGTAGTTTGCTGGGGCACTGGATTTATTTGGCTGAGAATTTTAAGTACCCTTCCCTGAGCTGCAAAATCCAGGATTCCAGAGGAAGTTGCCTTGAAGGTAAAAGAGGACTCATAGCATTATAACTGTATGTTATTATTTTTTATTTTATTTTATTTCTCTATCACTTCCCAGCCCATAATGGCTCCCAAGGTGATGAACAAATAAAAGCCAATTAAAACAATACAAAGATAACAATATTTTTAAAACAGATTAAAATAGTTTGCTTGATTTTTCACTTTCCTAAAAACAGCCTAAACAATCCTAGAATCCAGTTTTGAAACAGTTAGTAAGGGCCCACTGAATGACACATTTGTCATGGGAAGAACATCTTGTCTGTGGTTTCAATCTCATCTTCAAATGAGCTATCCTAGGTTTTTTGCTGTAGTTGTGTGCCTTCAAGTTGTTTCCAACTCATGGTGACCCTAGGACAAACCTATCATGTGGTTTTCTGGGGCTGAGAGTGTGTGACTCATCCAAGGTCAACCAGTGGGTTTCCATGGTTGAGCAGGAATTCAAACCCTGGTTTCCAGAGACATAGCCCAACACTCAAACCACTACACCACACATATTTTGAGGATAGGGTCCCATATATTAGATAGCTCCTTTAAATGTGAACTAAAACCCAGAACAGACATCTTGTAGCAAGCTACATCCCCACTGACATTGAAGCCATCAGTTGCCCATGTACAGCATCCCACTCAAAACAGTCACAAGCAGACTGGTACTGAAAGCTCATATATTTTAGTTTGCTATAAAAATCAGAAGTAGCGACACTGGCCAAAATCCAGTAGTAATACCTTTGCTGGGCTAACAAAAAAAAAAGGACAAGAAGTGTGTGCCACCTCTCTAGATTTCTTCATCAGGTAAACATTAGAAAAAAATAAGTATGATGGAGCAGGAAAGACTACAGTCATACATTTCTCTCTCTCTGAAACTAACATTTTAGAGCCTCTATGGTTTGAGCATTGGATGCAGACTCTGGGAGGCCAGGATTCAAATCTCTGCTCAGTCACAAAAACTCACTGGATGACCTTGACTTCATAGGTATGCAAATGCAAGCCTCCTCTGAATAACGCATATCAAGAAAACACTGTGATATGTCACCATAAGTCATATTCAACTTGAAGGCACATGACTACAAAACTGACCGTAGGATGAATAACGAAATATGCAAAAGACTGGTGCTCAGTAGCTATTGGAACACAACTCCCATTATGCCTACCTAGCAGCAGCATCCATGGTGAGGAATGCTGGTAAGTGCAGTGCAACATCATCTGGAGATGTTTTCCAGCTATGATTTGTTGTCTGACAGCAACATGGAAGTATACATGGGAATTTTGCAGCCCTCTAGATGTTGCTGGACTGCAACCCCCAGCAGTCCTAGGCTGGTCAACCCATGGTGAAGGATGTTAGGAGCTGCAATCAAGCAATTTATCAGGGCCAATACAATTCCCACTCCTCCCTCAGACATTTTAGAAACTTACAGGCAAAAGATGTAAATATTCCAAGAGAAGGCTGAAAATGGTCCTTTGTGGGGAAGCCTACCATTTGCAGATGAATAAAACATGCCACTGATAGCTTTGAATCTGGCAACATCCTCTGTTATATGTGGATAATGGCACAGCCTTCAATTGTAATCACTAAGGAGTGACAGATGTTATGCCCAGCTTCATTTCTCCCAAGAGTCATCTCCTTAGAAAGAATAAAACTAATCAAAGTGAATATCTTTAAGAGACAATAGTTCTCCTTCAAGGACAGCTTTACCTTTTTCTAAGCAATTATATTAAATAAGAATTGAGTACAAAATTTATGCCACTGCCCTGACTTTTATTTTAAAATCATTGTGTCTGCAGAACCCGGGAGAAAATGACATTCTTGAAGCAAGCAGATGTTTTCTGTTACAGGACTGGAAAATGTATGACCCTCCAGAATTTACTGGGTTGTAACTCCCAGCATTCCTCACTATTGGCCATCTTTGTTAGAATCATAGCGTTGAAAGAGACCACAAGGGCCATCCAGTCCAACCCAATGCATAATCCAAGCACTCCCAACAGGTGGCCATCAAGACTGTTTGAAAACCTCCAAAGAAGGTTATGGGCTTCACCTAACAGCATTAAGCACTATATGTATATTTAGTGAAACACAACAAAACAAACTTTTTGTGCCCAAGATCTACTGGCCAAAACAATAGCAGCTATTCCTCCAGCAAACATGAATTTATGAGCACTATGGAATTGTGAATTTGGAGGAAGGCAGCTCCTTGAGCATCTACTGAAACATGATTCTTTCACTCCCTCCTCTTTCTTCACTTCCAGTATTTCATGACTGTATGTAAACAATCTCTAATGCACCCTGAAATATTTAAGTTACTACTGTACAGCCTAGGTGATAAATAAGCACTTAGGCAGACCTCCCCCTCTCCTTTGACACAATATCTCTTTGCAAGACTAAAAGCTATTTTGTAGTTAGTTTCATTTGGGGAGTTGCTTGCTTATAACAAAATGGCATGAATGGAAACACATGCTCTTTACTATAATCTGGCTGAGAGAAATAATTTTGAATACCAGACAGATTTTGAGGCAGGGCTGAAAAGGGATGCAATGGGCTTCAGATTATTAGACATGCCTGAAAAGATTTCCTAGTGAATTGCTCCATATTGTGATCTTGATCTGGCAAGCAGTAGCATGTGGGTTAATAAAGAGGGTGCCAGATGGAGTAGTGGTTTGACTATGCCTCTGGAGATCAGGGCTCAAATTTTGCTTGGCCATGGAAACCAACTGAGTGACTTTGCACAAGTCACATATTCTCGGTCTTAGAAAACCCTGTGATAGGGTTGCCATAAATCAGGGACTACTTGAAGGTGCACAACAAAGAAGAATCCATACATTTTTCCATACATACATTTTTTTCAAGATGACCATATTCTGGACTATGACTATTCATAGACAAGTAGCATTTACAGATTCTTGATTAGTTTTCCCCCAGATATTCCAGCTGGAGATATTAGCAGCTGTAGGCCAACGTATCTAGAAGGTGCTGAACTGGTGAGAATATACCTTAGTTCTGCCCATAGTTCTTAATTTGTCAGTAGGGCATCAGTGTGCTGAACTCAGGTCTTTGAATAGCAACTTCAAAGATCATACTAAGATGTAGACTGGCCTCACCATCCACCACTGATATGTTTCAAGCCATCTTCAGTGTATCTCAGGATATGCTCTAGGATGAGCTTAGGAAAGCTGCTTTTTAAAAAAAAAAAAAAACTGCAAGTCCCACAATCCCCCAGCCATTTTGGATGAAAGAAACTGAGACCTGTACTCCTGAAAAGGAACTTTCCCAGGCTCAGCATGAAATGTGATTATTCTTAGTCCCAAGGCCTGACCTATACTCAGTACAGCACAGTACCTTATTCCAGTTCAGGTAACAACATGTGAACTATTGGGTTGTTCTGGAGCTAACATGAAATAATGTAATGTTGATTTTCACAGAACTGTTAGCCTTGGAGGCATGGGTGGAGTTGTAAATCAATATGAGTTTTATTGAACATTTGAATATATTTCAGACTAGCCCAGTAATATGTAATGGGAATGTCTTTGGGGTACTTTAGAAAGAATTATGTAAACTGTTAATAGCAAAAGAAAAAGAAAAATCCCAACCTCTCTAATGTATTCAGTCATTGTACTGGCCTAAATTTAAGAACATAAATGGAATGAACATTTCCCCCACTAGACTCTGTTGCTGCAATAGAATTAAAATATGTTCTAAACTCCTCACCTTACAGGGTGAAGATGAATTAATTGCCTGGATAAGAAGTATAAAAGACTGAAGCCAAAACATGGCACTCAAATGCAAATAGGCCCACAGATTCAAACAAGAAACAGAAAGATTAATAGTAGTTACATCCTGTCATCAGTGCTCATGGCATCCCGCATTATGTAGACATAATGTAGTCAAGTCCTTGTTCACAAGAGACTTCCTATGAGCTCCAGCATTTTAAAGGAATGCAGATGAATGCCACAGCCTGTTTCAGCAAAAGGCAATGTTTGGGGGCCAGTGGTGTCACCTCCTGCTTCTAGTGTCACCTGGTGTGGTCTATATCCCCTACACAGTTAATACTTTTGGTGGTTCTCATACTCCTCTGCTACACTACTGTACTGATCCAGATTTCTTAGGGAGAAAGCATAATTATTAAACCAATATTGTCTGTAACATAAAGAAACAAGCTTGAGAGCAAAGAACAAACACAACACACACACATTCACAGAAAATATAGACAGGGGTTTAGCCTTAAAAATGGGTTTGAAAAAAGCTGAATATTACTATATATCCTACATCTGTCCCAATTTGGTGAGAACAACCCCAATTAATCTTCTGTTGTCCCACTCTTTTAACTACTTATAAAACGTCCCAGTTTGTTTCTCCTTCTACTTTCTTTCTTTGTGCTCAGCTTACTTCAATTGCTGCACACTGAATTCAACGTTTAAAAAGTATTTTGCACTCAGTTAACTCAGAAAGGGGAGAGGAGGGAGGATGAAATCTTTCCCTTCCCTATAGGATCAGGCAAAATCAAACCGTTTAGCCTCTCCTATCTTGCATGTTCTTCCCCATACTGCCACCTTGGCCACACTCTGATGTTGCTTGGCCACATGTGTCTCAGTTTTCATCTGTAAAATGTTGGAAGGCATGTTACTATTCTGCATGTCATCCGGTGCTTTAATGATTTCAGGCATTGGCAGAGGGCCTGAGTAGATGGCCTGAGTGATACAAACCAAATGGATGATTCTATCGTACTCTTGTATGTATGTCCCCTTTGTGCACGTTATAAATTATAATGCAGAGTATAGGTGATTAAATAGCTGACCATATCCTATATTTAGGAACCATATCCCTAGCAAAGAGTTTATTACCTCCAACTTAAAGTCTAATGTCAGTCCCAGCTAGAGTAGCTCCACTGAATCAACTGTAACTTGGTAGGTCAACACATATGTAAGTTCCATTGATTTAGTGGAACTAGCTTACTCAGAGCTAACTCAAGATGCAAGCCTATGTGTGAAATATTCCTTTTTTATTGACAAGAAAAACTTTTGTTAATGACAGGAACTGAGCCAGATGCTAGTCTGAACAGAAAGCTTGGCAGAAGATTCTAAATAAATCCCATTCCCACATTCATAGTAAGCTTTCCACCTGCCTAAGAAACAAAGCCCGCTGAGCAATCCACCATTTGCTTGTTTGCTCACATATTTACCATCACAAGGGTCTCAGCTGAGCACAGCCAGACTTTTAGTCTCCACATAAGCATCTACAAGCCACAGATGCTGTTTGAATAGTGTACCTATTTAACTGATTTCTAAACAAAATGGGCGAAGGGCAGTTGGGGAAATGTATTCTGTTTGTCCCTGATCCAAATCAATGAGTGCAAGCATGCCTGTCCATGCTGCATTTAAAACTCCTTTCTGGTGCACCAGATGTAAGCAGAGTTGGAAAAGTCAAAATTTCCTTTAGGTAAGTGCTGTTTTAAAAGGAGGACACACTACACAAGGCAGGGCTGGCGTGAGGAGAGCAACTCAGGAAGATAAACGAATATAACTAACTTCCTCAGATGATAGGAACATTTGCGCTATCCTACTTTAAAGTGCCTTGCCATCAGACAGATGCCATTATCCTCATGATGCCATAATGATTATGAAAGGTAACTGTAACCCTGCCCTCCCACAGCCAGAAAGTCAATTGCTGCTGTTTAAGACCGTGTATGAAGTTTAATTGTTCCCAAACATCAGTTCTTACTGCAAGAGTGTGCCTAGAGGGGGCACTTCCCCCTCATAAATAAGAATTCTGCCCTCCAGTTAAAAAATTCCTTCAATCCTCATGTTTCTAAGCATTGCTATGACTTAAAACTTCAGTTCAGAAGTTATAAATGCGGGGGGGGGGGGGAAGCGTGAGCATGCATACATGCTTTCAAGTCTGTTTTCTTAGACAAGGAATCCTCAAAGGTTGTTTTGCCAGTTCCTTCCCCTGAAATATATGGCATTCATTGGCAGTCTCCCATCCAAGTACTAACCAGGGCCAATCCTGCTTAGCTTCCAAGATCAGACGGGATCTGGTGCCTTTGGGTTATTTAGGCCTACTGAAATACAGGTGACATCTTCATTGGCAAAGTACCAGTAGATGCATTCCTGGGTATGACTTCTTTAACAGATCCTTTGGTATCAGAGGCAGAAATAACATGGAAAAACTAGGGATGGGTTCCTACATCACACTCACATCCACAAAAGCAATTGAACATGCTTCAGCAAACTTTTGTTTCAAAACTAACAGTATGCATGTATGAAATGAAACAACAAGTTCAAGGAAGCCTTGCAGAGAGAAAAAAAATTGAATCTTCTAGAGCAGGGGTAGGCAACCTTTTTGAGCCGGGGGCTGGTCCCCCGAAGTCGTCCCTTCCGCTGGGCCAGGGGGGGGGAATGGCTGCGCACACGCTCATGCGCACACGCGCTGCCACTGCCATTAGTGCCGCTGCACGCACGCGCTGCCGCAACTGCCTCCGCACATGCCGCGACCGCCATTTTGTTCTCCCAAATGGCGGCCGCAAACACGTCGTGGCCTCCATTTTGGAGAACAAAATGGCGGCCACCACCCGCAACCACCATTTTGATTTCCAAAATGGAGGCCACGACTTGTTTGTGCATGTGAAGTAGTCCTGCGCATGCGCAAATGCATCACGGACACCATTTTGGAAATCAAAATGGCGGTCGTGGCACGCGCTGCCACACGGTGACCAAAACGCGTGCCGGCGGCAAGGGTCCACCTGGGCTGGTAAGCGCGGGGCCCTGGGCCGGAACCGGCCCGCAGGCTGTAGGTTGCCAGGCCCTGTTCTAGAGGCTAGCTGAAGCCTTTTTTGCAATTTCATCAAGGGATGTTTTTGTTTGTTCACCACACTCTGTTTTTCCTAAGATCTCCATTTTTGGCAGCCAAATTTACACCTCTATGCTTTTTAAATATACCAGTGATATCTGGTGAGGCAGGGTCTTTTTGGTTTTTCCTTTTCTGTTTGGTTCGCTGTTCACACATGCTCAATAAGCAATGCTGGAGACAGCTAAAGTTTGCCTTGCATGTTGTAGGCTGGCACGCCTAGCTACAGTAGCATGGATCAGCTGCAGAAGAATTTTTGCTTTTTCTCAGCTCAGTCTTTATTGCTTTGTTATTACAGATACATTGTGGCAACCAGACCCACAAAATCTGTGTTTCTCCATCACCATCCACCCCTTTCCAGCTAGAAAGATGTTGAGGAAGAAAGGGGAACTGGAGAGGTATAAAAATACTTTGGGGGGAAAAAAGCTTCCTTATCAGAGGCTTTGTTAACTGAGGCATGCCTCTTAAGTGATGAATCCAAAGAAAAGAAATGTCTAAAGAGATAGGAGGCAGACTGCCAATGCCTGCATTACTCCCTGTAAGAACACTCCAACCTCTTCCAAATGTACAATGTTATATGTAACAAAAATTTGCACATGCCTTCTTCGCTGATTGTGAATATTCTGTGGATACTTACCTTGCCTAGTTCATACAAAACTGGGAGGGTTTTTTTTGGGGGGGGGATACCCTGCTTGAATATTTTACTTTAACTTCTGTAAACCTGGAGTTTCCTCAAGCTTGCTAATAACTCTGTCTTTTTCTTTCTTTCTTGAGGCACTATTTTGGCTACATCAACACTCATCAGTCAAGCTCACCATTTAAGAGATTGATTATATATATATATATATATATATATATATATATATATATATATATATATATATATATATATATATATTAATGTTTACAATCTTACTGTAATGCTCTTTTTTTAAAAAAAAACTGTTGCTTTTTTTTCTCTCCCTCAAAATACAGTTTTTAACAGATACTGGAAAGAGAAATGCAGGAAAGTCCAAATGACAAAATTTGATATATGGATACTGTTGGAATCTACACAGGTGACCCATGAACTATCTTCAGAGAACATTGAAAAACCTTACCAGCAGCCTGCTGGAACAAGCTCTGCCAGAGTTTGGGGTATCTCTAACAACAAGAACTGAAGTGATCCCATCTGTGAACGCTGGAGAAGCATCCATGCAATATGATAAGCTATTCTTCTCTGCATGTCAACTCAGCACTAAAATAGCCAGAAATCACAAACTTTGCATATTAGAACCATTACAGTGTCAATTTAAAGAACTACTGGTGTAATATAAGTGTTCATTAACATGCACGTTTTTAACATACACCTAAGAATATGCGAGAATGAAGCAATTGTTTCATAAATAATATGATCATATAGTATTTATATAAGATGCATATTGGATGTTGAAATCCAGTTACTCAGTTTTCCCATTATCTCAAGACTAGGATGGCATCTGTTGACATTGCTAGATGCACACTTGTTATCTAGGTGAAAACTGACAGACATTAACTCACCTTAACTGAAAGGCCTTACAAGCAAGTTTGAAATTTATGTTGGAGTTCCACTCATTCCAAGTAAATCGCTGATAAAGCTTTTCAGGAACAGAGTCTTAAAAGATCAACCTAGTCTCTTCCTTAAAAAGTATTCCTGGTTGCATTTGTACTGATTTTAACACATTTATAGCCATCCTAGAGCAGATGTTAGTTTCAGTTCTGTTTTTAAAGCATGTTTGTAACTGTATATGTTGTTAAAAGTGTATCGTCAAATAGCATTGCCATATTAAATCTTTGTACATTTTTTTTAATTTTTGTATTCTGTATATGGGAATGACCCAAATCCAAAGACAAGTGAAATATTTGTCTAATTTGTTTATAATTTTCATAAGAGATCAATGTAAACTTTTATAACTACATAGCTAAATCAAATATACCACAAGCAGTGTGTTATGTTTTGCTTTAAATCACATCACTGATAGAATTTAAACAGCTAATGCCACACTCAGTGGATAGAATTTGTGGCTCTTTAAGATCCAAGTGAAGATTCAAGTTAACGCCTTCCTCCATAAACATACGCTTAGGGAGGTACATGCTGAAATTAGAGAGAGAGAGAGAGAGAGAGAGAGAGAGATTTTTATTTGCTAATACACTCATCCCTCCATATTTGCTGTTAAGAGCACAGGATGCCCGTGAATGTGGAAAAAACTCAAATAACATAAACACGTGAGAGAACAACTCTCTAGGAATCTCTAGATCCTCCAGTGCAACTCTGTGATCAATATCTGCCAGACATTGACCATAGATTTGCACTGGAGGAGCTACAAAGGCCTAGTGGAGTGTTCTCTCTAGAAATGTCTATGTCCTTCAGTGTGACTTTTGGTTAAAGTTGACCCTAAAGTTGTGCTGGAGGACCTAGATATTCCTAGAAAGAACATATTAATAAAATCTGTGAATAATCAGATCCGCAAAAGTCAAGGCCACAAATGTAGAGGGACAAGCGTATACCATATTCTGTGTATTCACAGCAAAAATGACTAGATTTAACCCTATTGATTTGAAGTGATCTACTCCAACCATGACTAAAAGCCTGCTATTATATCTAATCCAATCCATGGTGAACCAAAAATATATAATCCTAGACATATCTAGAGCTGGATTAGGACTATAGGAAGCCAAGGTTTGAATGCCTGCTTAGCCATGGAAATCCACTGGGTGATTTTGGACAAGCCATGCTCTCTCAGTCCAAGAAAAAGGCAATGGCTAACCTCCTCTAAATAAATTCTGTCAAAATTCTATGGCAGGATCACCATAAGTTGAACTCGACTTGAAGGTATATAACAAATTTATATATTTAGACAAATTATTCCATTAAGTTTGAAGGAGGGGAGATACTGCCATGTAAATTGGTATAGGATTGCAATTTCAGTTCTATCTGTTATCATTTTCTAATAGGTGGCAAACCACATGTGAAAAGTCATATGTGGGTTAAGCAGGCTTCCAACAGGACAGAGAAATTTAACTTAGAACACTGCATGAGTGTAAATAGTTCAGTAACAGCTAATGAGTTGAGAAGGAGTAGGAATACCAGAAATATAAAGTAAGACATAAATAGAAAGTAAGGTAAGGTGGGCTACTCTGTGTACCAGGTGTGGACAACTGTGATCTGCATGATCAGTGGGAGGTGTTTGCATCTCACTGTCATCAGTATATCAAGTGACATACAGCACTAACTAACATTTCCACCATCTTATCCCACATAGGCAGTAGTTCTGAATCAGTATCTGGCTGAAATGTGATCCTGAAAAGATGGCTCCTATAGAGTCAGGAATGACTACATGAAGAGTAAGGTATGTTGTTTGGGGGTATTCCAAAAATCAATACTTCCACAAAGGTACAAGGACAACCAGTAGCTGGGAGTGCCTTTTATAATCTCCGGCTGTACCATCACTTGCAGCCCTGGCTGGAGAAAGGGGATCTGGCAGCCGTGATATATTCCCACATGGAGCAGCCATTATAACAAATTTGGAAAATTCTATTGGTACAGAATGAGGTAGGAAGAAGCCTAGCAGTAGTTAAGCATTTGAAATACTTAACACCAATTCTACACCAGTAATGCTGGCTGATTAAGGTTTCCCATACACAGAGCTGTAGACTCATCTTAATTTAACCTGGATCCAAGTCATTTAAGGATTTAAAAGTCTACACCAGTACCATAAATTACTGGTGTTGACCTTTAAATCCCTAAATGAAGATAAGCCTACACCCCTATGAGTCTCCTTGAGGGTTTTTTCTTCTTCTTTTTTCAATCAACTAATAAAGAGTTTGTTTTCTAGGCTGTTCATAAGAAAGGTTCAACTAACTGGTACCAAGAGGATGGCAGCTACTAAACCTCTTGGGAATTCTGTCCTCTATGAAATGTATGGCCCACCAATTTTTGTGGCTTTTAAAGGAAACATTAAACATATTTGGATTTGACACAGCCTTTATGGAAGGGGTCGGCAACGGGGGGGGGGGGAATGGTGCGGGGGCCGGACGGGCACGTGGGCGCACTTCCCCCCATGGACATGTGTACAACACCCGCCAATGTGTGCATGAGTGTGCGCATGGGGGGCGCCATTTTGGAAGGTCCAACAATGCCGTGTGCATGAGCATGGCACTGTTGGGCCTTCCAAAATGGTGCCCATGCTTGCGCATGCATGCGCACGAGCGCGAGCACTGTTTTGGAAGGCCGCAGCACGCATGCGGCGGCGAATTCACCCGGAGCAGGTGCGCTGGGGCCTTGCCAGGGCCCAGGGAAGGGTGCAGCGCGCCTGTTCTGGGCGAATTCGCCTGGTGCACACGCACTGCGGCCTTCCAAAATGGCACCCATGCCACAGGCTGGTCCCAAGGCCTCCGCGGGCTGCACCCGGCTCCTGCTTTATACTAAGGTTGCCGACTCCTGCTTTATACTAAGTGACAGAATCAATCACTTCCCAGTTTGAGTCCCAGGGTTTCAACAGTATGGTTACATCAGTGGTTTGAGAGTTAGAACATGACTCTGGAGACCAAGGTTTGAATTCCCTGTCTGGCGATGGAAACCTACTAGGACTTTCAGCATCAGAGGAAGGCCATAGAAAACTCACTCTGAACAAATCTTGCCAAGAAAACCCCAACACAGGTTCATCTTAGGGTTACCATAAGTCAAAAATGAGTTGAAGGCACAGACAACAATATATTTTAAGGTTATAGTTCAGTGAGGTTTTGTATACCCCTTCAGGAGAGCAGTTATATCAGCCAAGGCAATTTTACCCACCCAAGCAATGTATATATCATTTAGTAAGAAGCAATTGTTCCCATATTTCAAATACCATATTTTCCGGAGTATAAGACGA
>CM034708.1:59030124-59042546 GCA_020142125.1 Phrynosoma platyrhinos
TAGCCCCAGATTTTCCAGGTTAAAAAGTCGCCTTATATGCCGGAAAATATGGGTACACATACACACGTGTGTTTGTGTGCGTGTTAAGAAGCCCAGTGTTTTCTATAGTAATGACTCCCAGAGTGTAAGTCATGATAGTCATTTTCAACAGGAAAAAGGCAAGTTCCATGACATTGGAGGGATAAACATAAAGAGCCCCCTTTGTCTGATGCATGAACATCAGATGCCGACGCACACACACACATCTAGAAGAGGGCTCTGCCAGGTCACAAAAGTTTACTTCACACATCAATGTGTAACCTAGTCTTTAATGTGGTAAAACATTTTTGGCATGAATAGAGAAATAACTGTATGTGCTTTCTGCAAATGATTATAAAGCTGTTTGTAGATTGCTGTAAGTCAAATGCTTGGAAGCATCGCTATTATGGACTGCATCTCTCAGTATCCCCCAGCTAGCATGGCCAATGGCTAGAATTCTGGAGACTATAGTTCAAAAAAGTAACTTTTCAAGCTCTGGTGTAAATAAATAAGTTTTATAGTGATGCTCATACTTCTGAAAGAAAACTGGACATTTTGTTTCATTTTTCACATATATTGCTCTCATGGGAAGTGGATTGGAGGAGGTGCTGCACCCTCACAAGGCCATCTTCGCATGCAATCTTACAATCTTCACTTTAAAAACACCCACACAGGTTCTGCTGTGTAGTGATCTATTTGAATGCAACCTACTTTTTGAAAGTGTATAGGTGTTTGAAGAACTGAGGTCAAAGGGGCAATTCCCACTGGGATGTCGACCCAAACATAGTACAGAGTTGGAAAAGAAAATTTCAAATATTTTCCACAGGCAAATGGAAAATCAATTAGTATTTGCTTCTGTTTGTATACCCATCAAGTGTTTCCCATAGTCTAATATTTACATATAGGAACACCAGTTAATTCATATGCCAGTTCTGTCTCCAAAGGCAGTGTAATCCATCTGAAGCACTTAACTGGTTCCCACAGTGACACTACGGTACTTTTCTGCCTCTTGGGTTATCTCAGGATTAGGCAGTTGTTAGCCTTACCCAGCCAGATTGTGGTTTCTCTTTAACTACCCTTCACTGGAAGAAAATAAGTGTTGAGGAGACTTCATTCATTTTTAAGGCCTTGAACCAATTTGCCATAAATACATTTTTAAAATAAAACAAAAAGGAATCAAAATTTTACAAGAATTGTTCCTATTCACAGAAGGAGTGGGAGAAAACGTCAGATGTGTATTTTGACATTTACCTACTTTGTTTCAAGCATTCCGCACTTCAACTTGACGGTTACTAAAAATGTTGCAGACAGCCTTTGTAAATAGTTTTTTGTGGGTTTTTCGGGCTGTGTGGCCATGTTCTAGAAGTTTCTTTCTGACGTTTCACCAGCATCTGTGGCTGGCATCTATGGCAGGGCCTCAGGGTGGTAGGATATGCAAAAGAGGATTAGTGTCTGCTAATTGGTGATCATTGGGAAAGCCCCTGACCCTGGGTGGTTTCTTATTTGCATTTGCTGGGTGCTGATTTTTCTGTTTTACAGGACTGGTAGCCAAACTTTGTTTATTTTAAGGGTTTCTTCTTTCCTGTTGAAGTTGTCAAAGTGTTTGTGGATTTCGATGGCTTCCCTGTGCATTCTGACTTGATAGTTGTTGGCATGGTCCAGAATTTCAGTGTTTTCAGCAATAGCAGAACACATTATAAACCATCCTGGGCATAAAATGCTGTTTGAAAACATTGAAATTCTAGAACATGGCCACACAGCCCCAAAATCCCTACAAAAAACTATGGATGCCAGCCATGAAAGCCCTCAACTTCATCCTCTGTAAAAGATCAGGTAGCTCGAAATGCTTGCATGAAAGTTTGCTGTATTTCTTGTTGTTGTCTAATAGAAAATTGACCCAAATCAAAAACTGATTTAATAAAGCCTTCTCTCTTCTTCACAAATGATATGTACCTTAGGAAAGGAACATGCACCTGAGATGTATTCCACCACTGGTATATATCAATCCCTCTTCTCATTCCAAGCTGTTTTGGTTAATCAAATTTCAAGACAGTATTAGGAGATGAATGTAATAATGCACCATGGTGACCCATCCGTTTCCCCACCAAAGGTCTAGGAAATCCCCAGACACATGAAATATTTGATATGGCACACACCTCTATGATTATTCTTATAGAGACTTTTCAGCAATTGGATTTTGTGGAGCTTCACACCCTCAGTGCTACAACCTGTAAATAAGTTTCCATCCCTTCTGCTCCACCTAAAACTTCATTTGCTGGTGTTCCACCCTCATGCCAGAAATCCCCCATGATCAGAGAATCCAACAGTGGATAACATTTCGATTCTCCTAGAATCTGTAAATTAAGATTATTAGTTGGCATGTAACAATGGTGCCAGAACCCCCTCATGGCCCATCAACCCATGTGTTTTCAGTTACAATACACTTCCTTCCAGACGTTAGTAAAACATTCATTTCTACTGAACCTTTTCTGATCAATGTAGCATCTCCTGGCTTTTTTTTTTTTTTTTTAACCAGAAGGAGGAAAGCTGCTCAGGAAGTGTTGCTTTTTGAATTATTCAGCCCTTCCCATAGTAGAAGGAACTGTGCTGCTCTTGTGTGAAAAAACTATTTTTTTCTGTAGAAAATGGCCAGGTTTCTGACATAAAATGCCACTTTTGTTCTTCCAGTGTTTGTATTAGGATTTTCTATTGCCAAACCACAGACTGAACAAATTTAAGAGACAACTAGGTACAATCCCCAAACTAGCTTTTTTTCTATGACATGTTATAGATGCTATATGGAACAGGATGTAACTCTTCATAAATGTCATTGTCATAGGTAAGAACACATTATCGCTTCTCGGCCTTTTGGCTAAGATCAAGTGTAGCAAGAACAAATTATTTTACCATTTCTTTTCCCACTGTGAGGAATTCAGTTTCGAATTTATTCTGCAAAACAAAACTTATACCAAAAAAACACACACTATGCCAAAAGTGGTATTTTGTGTAGGAAACCTGTCAATTTTTTACAGAAAAAAGGAGTTTTTTCACACAGAACAACTCTCAAACCACAAAGATTCTCATCTGTTCATGAGTCTCCATCTCTTGTTCAAATATTTATGAATATTCTTTGCATTCCTAGTGTGAAGCCATCAACCTAACAGGGTGATATTTTGAATACAGATTAGTAGACACTGTGACACCAAGATTACAGCTGAGTAGGGACACGTGATTTTAAACCCATTTTTCCAAGCATCAGGATTACAGCTGACCAGGGAGGCAAGGTTTTAAACCTCCTTCAAAGCATCAATAATACCACTGACTAGGGAGATATGGTTTTAAATACCTCTCCAAGCATCAAATGGATCAGGTAACCTTGATCTAGTTGCTGTTGCTTAACATGGTAATATAGATGAGTATTGTGGATAATCCTGGGACTCTCACCACCCTTTAAGGCCCTGGCACTCCACCATTTTTGACCAGTAAGCCACATTAAAATGATTATGACACTTTTTGTGGGACTGTAGAGGACTATTTTGTGGGGCTTCTCACTACAAAGCCCACTAATAGCCTGAGAGGTGCTCAGGAGTGATACATCACTTCTGTTTGCCCAAAAGCACTACTGTGATGACACACGGCAACCCAGTGGAGAAGCATAAAATGGGCCATTGCACCCTCCAATCTCCAGAGCATAAGCACCCCTAAGGTCGTATGAACACCATGTCAAATTAATGAGCCAATATGAAATGCAGTGTATGCATGCTGAGCCTCCAAAATATTGGGCGAGCCCAAGGATTCACTCAACCATTATTGTAAAAGAAAAGCTGTGAGCTGTTTATTACAATTTTACTGCCAGGAGTGGGAAAAGGTGATTTTGGAATTTTCAACCTCATGCATCAACATCAACTGACTGGCTTTGGGGATTATGCTCTTTTGACTTGGATAAGTGCCATCAGTTTCTAAACTTCAGGCAGCAAAATGTGTTGGTTGGAACTCTCCACCAGAGGGGGAAAAAAACATAACAAGAGAGAGATATGGGCAGGATTTAGCTCCCCTCCTGCAATTTAAAGGACAGTTAAAAGGATTCAAGATTCATTTATCCCACCCTACTGGATCTAACTGTCCTCAACTCACTGCTATGATTAAATGGAGAAGCCCACAAATGGCTTTCCAGAGAGGAAGGGTGGAGTGTAAATGTGATCAATAAAAGTTTTAATCTAACAGCTGCAGCAGATACTGGCTTTGTAGCTGGATATAGTATAATAATGTAATTGGTGCTCCCATCCTTCAAAGCCTAGTAAGATCCAAAACACACTGCAGAACTAATCCAGTTTGAGACTGCTTTAATTGCCCTAGCTCAGTGCTAGGGGATTCTGGGAATTGCAATTCATTGTAGCACCAGAGCTCTTTGACAGAGAAGGCTAAATGTCTCAGAACTACAGTCCCCAGAATTCCCTAGCATTGAGCAAAGTAGTTAAAGCAGTCTCAAACTGGATTATATCTGTAGTGTGTTTTGGAACTATGGGCCTGTACAGACTGCCAGAAATAATTCATTTTGAGACCACTTTAACTGTCCTGGCTCAATGCTAGGGAATCATGGGAATTGTATTTTTTTTTCTGGGACATTGAGCCTTCAGAGAGCTCTGCTGCCACAATAAACTACAGTTCCCATGATTCCCTAGTATTGAGCCAGAACAGTTAAAGTGGCCTCAAACTGGATTATTTCTGGCAGTCTGTAAAGGCCCTAAGACACCAAGTTTGTTACAACTGAAAGGAAAAAAAGAAAGCATTTGGAGAACACAAATTAAGCTCTGTAGGGTGGTATGTAAACAGAAGAGACAGTTTAATAAACTAGGGCCTTACATGATGTCCACATTCTTGCTCAGTATTCCATACCCTGATGCTTGGAACAAACTTTCAGGTTGATGTTAACTTAATAATGTATTGATTCCCAAACAAATGTGGATGTGCAGTGACTGGGGAACTGCAGGAGATTTTCAAAGGCAGAATGAGCTCATGGGGGGTGAGGAGGATTAATCCAACTCAGTTGGCATATTTAGAAATTTAGCTACAATCTGTTTTTGTGATATCGTGAAGTTTTTTTTTAATACAAAAGAAAATATTAAGTGCTAGTATCTGTGTGCTTTCATCTGTCCAATGTGTACTAAATATATAGTTAAAGTAACTATGGGTTACTAATTAAACCAACTGTTTTTGATTGTGAAGAAACAATTTAAAAATGTATATAGGAGGTGAAAGTTTAATGAAAATCAAAAGGAGATAATACCACAAAAGTGTGGGGAGCATCATTCTACTTATGATGTTCAGCACAAATTAAAGATCAATACGTGAACTGGCATTTATGGCTGAAGAATCCATCCACTTGCTCATGTTCCTCAATGACAGCAAGACCTTTAACTTTAATTTACAGCAGATTAATGAATATTAGCAACCACTAATGGGGTTTGTTGCATTTATTATTTCATGACATTTAGTACAAAATACAGAATGAGTTACATACAAAACCTGAGTGTCCTTTAAAAGTTTTGCCTTCCTTAGCTTCCATATAAAATCCCAGCTGTGTGTAATGCACAGCTTAAAAGGCAAAAACGTATTAGTGTTAGAAGCAGCCAGTTACAGTGTTTTTATACCATCCCTTATGCAATACTATAAACCTATTCCATTGGAAGTGGAGTAACAAGTCAGTTCACATCAAGTATAACAGGGTGGTATGCTTTTCTTCTTCCTAATTAAGATCACAGCACATGTTCATAGAATCTTCCTGTTTAAATGTTTGTCTTTTTATAGAAATACTGACTAAGACACACAAAAACCAGCTTTGTTGACAACAGCAAAGAGGTACAGTAGACAACTGACAGCTGCTTGTAGCTGGATGGAGAGCTTAAAAGCAGAATGTATCTCAACAAGTAGCATCAGAGACAAGAAACCACAGACTTCAAGTTATAAATTTTGTGAGGGTTATGACCTCCACTTGGCTTTTAAACATTGACACTTTCAAAGATGAAAGTCACTGGACATCATATATGCTAAAATAATGGCTGGTAACAGTTGCAGCAGGTTTTTAAGTGGGAGGGGGAGCTTTTTCTATTTAAATTTAGTTTCCATTTCCAAAGTTCAGAGAATAAAGGATGTGGGAATTCCTGTAAACTGAGTTTTGTTTCTTCTGTGTCTGTGTATATTCCATATTTAGGAGTAAAGAAGAAATGATCAAAAGAATTTAAGGCTATTAAACAAGACATACTTGTTGCTCATTCATATTGAAAACAAACAATGCCTCCCTGAAATTTAAGAAAAGTGAACACATATAGGATACATAAACTCTAGCTGCAACATGCTAACAAGAATGTTCTTAGGTTTACAGGCATTCACTTGCCCTTAATTATGCTTATTTTTGTCATATTACAAGATACTTTGAAATATACAAAACAGTTTGCAAAGAAAGAAAAGGAAATAGAAGAGGAAAAAATAAAGAGAAAAATGAGACAATGGGCAACAAGTCATCAAACCTTCAAATTATCATGATTTGCTGACCACTGGACTCTTCCGATTATTTGAAGAAACCAGAAAAAGTGACTTTTCATATAACTAGGCTCATCTTGGTATTGTCTTGTACATTAGTCTCAACTGTTCTGGCTTAGCCGCTACTACTTTACTCTTTCTGTTTCTGACTTGATAGGATAATGTTACTATTCTCCTTTGGATCAATCCCTGAATTTAACAATGCTACCTGATGTTAATGAATTTATACTGGTGAAATCTCACTAATACACCAAGGTTTCAATGGTGATTGTGTTCTTGGAATACTGTTCACCTTTCCATAAGGGAAGGTCGCTATCAACAGGGCTGTAGAGTATATTCATCCACCTCAGCTGTAGTATAGATAGCAATAATCCTTAATTCCTTATTTAAAAGTTTGCATGATGGCTGTATCAGTTGCAATACTAATGCTCAGAATTTATTTTTTCTGTATTAGAAAGTTTACTCCATATTAGTTTGGAAAAGGACTGATTCCCAAACTATCACAAAAATCTTTGGTAATTTGCAATAGTTTCCGTTTGAAAAGTCCAAGAAGCACTGACAACTGAATAAAGAGCAAAGGGTTACCCTGACTCATCTCAGTTTCCTGAAATGCCGGATTTTTTTAAATTGAATAATCTCTTTAAAATACATGTCCTTTAAAAAACAAGGCTTCAGCACCAAGCTGGGAAAGAGCCAACAGCTGTTGAGAACCTGGACTAGCAGTTTGTAGTTCAACTTA
The DNA here is from genome assembly GCA_020142125.1 of Phrynosoma platyrhinos. Lineage (NCBI taxonomy): Eukaryota > Metazoa > Chordata > Lepidosauria > Squamata > Phrynosomatidae > Phrynosoma > Phrynosoma platyrhinos. The sequence continues at coordinate 59,037,422 of CM034708.1, forward strand.
GAGAAGGAACATTTTTTGCTTCCAGAAGATAAATCAATATTTAGGTTCTTCTAGCATTTCTTACATCATTCAGCCACTTGTTTTCAGGCCATCATTAGCCTCTGCCCTGCTGGGATGTTAATGCCAGCAGCCTCTTACTAAGTACGGCATTGTGTCGTTGAAGGTATTCAATCACATCTCCTTGTTTTTCAACTATTTCTTCCAAGCTTGAGATGTCCCTAAAAGGCAGAAAATCAAGTCATTCTTACAGTTTCATCTCCTGCTGTGCCACTCATTTTCACAGGAGGGAATGGCAGCTTTTCTATTCCTGTATTTCTTCCTACTCATGTTCCCTAATATTTTCCAGAGTTATTATCATGATGTCTATTTCTCAATATGGGACCAAGGTCTGATCCAACATAAAGCTGTCAGGAATACAAAGACATTGGAATCTGTGCCAAATATGTTGCTCAGTTTAGGTGTTGTTTGTTTGTGTTTTTGTAAATCTGGGATGAGCAATATGTGGTCTGCCACTTATCAACATCCATTTTGGGGACTGCATTGTAAAACCTTACATGCACCAGATTCCATCAAATAGGGCTAGCCCAGGTTAGTACTAGGATGGGTAACCACCAATGAATAGCAGGTGCTGTAGGCTATATTTCAGAGGAACTGGCAAAACCACCTCTCAGTATTCCTTGTCTAAGAAAACCCTCTGAAATTCATGGGGTTGCCATAAGTCAACTGCTGATCTGTACACATACACACTATCAGTATAATTCAGTTTTAGTGCTGCCACAGAGTTCCTTATTTTGCCTTTCTCCTTAAAGGAAACAAAACACTCTCTCGTGCAAGAAGACACTTTTATCACTTCCTGTATCATAAAAAGTGACTACAATTTCAAACAAATCTCAACATTATCTGCAACAACTCCAGGAAATCTCAGCAGTGGCCCAATGCAGCCCTCCACCTCCCCCTGAAACCATCCACCTGACATGATTGAAAACTGTCAACTGTAGACCAAAATGCCCAGTGAATCATTAATCATAACTGTACCGAATTACAGAAGTATCAGTGAGATCTACTGCTATCCCACCAACAGTGGTATAAGCACAATACTCCATTAAAATTCATAAAAAAAAATTAAAAGTTTCTAGCTGCTTCAGGCATCATATTTTCAACAAATGTCATGTGCATGGGAAGACTTTTTAACCTATTTGTTTAAATTAATGTTTTACAGGGTTTCAACTCTACAGATTATTATTTTTATCTCAATTGTTTTTAGCAATATATGGTTTCATTTGTCTTTCTTTTTATTCTGTAAGATGTTTTCTGTCCCACTCTTGGGAAAATATTGGGATATAAATAAAATGATTGTTCAAAGAGCAACAGAGATTACCTGAATCCAATTTCTGAGGTAATGTGATTAGGGTAAGTATACATCTTCTCTTCTTCTATTATATCGGGTCTTGGTTTTGCTCGATTAAAGTTGCTTACCTTCACTGGGAATATGAAAAAGATGTTTAAGTACAACTGGACTTTAGCACAATATACTGAAGCTTTTTATACAATAGTGGGCCCTTAGATCCACTGGATTTTTATTCAAGGTTTGCTTTTTGGAATATATATTTCAAAGCATTTCAAGCAGTGGATGGTTGAATCTGTGGCTACAGAATTTGTGGATACTGAAGACAAAATCTGTTGGTACAAAAGTTTGTATCTTAATTCCTCCCTCTCCCAAATAGAATTGCTAAAAAGGCTAAATAAAAAAATGATCCATACACAAAAATCAAAACACAATTACTAGAATAAAAGCAAAACCAACAACAACAAGGTTACAAAGAGCCAAAACATTAAAATGTTAAATTAGGCAACAGAATCAAGAGCTTGTTTAAAGAGCAATGTTTTCAACCAAAAGAACATAGAGACATAAATTTGTGTAGGTAAGGAGCTCCACGTATATGGGATACTGTGACAGAGAAAAACCTCCTCATGAGTTGCTGCCAATTGTGCCTCTGATGGCAATGGCATGCATGGATGGACCACAACAGGACTTTGGATCGATAAACTGACATAGAAGGAAATGGTCCTTCAAATAGTTTCAAGCATTCTGGGCTTTCAGTGGTGACACCTAGCACCCTGAATTATATTCCAAAGCTTTTAAAATCACAGCTACTTCTTTCAGACAATATTTACGTTCCTTAAAAATGTCTTCCATGTGTTTGAAATTCAGCTGGTCTAGTCAGTAAAAGCAGATGGCATGTGAATGTATCAAATCATTGCTATTATTATTTTTAAAAAGGAGTGCCCATGTCAACACAATGCTCCATTCTTATCTACTGTGTCAGCATCACCTTTTGAACAGGCCATTTCTTCCTATCACTACTAGCTCTCCTTTACCAGACCACCTGTTGTGTAAGGTTGCATGACTGATCAGAGAAGTAACTATGGCAGTTGTGTCAACAGGCTGTAAAAGTAATCAGTTTCCTCTCTATCTAACTCACAGCTCATCTATCCACCACTAGATCTGATTACCCAAACATATGCATCCCAAGAGACTGAAAACCAATTGTACACCAACAGGTGTCCCTCAGGATTCAGATATACAATTCTGATCAATTTGGGAAGGTGACTGATGCAGAAAGATTGGTAAGAGATAAGACAAACAAACTAGCCATTCTTTAACATGGAAACAAAATGCTTACAATAAAGCCCACATCCTGAACAGCCAATACGAAATCTGAAAATCATGGCTATGATCCACAGTGAAGGGGGCTGCAGCTTTTTCAGCTGGGGGTCCACTGACTCAACTGCAACACCATGTAAAATAAAGCTATTTTGAGAATGGGGCCAAATTAAATAATTCTGTAGCAATTTAACAATTATCCAGTTTATTAAGGAATAAATGTTTGGGATCTGAAGCTCACATTGTTTGACATATGAGGTGCAGTGAAGATGAGGACATGCCTTCAGGCAAGAGAAGCTGGAGGGAAAAACTTTTGCAAAGCAAAATCAAAAGTTGAAAACAGATACTATGCATATGTTAAAAAGGTATAATACACAGTTCAGTTGCTAGAATCAACAAATGTAGTCAGATCTACTTTCACACAGCATAAGTGGAGGTTCCTAGCGGCATTTTTACTTAGTGTAAAAATTATATTAGTTGTTGCTGTTTACCCTCAAGTCATTTCTGTCTTATAACGACCCTACAGTGAACCTATCACAGGGTTTTCTGGGTCTGAAAGTTTGTGATTCACTGAAAGTCACCCAGTGTGTTTCCGTGGCTGAGGGCGGGGTGTGTGAATTGAACCCTGATCTTCAGAGTCATAGTCCAATGCTCAACCCACTATACCATGCTGGTTCTTTAAAAATTATATACATTATAAAAAATGGTAAAGGAAAAATGGTTAAGTGTCTTGCAGAATGTCTCACATTTTATGATCTCCAAATACAGCAAAAGAAAGGAATATTCACACTTGGGTGCATCCACTTCTAACTAAATATGCATACAGCCTAAGGATGTGAAACCACCTCCTTGATGTTTTGGACCACAATTTCCAGAGTCCCCAAACACTGGCCATGCTAGTTGAAGGAGGGGGGGAATTTGTAGGATAAAACATCTGGAGAGCCAATGGTTCCCCATCCTTAATTTTGCTAGCTTGCACTCTGAAAATGCTTGGAGCTCCTCAAAGACCCAAGACAATTACAGTTGCAATACCCTCAACTTCTGAACTTCAGCAAAACTTTAAAAAAAAAGAAGCAAGACCAGTAATGCCATCATATCGGTTCTCTTGTATTAAAAATATCAATGGCAGCTCTTTTAATGTAAGTTTACAGTTCAGTTACTGACACTCAGACCAATTCAACTGACAACACTGAGTCCCAATGACTTTGAGGTGTTTAAAAACAAACAAACAAACAAACAAACAAACAAACAGCAGCATTACAATGTTTCTGCCCCCTGTTCCTGCTCTGCAATATTTTATATTGCATCTGCCTTGCTGTCAATGCTGTGCTGTTTTCTTCAATGGAAAAAGAACCAAGGACATTGTAACTCATAGCGCCTGCACATTGTATTTGAATTTTATCAGGTTATATGAATTGTGCAAGCACCTCTTGCACCAGCTGCCTCCCACAGCAACCATGTATACAAAAATGAAGAGCCTTGCACTATGTGGGTCGCGATGGAGCTGCATATCTGTGCCAGGCAAGAAATCCCTTCAAACAGCTGCTCTGCCACAAAAGATGGCTCTCACTGTGGAGCGAGGCATTTCTGTATCAACAGCTGCATTTTGTGTGTTCTGTTTTTGTGCTGTAAACTGCCCCAAGCCTTTGGCATAGGGCAGCATAGAAGCTGAAACAACATTCTAGTGTCATGCAAGTGTATATGCTTGGATCTTCCCCCCGAGCATTTCTAAGGATTACAGCAATAGCACAAAGTTTGAAATGCTTGACTAAACACCAGTATCAGCGGCTTATGCCTATGTTAGTGAAGTTCTCAAACATTCTGAATACACAAAGGCTATTTAAATACTAGAATTGGCACAGTTAACTAAATACAGAGGTTCAACATGTTGATATTAAAGCATGGAATAATATTAGATAGCCAGTTGTCTAATACTAACAGTATCCACACCTATTTTTAGAAAGCGTCTTGAAAGAGAATGATGGGTCCAAGGTGTCATTATAAGCCATTTACAGTAACCAAAAGCATTGCTGTAGTTCTCACCTGTGTAGATAACAAGACATATCAATGAAAGCATTAGCTCCGCACTCAAGATTCCCAGGATGAAGCAAAGATACAATTTATTGTGATTAGGAAAGGAATGCTGGGCTGACATTATCAGCAGTAAAGCTGCATTACCTATTAAAAACATATGGTACATGTTAGAAACCAAACCATCTAGACAATTCCTAGAAGTCACTCAAAATCAGTAAAAATAGTTATAAATAGAACCAGAGTTGGCAAATAACTTAACAGTATTTCTTGTAACAATCTATTTGAGGGATAACAAAAGGAAACAACATTAATTTTCAGACAAAATGACTAGTAACATTTGAGGGTGAAATGAAAAATATTTACTTGTTACTCTCAAATCCTTGCTTTTGGAGGATATTATGGGGATTTGGGGCCATTTTTGTATTT
>CM034708.1:59064401-59077639 GCA_020142125.1 Phrynosoma platyrhinos
TTGTGGTCTCTTCCAACTCTATGATTCTATGATTCTATGAAATGATTATCACACCCAAACCAAGTATAGAAAGGCACTTTGACTTAAATCCAACTTTGCATGAACCCCCATTTGAGGACTGGAAAACTTCTTGGAGAAGATGGGGAGTGGGGTTTGCCCTCTATCTGATTCTTCTGATGGAAGCAGTTTTGGTTGAATTATGCTGCCCATAGGTAGATATATACCTGTTTTTAAAAATTCTCTTGTCTTGTAACCACCTAGTTCTTTGCTTGAAACAATCATCTAGCACAGCCTTCCCTGCTCTGAGGTCCTCTGGGTGTTTTGGACTACAATCCCCATCATCCTTGCCCATTCACACTGTTGACTAGGGCTAATGGGAGTTGTACAAAACTTCTGGAAGTTGTCAAGTCAAGTAAGACTGTTCTCATTCAGTGATTTCAAAATGGCAACAGTCCTCTTGCTTTACTGAGCTGGGCATCTTAGTGGGGAGGGGGGAATAATTTAATTGCTGGCACTTTTGTTTATAATCAGCCATTTAGTGATAAATGTTAACTTGTTTATTAGATTTAGATTTCTGGAATAGTGGGTGTAAGGAGACAGGAGTGGGTGCCAATTGTCTGTTACCTCTTTAGGGAAAAAACGTACTGAATTATTAGAGCATTTTGAGAACAGGATTCATACAACAACATTCCAGCGTATGCCAAAAATACTTTTTTTTTGGTGTCTAATAAAAGTATTTAATTATACGGGAAAACCAGAGACAAGAAAAGTTGTATTCCTCAGATGGTTGGAAACAGTATCCCAAAGATATGGAAAAAGGGACTAGGAAAGGGCTAGTTTTGCAGAGCGGGTGGGAGAGCAAACAGCTAGACTATTAGGAAAAACATGGGCTGCATCCACAATGCAGAAATAATCTGGTTTGACAACACTTTACTGCCCTGGTTCAGTTCTATGGAATTCTGGGAATTGTAGTTTGTTGCGGCACAAAAGCTCTGTTTAAAGTTAAAGTGGTGTCAAACAGGATTATTTTTGCAGTGCAGATGCAGCCATGGTGAAGATTATTACGGTAGTTAGGGCTGGTGACCTTCATTGCATGTCTATAGCTGGGCTCCTTGCTTTCCTGGTATTTGAGGAACCATAAAAAGTGATGCTTCTTGAAATGATTTCTCAAAAATGAAACAAAGCGCCGTTTGTATGGCAGAACAACAACATGGACCTTAACTTGACTTCCTCTCTGCATTGTGCCCCTCTTTTCCACAGTAAATGTCATGTTTTTATTTGAGAGTTGCACAGTGGTGTGGGTTGAATTGCAAAAATGGTCACTGTCCAAAATTGGCAGAGATCCAGTTGAACATAATTATTTTAGTTACCGTAGTTGCAATAAAAGCATGTTGTTGTTAAAAAAATTTTTGTGTCATATAAGCATCTGTTTTTTCTCCCAAGTAGCCAAAAATAAATGAATTAAAATGTGTTAAGGAATCTATAAGTTAATAAAGCACCTTTGTAGAGCAACCCTGTGGTCCCCTGGAAAGCATTCCTAGATTAGATGCTTAGGACAGATCTGAAATTCCCCTATGTGACTGGAGATAATCTTGGATCTGAGAGACTTAGGGGGGTTGCAGACTGCCAGAAATAGTGCGAATTGAGTCCACTTTTAGGGTTAGGGTTAGGGTTAGGGTTAGGGAATCATGGGAACTGTATTTTATTGTGGCACCAGAGCTCTCTGACAGAGAAGGCTCAATGTCTCAGAGAAAAAAAAAAAACCAATTCCCATAATTCCCTAGCACTAACCCTAACCCTAAAAGTGGACTCAATTTGCACTATTTCTGGCAGTCTGCAACCCCCCTTAGATTTCCCTTCCCTACCCCCCATTGGAAGACATCTGATTCTCTTTTTATGATATTGGAGACCAGACACTGAAGATGAAATCTAAGTAGGATGATCAGGGGTATGGTGTGAGTGTTGAGGGGGGGTTTTGGAAAATATTTGCAGAGAAGATCCTTCTTGCAACCAACAGCAATGACAAATATGAATATTTAATGCTTTGCTTACTAGATATACACATTTCATCTTCAGTTGAGGAAAATAAAACTGCTCAATTCCCTTGCAGTAAGACTCAGACCTTGCTTCTACCTGTCAGTCAAGAAAATTATATTTTGTTTGCAACTTTTTCCTTAGGAGGTCAGAGTTGGGCAGCGCTGGGAAAGAGAAGACTGTTCAGTGTACAAGTCCCTGTATTCCCAAATTTTGCCTCACAATCTTTCATTGGTGTTCATTGTAATAAGGAGAAAAGGAATCTCTTGGGCAGATTTTTTTTTTAAAAAAAGGAATATTTCATATACCTACTGTGCCAAAGAGATTTAAGATCTAATGGTAAGAATCAAACAATAGCGATGGAGGGTGCCTAGCCCTCTAGTTATTGTTGGGTTGTTGCTCCCATCATTCCTTACTGTTGGCTATGCTTTTTCATGCTGATGAGAGTTGCAGTCCAGCAGTAGCTGTTTTAGCAGCAGATTCCTCACCTCACAGGAAGATTGATGGATTGATTGACTTAATTTAGATAATTATTGATTGATTTAGATAATTATTTGGTTGTGAATTAACATGGTGTAATGCCAGATTTGTTTCTGAAACATCTGGAAAAGCATCCATGGGAAAGTTTGAACCAACTGTTTAAATTATGTCTGTGCACTTGTGAGTTTAAGGAGCTGAGCAATCCTATCTGTCCTATGTCCAAGTGTCCAACCGTCCTATGTCCAGGCTCACAAAAGTTATCCTTTTTCACTACAGCTCCCAGAATGCCATTGGAGAATTCTGTGAGTTACAGTCTTAAGAAACAAAACAAACAAACAAAAAAAAATCCACCTTTCCTAGCTGTGGATTCCATTAGGATGGAATGGAAATGCCTCTCCTTCTGTAGAGAGGAACTTTGACCAAAGAAGCCCTCTTGCTCCACTGAGAAGCTCCAGTATCAGACCTATTAAAACAAAGCAGCCTGAAGTCTATGTATTTTGTTTTGCTTTTGTTGAAACCAGTGGGGAAAATCAAGAGAAAATATATAATGCTGTCCAAACCTCCCTCTCCAGTTGCACCAGCAAGCTAGCAGGGTTTGGGAAGTGGACTGCTTGCCACTTTTCCCCCTCCCTCAGATTAAATCCTCTTGATTTACTTTTTTCCTGACACTTGAAGAGGTCAATTGCTTGTAGCTGGAAATTGTACGTATTTTAAAATGACTGTCCATGATAGCCTATGATTTGGGGTCAGACTAGATAATCAACTGGGACTCTGAATGAGATTTAAAAATTTTCTTGCCTTGAGTGTTTCTTTTAGCTAAGCTCTGTGCTCTATATTGCAGTCAAGGTTGTATTGATAAAGCTGTAGGCTTCATGTACTGTAAACATTTCCTACGTCCTACGTAAGATTCCTATGTTCTGAAAACAATGTCTGCTTAACAAGAAGTGCTGAATACTGTAAAACCTAATGAAACTAGAGAGGCGGGGGAGTGGTTTTCCTATATTCTTGTAAGATCACTGTAAAAGATTCTCATTTTGCTCAATTCGAGGCTTGACATCTCTGGAAAGTTATTTCCTGCTAAGCCCGCTGGTACTCTGTGGTCTCCGGTCCCAATTTTTCTGCTACAGAATTAATATATTTGCTTCTTTAGGGGACAGACACAGTTATCATTACTGCTACCAACACCACATTGAAATTAATTTTGGCTATGCATTCTGGTTGCCCATTTGGCTTTTATGTTTTTTATCTGTTTTGTTACTAATGTACCTGATGAGACAATTTTATAAATGCATTTATAATACTATACTGGATTTTCCCCCCTGTGGAAAGACCTCCCATCTCACATTGCTGAGATTCAATATAATTTCTGTATAGTGGAGACCACAACAACCTTGGCTTGCCCACAGACAGAACCTATTTCTGTGCTGTGGTTGTCTCCTGAAATATATTGTTATAAAGGGGCTTTTGGTGTTGGATGTTTAGCAGTTACACTCAGTGTTTTTAGAGGCAGGAAGCTAACAGTGGCAACTATGTAACTATTGGTTTTTCCTTTAGTGTCTAACCCAGGGACTGGCAACCTATGGCCCGGGGGCCGGTTAAGGCCCCGGGCCCTGGACTCTGGACTTACCGGCCCAGGCCAAAGGTTGCCGCCGTCGCTGCGCGCCATCACCGCGCACCGCCGTTGGGGCGCGTTTTCGGCCGCGCTTACTGCGATCGCCATTTTGGAAGTCAAAATGGCTGTCGCGACGTGTTTGCGCATGCGCAGTACTCTTGCGCATGCGCAAACGCGTCACAGCCACGATTTGGACTTCCAAAATGGCGGCCGCGACATGCGCCGTAGCGGCTGCGGCTATTCTCCCTCCTCTCGGCCCAGCCGAGACATGGGCTACGGGAGACCAGCCCAGGTCTCAAAAAGGTTGCCTGTCCCTGGTCTAACCAAATGCTTGCATATCTACAGCACATTTTTTTCTTTCTACCTTCCACATTTGAGCTTGTTAGATTAAATATTCTGCTTTAGATCCTTCCTCTGTGTCTGAGTGTTGTAAAGCTGTTTTGTTTAGAAAGGGATTAAGAAAAAATATTTGATGTACTCTGAAATATAGCATGCATTGTGAGTTTTATAGTCTCATTTTTTTCCGATTGCACCCATTGCTGTCTGCTGAACAGCTGTTTCCTTAAATCAGTATGGTAGAAAAATTTGTCAAAAGTGGGGAAGCAGTGGTATGTATCTACATGAAGGCATGCACACTAGAATTTTTGATTAACACAGGGGTAGGCAACCTTTTTGAGCCGGGGGCCGGGTTGTTGTCCCTCAGACAATTGGGGGGCCAAAGCATCAATATATATATATATATATAATTTAAAAAAATTAAAAAAATATGCATGCACACTCTCTCAGCCCCAGAAAAGCCATGGCAAAAACCCTGTGGAGATTTTGCCAAGAAAACCCCAAGAACAAGTAATAACAACAATAATCAATATCATCACGGCAGGCGGCGGCAGCAGGACCAGCCTAGGGCCGGTCCAAAGGTCTCGGGGGCCGCATCTGGCCCCCAGGCCTTAGGTTGCCTACCCCTGGATATCTTATTAAGCATTGTACAGGCTTTGAAATGAATAGGGGGCTCTTTCACAATTGGAATACTGAAATACAGTAATATCAAAAGTCTTAAGGCAGGGGTAAGAATCTTGTGGCCTTCCAGTTGTAGGACTACAACTCCTAGAATTCCTCACTATTGGCTATGACAGCTGGGGCTAATGGGACTTACAGCTTGGCAATAGTTGGGGTCTGTAGGATTCCCACTGGTACCCTACAGGATAAAAGAGAGAAAAAAAGTACCCTGCTGAAAACTTCAGATACTTTGGATACATACTACTTTGGTGTGACAAATGGATGAATTTCCTAGAAGCAATCATTGCAAGAAATATTTTGAGCTATTGTGTAATGAATAGGAAACACTGTCTAATACATTTGGCAGGAATGATGGGTTGACTTGGTCTGTTTTCCAGGTATTCCTTCCATTCTGTCTATTAGGTGCTTGAATGCCGATATTTGGAAGAAGACTTTGCTTTTATTGATTTGATTCACTTTGTCGCAGGTATTCATAATGATTGTTTGAAATGCAAATAGACACAGATAAATTGCACAGTAGCTAATTACTTGAATTTCTAAGAAAATGCCTTTGTTTGCCTCTTCTGGTTTTCTTAGGCACTTATCACACTGCTCCTTTATGTAGGTTGTTGTCACATCCACTATTTTTGTATTGCATTTCCCTCTTGACATTCCTATCACCAGTCTAACTTCCAGTGATATGTACTGCAGTTATACCTTTAATTCTCAGTGACACATAATGAATCAAATGGACAAAAAAATGGGCTGTAGCCCACCAAAGCATGTGTACTAATAAATTGCATAATGTTCAAAGTGCTTCTGGATATGTTGGTTCTGAGTAATTACCAAAATGATAACTTTGCCAAGAGAGCAATGCCATGGGATCAAGTAAGACATTGTCAATGATCAGTTATCCCATTTCAGTGCTAGGTAAGTTGTGTCTGAATGAAATCTTGTGAAATACTGAATCATGTGTCATTTACACAAGTAGAATGAATTATGTGTGTTTTTGCAGGTGTGGCTAAGTCTTGAAGTTGGGAATCTTTATTCCCCTTGTTTCCTTTCAGGCTTACCTAAAGAGTACATTAGTTTTTGTTTTGTCTTATTTATGTATTTTTCCTTCTTTCAGTGCATGCTGTTAGTACAACTTCACTGTGTGTCCTTCAGCGTGGCATTCTTTAATTGGCACTTATTTTGATCTGCTAGGATGCCGTAATCAGATTAAAGTTGTTTACACTTAGAACTTTTCTCTGCATAGTTTGAGTAATTTGGGACTTGGGTTGTTTGTCCTAAGTGTTGGGAACATTGACTGTAGCTAAACTGCACAGTTATGATTGTTTAATATGATTTTAACTATCATGGTTCCATTTTACAGATTTCTGGGATGTGTAGTTAGGAGAGAGAGCTCTAGTGCACTCCCTTGAGTTACAGCTCTAGAGCTCTCTAGTGAGGAATTTTAAGTGTCTCAACAAAGTATAAATTCCAGGAACCCATAAAATAGATTCTCCATGACACTGTATGACAGCTGGAGTGATGGTAGACTGTTCTAACTGTGTAGTGCAAATATATTGTCAGTGCATATTGTCAGTGCATCTTTCTGAAAGCAGAAGGCAGATTTCACCTGGCTTACTTTTTCAGGTCATCCAGAAGTTGCAGACTAAAAATAGTAAACCTTTAACCTACATTGGTGACTCTCAGACATAAAGTTATTGAACACTTCCTTCTTGTTTGCAGATGTACCAAACTGTGTCAGCAGAAACCTCTGGATATGAAAGATGATAATACTGAAAAGCATTGTCCTGTTACGGTGAATCCTTGGCATATGAAGAAAGCTTTCAAAGTGATGAATGAATTAAGAAGGTATTTCTTAAATCTTGAAATGCATGTGGTCTGGTTGTTTGTCTGGTTAACAGTTTGTGAGGTTTGCTAGAGGTAACATAGAGTCAAAGATAAAATTAGGGTGCAATTTTGAGCTTACTTGCTGTCAAAATTGTTATATAACAGAGAAGTGGCTATCTTAAGATCAATTGCATAGGGAAATATGGGTGTCACACAAGTCCAAAACACACTGCAGAAATAATCCAGTCTGAGACCTCTTTAACTGCCCTGGTTCAATGCTAGGGAATTCTGGGAACTGTAGTTTTGTGAGACATTTAGCCTTCTCTGCTAGAGAGCTCTGGTGCCACAATAACTTACAGTTCACAGGATTCCCTAGCACTGAGCCACAGCAGTTAAAGTGGTTTCAAACTGGATTATTTCTGCAGTGTGTTTTGGACCACAAATACACAATTCCATATGGCAGAAGTCTAGCTTTCTGTACTCATAATCATGCCACATTAGTGGCTTTAAACATGGGTTGTGAGCAAACACCTGTAAAACAGAGATATAGGGCCTTTGCAGACTGCCAGAAATAGTGCAAATTGAGTCCACTTTTAGGGTTAGGGTTAGGGAATCTGGGAACTGTATTTTATTGTGGCACCAGAGCTCTCTGACAGAGAAGGCTCAATGTCTCAGAAAAAAATACAATTCTCACGATTCCCTAGCACTAACCCTAACCCTAAAAGTGGACTCAATTTGCACTATTTCTGGCAGTCTGCAAAGGCTAATAGTGACTTCAAGCAGTGGGAAGTCTGTTGGGGAGATCTAGATGTGCTGTAATAACAATGGGCCAAGACAGGATATGGTAGGTATCCTGCAATATAGTGGGAGAGGAGAGTAAGTACTTGAAGCTTGGCTACTCCCTGCTTATTTTCTAAGAGCCTTATCACATGAGAAAAGAAAGTTGAAACTGAGCAGGAGAGTAGCAGTTTTCTCTGTGCTTCTCCGCATGCTGTCATAGCACTTCTTTCTCTTCCTGAGGGAGATGGTCATAAAAGTGTGCCTTTTGTCAAACAGATATTTCCAATGTGACACAAGGCACGCTTTTACAACCATCTGTCTTGGGAAGAGAATGGATGTGCCACAACAACATGTGGATAGGCACGGAGAAGGCAGGTTCTTTTTCCGTTCAGTTTTGGTTTTCTTTTTTCATGTGACGATAAGTCTCTAAGACTTGGCTATGAAAATGAAATGTTCATGGGTATTAACAAAGTTCTACATGTGCAAGCCTTCAACTAGAGCTTGGAAAATGTTGCCTGTAAATTCTGAGAGTTGTAGTTCAAAAAAGTATTGTCTCCAAAGTCCTGCCTTCAACAAATTGGACAATCATTATTCATTTTGAAAGCTGTATGAAAAACTCCCCAGCGTGAGTAATTAGTCTGTTCACTGTCTTGCAGATCCTGTGTTATTTACCACTCCTGTTCTTCTGCTGTCTTTTCCCATGTAGTCAAAATTTGCTGTGTGATGTGACGATAGTAGCTGAAGAAATGGAAATTGCCGCACATAGAGTTGTGTTAGCAGCTTGTAGCCCTTACTTCCATGCCATGTTTACAGGTACCACACTTCTCTTCTTGTTTGTTAAAACTAAAACACAACAAAGATCATACTGCAATTAGGCAAGTTCTCTTTCCCAGTGGATTTCTTTAATCCACTGGTGGGCAAAGCGCATGTCACATATGGCCTGCAGGTGGGCATTTGCAGCCTGTGAAACTCCCACAAAATCCCAGTGTGTGTGTTTGTGTCTTTAAGTTGTCAGTTGACTTATAGTGACTGTCAATTTCATAGAGTTTTCTTAGCAAGGAGTACTCAGTTTTGCCAGTTCCTTTCCCATAGGCTACAGCACCTGGTATTTGTTGGCAGTGTCGCATCTTAGTACTTACCAGGGCTGACCCTTCTTAGCTTCTAAGATCAGATAGCATCTAGTGCCTTTTGTATATTTAGGTGGTCCAGCTCTCCCCCCCCAATCCCATTCCCCCCTCATGCCACCAAATACAATGGTTTAAAATTTATTATTATTTTAGCTGTGTTTCTAATTTAATCCTTTTTTTTGGGGGGGGGAACTATTTATCATGTTTGTTTGTTGTCGGGACTGTTTTTACTTATGCTAACAACGGAAGCCTCCTTGACTGCCGTGGCAAAAAGCGGGTTACAAAAATAAAGTTTATTATTTACCCTCACAACCCGCCTTGAGTCCTATATTGGGAGAAAGGCAGGATAGAAGGAGGAAGAGGTGGAGATGATGATGATATAACCTTCCGACAACGTTTAACCCTCAAGCCTGCATCAAAACAGCAAAAAAACAACAACAAGAAGAAGCTAAAAACAAAATCAGAAGTGATGGTGGCAGGATTTTATCAGTGCTGCTCTTGTGAGAGGCCAAGGAGTGAAAATGGGCTATACTCCTTCAGTTGCCCACCCTTGCTTTAATAATATACTACTATGGGATATGCAAGAATAAAGAACTGTTTAAACATGTTTTAGTAGATTATTATTTTAAAAAATAATAATATGTGCAGCGCCTTAATGAATGAGTAAACTGTATCTCAATCTGGCATGAGAATATAACAGTTTTATGGGTTGTTTCATTTACACATGCAACCATCAGTGCGTAAAGCATGCCTTAGTGAATTACGGATCTTTAAAGCCAGAAGACTGCAGTGGTCATAAAATGGGGAAATCTAGACAGAGGATGGCAGGCAGAGTATTGAGACAGTAGTTAAAATACTTGGAGACTGAAAATGTTAAGGCACAGAAAGGCCTGAATGATTTGGGGATCTTGTTGCTAGAGCACATTTTTCAGTATTTTTTGCCTAACTTCAAATGACAGCTGGACTGTGTGGCTTCCCATAAGTCTTCCATGCCAGCTGGATTTTTGCCTGTTTGTATTCTCCACACGCCAAGCCGTGTGTTCCAGGCAGAAATGTCAGTGGGCATGCAGGACCCAAGAATGACCTACATTTGTGTCTGAGATTAGTTACTTCCGTATGGTTTATGGTAAATGTCAGTTCATCAGGAAAGTACCAATTCTGAACTAAGCTTCCCTTTTCTTTATGGTTCATGGGTTCTTTCATTTTCAGACCAAATTATCTAGTATATGTGTTATTCTAATTAGAATGTTCTCCTAAAAGAAATAACTTACATGAACAAGATTTTTTTAAAAAAGAGGAATCTCATGCATATTTGGTTACCACTGGGTAACCTGCTCTGATGTCATAACACACATGTCATAACATGTCAACATGGCATATAAGCAAAATTGTGGAAATTAGACTCTAGCTAGAGTCAGTGTTCCAAAAAGGAGTGACATACAATCTTGTGGTCTTCTGCTCACCACCTGGCTAGTATTTGGGTATAGAGAGTTTCTTTATATCTCGTGTTCCCTGATGAGTAATTCTATCTCATGCAATAGCTCCAGGTTGCTATGGGTTGTAAAAGTTGCTGAGGCTTTTCCCATTGTTCAGCAGCAGCAATTAAATATGCATTACATCTGCATTATGAAAGGCGCTGGCTTTTTTTGGTTTTGGGGTGTTGTTCTGAAACCACTCCTGTAAACATTTACTCTAGCCTCACAGATGGTCTTTATGACCAGTGTTCCAGCCCCCACAAGCTTGTGCTACATGTTTCTCTCTTTTCTGAGTAGAAGTGACATTGTTTTGAGGAATGATGAGTCAAATGTTGCTAATATTAATTCTTGTGTGTGGTGCTGGAAGTTTCTAGGACAGTTTCTACTGCCATCACTCAAATGCATTCAAGTTGATGGCATCAACTTGCTGATGTACTTCTGGGTTTATAAATACTTCAGTTTGTCTTATTTTTCCATGTATGGTTATCATTTGCTGAATTCCATGTGCCTTTGAAGTACTTAGTCCTGGAATTATGGGGGGACATAACAGCCTGATCAGTATCTAAGGTGATGAAAAACTTAAGCAACCTGAGTAGCAAGTGCAAGTAAACTTGATGCTTGCTCCATAATTCAATTTGCTCTCTAGATTTTTAGGATGTGTGGCTGCTGTCATCAAAAAGGCAACCTAATCAACATAGCATCGTGCTGAAAAATTGTCTTTCTTTTTTCCTCCTTTTTTTGGAGGAAACAGAGAGCTAAATTTTTCTGCTATGTGATAAAAAATCAAATGTGATGAAGTACAGCATATTGATATCAACTGCCAGTGCCTCATTAAATTAACAGAGCTATACAACCATGTATTATAGGTGAGATGAGTGAGAGTCAAGCAAAGAGAGTTCGAATAAAGGAAGTTGATGGCTGGACGCTTAAGATGCTCATAGAATATGTTTACACTGGGGAAATTCAGGTAACAGAGGAAAATGTACAGGTGAGTGGGATGATTCATTTGACTCACCCTGTAACAGTCTGGCACAAACAAGAGAACTTTTCTGCTCCATTAGGATAATGACATTTTATAATGATGCTTATTTTTAGCATCTTAGTCATAACAAGGATATGCGCATTTTAATAGCCTTTGTGTGATCATATAGCACTTCTTGCTTTGGTTCAGAATAATTGATAAGAGACCTTGAATGTGTTTCCCCTTTAAAGTCACATCTGCTAGTTATAACTCTTAACCTATTTTGTAATTGTGTAGAAAAAAATAATGGAAGGGGCTGGAAGAGGTAGACAAAATTATACAGTTTGAAACACACATGATACAGTATGCTGCATTCAGGTATAAGTTGGTGCAAATGCTTATACGCAGATGGCTCAAGACACATTGCTTCATGAGATAGAGCAGCAAATAGCATCACTTCATTCTCCCTGGCAAGTCAAGTGCTAGATTGTCTTCTGAAGCTGAAAGTTGTGCCTATGTCTAAAGTCTGCCACTAAAATACAGTAATAATACATTTTAAAAACCTGACCACTTGCTGCTCTTTTTTTGTCAACTGAAATAATCTGCCTGATAAAACTGCCTCCCTTTGCCTAAAGGTCAGACTGGCTCTGCTTGAATGGTATAACAAAGTCAGTATGTATTCTAGTGAAAAAACTAAATGAAACATAAGCTCATCTGTATCATCCTCCATGAAACATTATGCCCAGTGATGCTGTCTTTATGAAAGTAGGTTTTTGTGCATTTTTCGGGCTGTAAAGCCATGTTCTAGAATGTATTCCTGATGTTTCTCCTGCATTTGTGGCTGGCATCTTCTGTATGAAAGGTTTAAACCAGGGGTAGGCAACCTTTCCCCTTTAAGGGCCGAGGGACTTCAGCTCCCAGAATCCCAGGAGCTATTGGCCAACATGGCTGAGGCTTCTGGGAGCTGAAGTCCCTCGGCCCTTAAAGGGGAAAGGTTGCCTACCCCTGGTTTAAACCTAATAATGGCACGTTGTAGCAGGTGCATTGGAAATCACAGGGACACTAATCTAAACCTAGTGTTTCCATGCTTTACAAGATGATGTAAGTGAGGCATGGCCCTACCTAGAGAGTGGTGAATAGAACTAGGTATCTTTAGATCGGGGTGGGCAGCACATTGCACCCCTCAAGTGTCCTTGATGAAAGAGCAGCAAAAAAAACCCTCTGCTTTTCCTTTAATTTTGCCATTATGCCACCAGTTGGTTGAGCATCAAAACACCTCTTACACAAGGCATTTCCACTTTAAAATAAGTCCTACCAGGAGCCGTATGTGACATTTTTACTGCTTAAGAAATTACTGTGAAATGTTACTGTCGCTTCCTTGCCATCATTCACAAGGAAAGAAACCCAGTAGTTGGTTTACAAGATACCAGACACCAATCCTTTTAGCCAGTGAAGGCACTTGGGTTTCACTCTGCAAATGTTTCTTTCTCACCTTACTAACTCTTTTGTGCATACTGCATATACTGTTCAGTGCTTGAAGTACTCGAGTTCAAGTGATGCGTTTAATGTAATTACTTGGCTACCAGGACAAACAGCAATGTTTAGTTCTAGTCTTCGTGATGTTCTCAGCCATTCCTCTAAAATGAAAGTTCGTTTACATTGCTTTTTAAACTCCTCATTCAGTTTTATGTGGTGTTCTTCTCAGAATCATAACCTAACATGATATTCACAACAGCAACTATTTTAACCAGCCTTTAACTAATAATCAAGTTTAGACTTCCTTTTTTCTAGAATTGTTTTTTTCTGCGCAGCAGGCATCTCTGTATATTTGCAATATGGGTTGTGTGCTTTTTTTGAGACCAAACAGATGTGATAGTAGCAGTTGTAGATATGTAAATACAGTTGACCCTCTGTATCCATGGGTTCACTCATCA
>CM034708.1:59094407-59110238 GCA_020142125.1 Phrynosoma platyrhinos
GAATAGAGGAACTTACTCAAAACTTAACATATTGTCTTTCCAGGCTTGTTCTTCTCTCTGTTTTTCAAATGCTGCCTTTTGGAGTTAATTTATTTGGTCTTCGGTTAAACTTAGATTTCTTTGTTAAAGGGGGAAAAACAGCAAAATCAGAAAATAATAATTCTCTTGTTTCTGTACAGGGCATATTGCCTGCAGACCTTTAGGCTACATTTCCAGCTAGCGCAATGACTCCAATTTTTGAGGCTGTCTCCAAATTATGTTTTTGAACCCCATGTCATATTCTGTAACTGGGATCTTGCTGCAAATTACACTTTGTGAATTCATGGACAATAACTTATTTTATGCAGAAAAATAACCTTTCTCATGGGACCAAAATAATCAAATTTGATTGATTTTGTAAATGAGCTTTTGTTATTGCAGAATGTGTTGCAGTGCTTGATATGCATGCATTATAGGCTGCACCAAGTAGCTGTTAGCATCTGAAGTGAAAATCAACTGTAGTATAGCTACTGAATCTACATATATTATTATTATTAACTTTTCCCCAAGAATGACAATCAAGGTGGCTTACATGTTAAAAAGATTCCAATTAAAACACCCCAAAAGTCAACATTAATACTCAATTTTATTAAAAATATTAAAAGCACACACTTTTAAAAATTTAGATGTTAAAAATTCAACTTGAAACAATATAATTCTTACCAGCCCTTTCCTTAAAAGCCTTCAACTCTCAAAGCCTGTCTGAATAAAGTTTTTTTTCCTGCCAACAGAAAGAGAAGCAATTCTAGTCTCCTTAGGGAGGAATTCCAAGGTCTAGGGGTAACCACTGAGAAGGCTGTCTCTCATGTTCCCAGCAAACATAACTGTGAATCATTGTTGTCATCATCATCTACATAAAACAAAATATCTCTTTTATTGCTCTTCACCTTCTGGCTGTGTTATTTTTCTAAAGAATTTATTTCTCTCCAAACAGAACAGCACTTTACAGAAGTTGTACTTGGTGAGGAGTTTCTGAACCTGGGTATAGAACAGGTGTGCAGCTTAATATCCAGTGACAAGCTGACAATAACATCTGAGGAAAAGGTAAAATGACTTTCCCTTTAACCAGGTTGCAATTTTTTTTAATCATGAGGCCAGATCAGATGGAATGGACCATCATTCATGTGTCCATCTATCTATTGTTAGACTCTAAAAGGCATTCACAATTCCTTGAATCATCCCCTGCCTTCTGCACCGTCTGATATTGCAAGGCTATTCTTCCTAGTCCAGTGGCCATTTTCGGCTAATTCTAGTAGATCACCTTTTCAACTTTATTCATTTATTTATTTATTTGATTTCATACTGTCCTTCAAGCACTGTGATTACTGTCATTTTGGACAAAAAGATCATATGAGAAAAATTCAAAAAAAAAGAAATAAAAGCTCTACAAATATCTGACACAGAAGAACATAAATGAAAGTACTTGGTCAGCCTCCCCAGGTGCTGTAAAAAAAGAAGAACCTCTTTCTAGATTCCACCTACCTTACCATGTATGATTGGTATGCCTGCCCAAGAGCCACTGAAAATTATAGTACAGGCTGGGTCTCCCTTATCCAAATTGTTTGTGATCAGAAGTATTTTGGATTTTGGAATATTTGCATAGACATAATGAGATACCTTGGAGTTAAGACCCAAGTCTAAACATGAAACACATTTATATTTCATATATACCTTGTACACATAGCTCGAAGGTAATTTTATACACAATATTTTTAATGATTTGTGCATGAAGCAAAGGTGGTGTACATTGAACCACCAGAAAGCAATGGTGTCACTTTCTCAGCCACCCATGTGGACAATTCTGGATTTTGGAATATTTTGGATTTTGTAATTCTGGATAAGGGAGACTCAACCTGTGGTACACAGGCTGACTGATTTAGAAACAGAAGATTCTTCAGATACATGGATCCCAAGATTTGTAGGACTCTAAAGTTATGCAACAACACTTTGAACCAGGCCTGTATTGGTTTTAGTGTACTGTAACTAGTGGTGTTCTTTCAACTAAAATGTGTTCTCATCAGTTGATCTTAATTAGTAGCCAGGAAGCTGTATTGTGTAATAACTGCAATTTCTGGGCAGCCTTCAAAGGTAGCCTTTTATGTTCAGCACATTGCAGTAGCCCAGTGTGGAGGATACTGATGCATGGGGGAAAATGTGAACAACATAAAATAATTCTTGCAAAACCTATGTGGAGATATCATAATTACTTGAATACAGATAGCAGTGCAAGGCACCATCATATGACACCAAATGTGGGCTGAAATGTAGGTTAAGCAAGCCATGTGCTGAGTTTGGGCATATGGCAAAGCTGTTGTGATCATTTTGCTTTGCCAAATGCCCAGGTCTTGTGTGGGTTTCTTCCCTCGGTGAGGACTGACACTTTGTTTGTAATATCATAATCCAACTTCGAGACTTGGCAGGAATGCAGTACTGTCAGCCCACATCTCGGCCTGCTGGTAGAATTATGTGATTGTTACTATCCTTTGACAAAAATTATCACCAGATCATCTTTTGGGGAGGGTACCTTAATTTAATTTGAACTAAACCTTTATTAAGTATCTGCATAGACTTCACACACACACACATATATATACATAGAAAGAGAGACCATTGTAATATTATGTAAAATCCTTCTTGGATTGTGTATGCCAACAGGATTGTAGCTTTAATGAGGCCACCGAGAACCAAGAGGGAATGTGTCAGCTAAGGATGTCAAAATCTGTCACTTCCCTTTCTACTGAATGTCTCAGAACTCCACTGGCATTCTCATTTGCTTTCCTCTTTAGTTGTGAGACTTTTTTTCTTCTCAAAGGAGAATTTATGTGTACTGTATTTTGTTATACACTTTCACTAGAATATCCTCTAACATATCCAATAAATATCCATTTATTTTCCCAGTGATTAAGGCATGCTAGTGCGATTTTTAATATATACATTTTAAGTAAGACATGTTTTATATGCATACATGATTGTGTACACATTTTTATCTACTAAAATGCATTACAAGCCTTGGAAATATTGGAATTTCCAGAGTAAAATGCTCTGTATCTCCTTGCTCATCTTGGGAGATGTAGAATTGATATTTTCATAAAGAAGTACAAACTCAGCATAATTCTTTTCCATTCTTATAACAGTCCAGTCGTCCCTTCTGATTCGTGGGGGATCCATTCCGGACCCCCTTGTGAATTGGAAAAAATGCAGATATTCAAAGCCAATTGGTTAAAATGGGCGTGCGCACGTGGGCACCATTTTGTTCATCCCCACTTGCCGTCCGTGAAGGAGCGAGACTGTGGACTCCAAGTCTGTGAACAGGGAGGAAAGAGTGTATACTGAAGATAACCTTAAGATTTTCAAAAGTACAGAAGACTTTCCATTTAACAGAAAGGGAGGGCAAGGCAATTCCACTTGGCTTTCTAAATCAGGCTTTCTAAACAAGATTCCTGATGAGGACTGACCATGCCAGGCTGAAAAGAGAAACAAAACAAGTTGCAGTGCCATTGAACTCATGGCTTTATGAGTATGTTTGAATGGACATGAATAGAACTGTGCTATTATAAAATAATGGAAGTTTTTGAATAAATCATTTGGAAGTGCATATTTTTGGTTTTCTGGAGAAGTGTGAGAAGCATACATGGAGGTGCTATATTTTTGCACATATTGGCTGTGTGGATGGGTCAACAAAATTTGTATTAGAATACGCTTTATAAAATAGCAGCTCTATGAATAACTTCAGAGCCAGTGTGGTATAGGGGTTTGAGTTTTGGACTAGGACTTTGGAAGACCAGGGTTCGAATGCCTACTTGATCACGGAAGCTGACTGGGTGCCATTTCGGAAGTTACATTCTCTTAGCCTTGGAGGAAAGCAAATGCAAATCACCCCAGAAGACTACCTTGTTCAGGGAGGCATTCCCAGGCACTGTCTGATATACATTTACTTTTTCTGTCATTTGGGTAGACAGTGGATGTTGCTAATAAATTGTTGTAATTGGTTTTTGTTTTTGTTTTGCTTTAATTGACTTTTATGATTTTACCTATTGTTTGTATTTTAGATTGTACAGCTTTAGCAGATTTTGATTCTATTTTATGCTTGATTGTCTCTTTGTACAGCACTGTGTACATTGACAGCACTTTAGAAATAAACTTTAATAATAATAATAAGAAGAAGAAGAACCCCTGTAGATAGGTTCACCTTAGGGGCACCATAAGCTAAAAATGATGTGAAGGCACATGACAAAAACATTATTCCCCCTGCCCCCGTGCATAGCACATGAATGATATTGAAGTTAAAATCCAATATTAGAAAATTTCTTCATAGTGTGACATTTTTATAGTGCCCATGTCCCCATTCTCATTGGGACTCTCAATTACAGCTTCTTTGTTGTAGCTTATTAATTAAATAATACGGAAGTGTTTAATCAGTACATTTTAAATGTCTTCACTATTTGCCCCAAACTCAGTATATTAAGGATTCTGGTGTAAAAATCCATAATTTACTGAACAAAATTAAGATTGGTTCAAATGAACAAAATTCTGTTTTTGGTATGAGGTTAAATTAATTCAGAATGGCAGCCTTAGTTTTCATTTTCCTTTATATGCAGTTGGATCACTTTTGCTAGATTTCAAGCCTAGTTGGCTCAAGTAAATAGGTGTTTTACCAATCATGATGCTATGTAATTCTTCTTGCATATCCTACATTTGTTGCTGTTGTATGCCCCCAAGTCATTTTTGACTTATGGTGATCCTTAGGTGAACCAACCTATTATGGGTGTTTGGGTTTGTTTGTTTTTTGTTTTTGTTTTGGTTTTTTGTTTGTTTGTTTGTTTGTTTTTTGGCAAGTTTCTTCAGAGGAGATTTGCCATTGCCATCCTCAGAGGCTAAGAGAGTGTGACTTGCCCAAGGTCAGCCAGTGGATTTTTACGCTTGAGTGAGGATTTGAACCCTGATCTCCAGAGTCATAGTCCAGTGCTCAAACCACTGCACCATGCCGGCTCTCATATCCTTCATACTTACCTGGAAATCAATCCCACCAAGGCGAGTGAGACTTACTTCCAAGTAGAAATGTGTAGGATTGCTTTGTGAATTGTGCCTTATAAACAGAGCCTTTACATCTTCAGTATTCCCTCCTAGAGATCTGTCTTGTGAACGCTTTACAAACAGTAAAATGACTTAGTTTTCTACCTGTTCTGAAAGTGTGACTTTCTACATGTTACCTCCTGAGGTGTGTGCTCTGCCATTAAATTCCATACTGTACACTGGTTAATTGTTAAAGTGCCACAAGAGTCTTCCTTATGTTTGCCACCATTTATTAGATTCTTGAAGATGGAAGCAGGCTCCCATTTAACCAAGCGCTTTTCAAACCAGAGAGCTTGGAATCCCTTGCTGTTACCTCAACTTATCTCTCAGCTCTGGCAAGGAGAGCTTAGAGACACAGTGGTCTGTTGCTCATTCTTTTTGCAGCAGCTGTTCTTTGAGCAAAGAGAGAGGCTCTTTATCATGGCTTATGAGAAGAATGGTAAGGAGAAGGTGATGGGAAAGAGAGCCCTTTGCACAGATAGCAGCCACAGCCAGGATGAGCAAAGATGCCCCCACCCAAAAAAACTGATATCTTTATTATTATTATTATTATTATTAGCATTATACCCTGCTCTTCAGCCAAAAGGCTATGTAATAAAATGTGGCTAGCTGTTTGTCTTTCCCTCACTTCTAAAGGATGCAGACACTCTTGGTAAGGGACCCTTCTTTATCTTATTTCCAGAAACGCCGGTAGCAAAGCATTAAATCTAACTAATGTAAATGCTTTTTTGAATTTGGGAACAATCAAGTTGGCCAGATAATTTGTGGGCACAAATCCCCCCCCCCCCCCCCCCGTTATCCCTGAAAGCAGGAAGCATTTTTTATTTTATTTTTTGGCTAAGGAATAGTAATGAGGTTAGACTTAGGTGATTTGGCAATTCTTATTCCAAATTTACCATTTCACCTTTATATCCAAAAGCTAGGAAGAACACTAATAGTGAATCCGGGATTCTGTATTTTTCACAATACCCTTTTTCTCTTTTGTCTGAAAGTTGTTAGTTAAGATCAGCGGGACCACAGGGGGTGGGAAATGCTTGCTCTGCCTGGAAATTTATCTTTCAAGCCTCTACAGAAGTTTATCCTGACACTTTCCATAGGATTGTATTGGGCACACAACTCAGAAGTTCCAGTATGTGTCTCAGAAATTTAGTTCAACTGACTTCCAAAGAGGCATGGAAGCACAAAACAGGGAGCCATACAATATTTGATGTATGATGGGCAGTACCTGAAGCCAGGTAAGTTATTTGGCTATATGAAGTAGAAAATCCCACAAGCACCTTTCCGCCTACAGCAAAGTTAAAGCTCAAAATAAATAAATAAATTTGAGCTTTAACTACGCTGTAGGAGGAAAGGTGCTTGTGGGATTTTCTACTTCATATAGCTAAATAACTTACCTGGCTTCAGGTATTCCCCATGGGTGAGAGGAGAAGGCCACTTGCTCTTCTGCCTCAGGCAGCAAACTATCTTGGGTGCAGTTCAAGATGAAGGCAGTTTTGATGTGACACCCCCTTCTAGACTTAAGATCTTAGTGCTGTCTTTCAGAGGCTGGGAGTTGCTGTGGATAGCATTTGCTGATAGGCAAACTTTTTCTTTGTGTCCAAGCATTGGGGGGCAGTTCTGTCTGATTCTCTAGCCACCCCTGTTGTTCTGTCCCCTGGTATAAGTGCCTCTTTCTACCACTTTGAATTCCAAAACCTGAGAGAGTAGGACCCATTAAAAGAATCATAGGTGAATGTTTCCAAACAGAAAAATGTGAAAAACTCATAGCGTGTCTTGTGTTATGGAAGGTATTTGAAGCAGTGATAGCTTGGGTTAACAACGACAAAGATGTGAGACAGGAGCTCATGGCCCGCTTAATGGAACATGTTCGCCTGCCATTGCTCTCCCGAGAGTATTTGGTTCAGGTAAGTAAAAAGTAAGCATTTCACATCCACTCTTTCCCTCTTTCTGTACTGTGATTCTGTTAGATAAATAACTGTATTTTAAGTAGCATAGGATTAAAGTGTGTTAAGCATTAAGCAAAGGGAACTGCTTATCATTGTGAGCCGCTACTCTTGTCAAAACAGTGGTCCCTCCACATTCGCTAGGATTGAGGACACAACACCCTCGTGAAAGTGGAAAATCGCAAATAACAAAAACACTGCGTTTTTACCTGAGAGAACACCTCTCTAGGAATCTCTAGGTCCTCTAGTGCAACTCTTGGTCAACATCTGCCAGACATTGACCATAGAACTTTGCTGGAGGAGCTACAAATGCGTAGTGGATTGATCTGTCTAGGAATCTCTAGTAGGCCCTTCAGTGCAACGTTTGGTTAAAGTTGACCATAGAGTTGCATGAGGACCTACCGTATTTTCTGGCGTATAAGATGACCCGCGTATAAGACGACCCCCCCCCATTTTCCAGTCAAAATATAGAGTTTTAGCACCTCTATCCTCATTATCCTTATATCTGGCGTATAAGATTTTGCAGGTTAAAAAGTAGTCTTATACGCAGGAAAATAAGGTAGAAATTCTCTGAGAGAACATATTAATACAATCTGTAAATAATCAAATCCGCAAATGTGGAGGGACGACAGTACTTCATCTTTCTGGAATTTGGTAAAGCAGTGTGTATAACTAGCAGATGTATCCAGCTTTACACGAGTTAGAAAGCCCATAGTTCTCCACTCTGACACTTTTCTCTTTCCCTCTGCTTTATCTTCCCATCCTTCTTGCTGACTTTTCTCTTGGGTGTGAATTTTATACGATGTAAATTTTTTATCATTTGTAAGCCACCTCGATTGGTTTCAGAGGGGCGGGGTATTAAATAAAAATTTATTATTATTATTATTATTATTATTATTATTATTATTATTTGTCTCTCTTGGTGTAATTTCAGCCTTTTCATTTTCATACTCCCCCCCAGCCACCCCATTTGAAAAGTTTGGAAACCCAGCAGAGGGAAAGTATTATGTGGAACAATTTATCTGATTTCTTGGAGAAATGAATATTCTAGGCCAGATTCTAGCTTCCTCTCTGATGGTTAGGACAGATAAGGAAAGTTGGCCACCTAGTGTCTGGAAATGGAACTATGAGCTGCAGAAATATTTTAATTAACTAAAATTAATTACTCCGTTTTAAAAAGAGTACATCCCCCCAGTGTTCCCTTAGCATGCATGCCAAATCTCAGGTTTGTTAGGCTGCATCTGCACTGCAGAAATAATCTAGTTTGACACGAGAGCTCTGATGCTGCAACAAACTACACATCCCAGGATTCCATAGCATTGAGCCATGGCAGTTAAAGTAGTAGCAAACAGGATTATTTCTACAGTGCAGATGCAGCCTTAGTTTCACAATCTTGTTGGTGTGGCAAAGACACCGACATCCATGCACTCCTTTATTATGATCAAATGCATTCTGATTTTTTTCTGTTGCATGTCATGGTGGATATGAAACTTATGAGAATAGAAAACATAGGATGAGTGAGTAAATCAATATAAATGGTAAAATTCTCAAATCTGAAGTTCCCATCACAAGTGGATTTGGTTAAGAATAATGTGAGGATACCAGAATAAAATACTTTGGTTCTTTGTATACTTGTGTGTGTATTCCTGCCTTCCAGTTTCTGTTGAAGACATTAATATTTGTTGTGTGTGTGTATTTGTATTGGGCTCTTTAAAAAGTATTTGTCCCTCTTTAATTTTCTTGGATTCCATTGTTTGTATAAGTTATCCTGATGTTCTCTGAAGAAGGTATGGGGGGATGCATAGGAAATGTGTATCATAACAGGATAAAATTCTAAGAGATAGCTCACAACTAGGTGTAGCTAATCCTATTCCATTATATTTTTTGCAAGGGCATAGTTTCTCTACTCTTTCTCTGTTGTAGCTTGGCAGCAACTACCTTCTTGAACTTGACTCTAATTGTTAGGAAAATGTGTTTAAATCTCTTAATTTAACAAAGCCAAGAGATCTGGCATAAGGCAAATACTGAAATGAGAACTGCACATTCCACCAAATTAGATTAGTCAGTATGCACTCATATAGCAGAATTTGTTGAGACTGTGTCAATATGTTCAATGCACAGAGAGTCGAAGAGGAGGCACTTGTTAAAAATAGCAGTGCATGTAAGGATTACCTCATTGAAGCGATGAAGTATCATTTGTTGCCACTTGAACAAAGAGCTCTAATGAAAACCACACGAACAAGACTGAGAACACCTGCCTGTCTTCCAAAAGTAAGAGTCATCATTGGCTTCCCGGCTTCCCTTTTGTGTTGCTTTGTGTTTTACGAGAAAATGTTAAAGTATGTTGAACAGAGGGAACAAATGAATGAAATCATATGGTCTTTTAATTCTTTATTGACAATTTGATCACTTCAGAACAGTGTAAAAAAGTAACATAAAGTGATTAAATCAGCTAGTCATTGTTATCTTGTTGCACATAAATTGTTTTATTGAATAAGTCCATTTACATATACAATTTAGAACAGCCGTCTAGTTATTTCTGGGTTTTCCAATTTCAGATTCATCAGAGTTTTGTAGACTAAAACTTATTTTAATTTAATTATATCCCACCTTTCTCCTAACAAATTTTTTCAACGTGGCCTCAAGTGGCCATCAGATGTCCATGAAATGAACCTCAACCTTTTAGTGAAATAGTACAGAGGCATTTGTTGCCACATAAGTCACAGACATGAATGGTTAGGAGGATCATGTAATAGAAAATCTTTTAATAACAGTGTTGTATATCATTATCTAAGTTAGAGGTGGGAATTATACAGCCCAATTCACAACAGCCCTTGCCATCAAATCCAATCGGGTGAGGCATACTGGGAGTTTTATTTTGGCAGCAACTGGAAAGCCACATGAATTCCAGTTGTTTAGTTCCAACTAGAGTAGACCCACTAAATCAAATGTTAATTTGCCAAATGTTGTGTCCCCATTAATGGAATGACTACTCTGATTGGGACTGATCATGGGATTTAGGCCAATGAAATACTAGGTCATAGCAAAAGGAGGTGATTTGTGTATAGAAGTGAGAAGACATTTCAGTTCTTTATGTATCACTGGTGATGGTGAAATCTAGTTTCCAGAGAATCTCTTCAGAAGAAGTCTCAAAGGAAAAGATGACTAAAGTTTTTGAGGGAACTACAGATGGTTCCCAAGAAGTTATTCTGATATCTTTACCCTCTTGTGAGGTGCTAGGCCAACTGGCATGGCTGCTGTATATTCACATCTGGAGCTAGGTGTTTATGCTTAACTTAAGCCACTTATGCCCTTGCCATTTGAGAGTGCTGAGAGATATGGCATTTTTGAGATTTGGAATGGCAGTTCTCCTATGGTTTCTTAATCATGTTGGTTGCTCTTTCAAGAGAGGATAATTTCTCTATTGTTGTTGGTATGAATGCAAATAAGCAATTGGGTTAATTACTTGTTGTTTCTTCCTTTGAAGCTGATGGTGGTGGTTGGAGGACAAGCACCGAAAGCTATCCGCAGTGTAGAATGTTATGATTTTAAAGAAGAGCGTTGGCACCAAGTAGCTGAGCTGCCTTCCAGAAGATGCAGAGCAGGTAGCTTTATGTCTTCTCAAACTGGTGTTGTTGAAAGCTGGATTGACATACCTAATACATAAATTAAAGAACATATAGCTCCAGGGTTATAACATTTTGAAACCTCATTTGTAGAGATCAAAAACTTAAACATAGGTAGTGAGATAGAGCATTCTTTCTTTCAGGAGTGGTATACATGAGTGGCCTTGTCTTTGCTGTTGGTGGATTCAATGGCTCCTTGAGGGTCCGCACAGTGGATTCATATGATCCAGTGAAGGACCAGTGGACAAGTGTTGCTAATATGCAAGACAGAAGAAGCACTTTGGGAGCTGCAGTATTAAATGGACTTCTGTATGCTGTGGGAGGATTTGATGGGAGCACAGGTATATAATCTTTCCTTAAAACTGTACTGAACATTTGGAGTTTTTTCTTTGAGGAAGAAGTCTTTTAGATTGTGTAGCTTTTCTGCACCCCTCATTCTTGTTACCTTCAAACACATTAGGAAGTCAGCTTTTATGAAAAGAAGACAGTATACACTAACAATAGGTCACCCACTGAAATATGACACTTTCTTAAATCCACAACATAAAAGATCCAAAGTTCGAATTATTTTGAAAGTTTTTTTTTTCTATTTCTTTTGCACTGGGGTTCTTTTTCCATCCCTGAATTTTCAACTAGTGGTAAAAAATCCATCATAGAGAATCAGCTCTTCATCATGTATCAAATACGTTATAGATGATTTCTTGTGTTTGTGCACACAATATTTCAACTAAGACCTTCAATTTAATGTTACTCTTATCTCTGTTAGTAGTTAAATATGTCTTTATTTCATGAATGGAAATATGTTATAATTCCCCTAGATTATTCATAGAAAAGTAAGACAATAATATTTGCACATTTCCTAGCTTTCTATTCTGCTTTATTACAGGGTTATCCTCAGTAGAAGCCTATAATATGAAGACTAATGAATGGTTTCATGTGACTCCAATGAACACAAGAAGAAGTAGTGTTGGTGTAGGTGTAGTTGGAGGTGAGGTATCTTTGGACTAATCTGAGTTTGCTATCTATATGACATGTTTTTCACAGCCTAACAAATCAACTGTATTCATAGGAAAGATTTCTTGCAACCTATAATTTGATGGCTGCAGAGTGCAACTCTCTCAGTATTAGGCTTACGAGCACCCTCTGCTGGGTTATTTTATGAATTTCCTTTCCTGCTCACCTTAGTTTCTGCTTGTGACAAAGAATAACTGGAATGCCACTGCCTGCTATAGAAACAAACTACTGTGGTCCAGTTTTATAGAATTTATCTAAATCGTTTGTTGTTGTCGTTGAGTCAATCTCAGGTCATGGTGACCCAGTCGATGGGACATCTCCAAGACTTTTTATCCTCCATTACTATGCTTAGTTCCTCTAAACCCATATTCATGACTTCCCTAATAAAGTCCACCCATCTAGCATGCAGTCTGCTTTTCTTTCTACTTCCTTTTCCTAGCATTATTGTCTTTTCTAATGAGTTGTGCCTTCTCATGACATGGCCAAAATATGATAGCCTTAATTTTAATAATCTTGGCTTCCAGAGGGAGTCCAGGCTTGATCTGTTCTAGGACCCATTTGTTTGATTTTTGGCTGTCCACAATATCCTCAACACACTTCTCCAGCACCATATCCCAAATAAATTTATTTTCTTCTTCTCCATTATCTTAATTGTCCAGCTCTCACACCCATACATGGTTATAGGGAATATAATTGCTTATAAGGTTCTAACTTTCATGCTTATTTGTATATCTTTGCTCTTTAGGATCTTTTCTAGTTCTTTCATAGCTGGCCTCCCCATTCTCAGTCTTCTTCTGATTTCTTTAGATCATCTAAATGGTACATTTTACTGAATGACTTCTCAGGCTACCAGGTGCTTTCTTATAATCTAGATTAAAATTACCACCAAAAAAAAGGGGCGGGGGGAGAAATGTCTACTACATTGAAATAGTGGCCTAAATATTAATCTCAGCTAAAGTAGACTCAGAGTCAGCATGGTGTAGTAGTTTGAGCACTGGACTATGACTCTAGTTTGAATCCCTGCTCAGTCCCTGGGCAAGTTATGTTCTCTAAACCTCAGAAGAAGTCAAAGGCAAACCCCCTCTGAACAAATCTTGCCAAAAAAATGATAGGGTCCCCATAAGTCAGAAATGACTTAAACACACACAACAAGAAGAATAGACCCACTGAGTCAATGGAAATTTGGTAAAACAATATTTACATAAGTCATATGGATTTACTGGACCCACACTAGTTGGAATGAACAACAGAATTTCAGCCAATAATTAAAGTCGTAAATACCACTCTATACGTGGATGTGGGGTGTGCATGCAAGCACATGTACTTTCAAGTCGTCTGCCAATGTATGGCAATCCCATGAATTTCATAGGGTTTTCTTAAGCAAGGAATACTCAAAGATGGTTTTGCCAGTTCCTTCCTCTGATACATAGCCTACAGCACCTGGTATTACTTGACAGTCTCCCATCCAAGCACTGACCAGGGCTGATTGTACTTAGCTTCCAAGATGAGACAAGGTCTTGTGCCTTTAGGGTATTTGTAAAGGTGCACCTGGTTCATCAATACTGACTAGCTTTATTTTCTTTTTAACTGTATTTTATTATTTTAATAAGCAATCTATTTTAATATTGTTAACAATTTAATTATATTTTAATGTACCATTTTTCTATGTTTTATTTGTATTGTTCTTTTAATATTGTGAGCCACTCTGGGTTCCAGTTCTGGGTAAAGAGCAGGATACAAATTAATAATAATAATAATAATAATAATAGATTTCATCAATATCCTTTGTAATTTTGTATCTATCAAATATACAAAGTAGTCATAGAATGAAACAAACAGAACTTCATAAATGAATTAACAAAACATTTCAGCTTCTTCTCCTTCAGTTGTTACAAATAAAAGCAAGCTGGATCCAAGGTGGTGCTTTAGGATGACATTGAATGGCTGTTAACTATGCTGGTATATTTTAAAGAAGATAGCTGGATCTATGTGAACTGCTAATTGCTTTAACATATCAAAACAAAGAAATCACACAATCAGAAATGTATAAGTGAAGTAAATTTCTGTTTGTTAATCACTTTACGAAATATGAATTGTTAGAGATTAACTTCATAGTTCTGGGATTGTAAACAAACTTCAGAAGTGCTGTGTTCTCTCTCTCTCTCTCTCTCTCTTTCTCTCTCTCTCCTTTTCTTTCTTTCTATATGTAAAACCTTCAGTAAGAAACAGAAATGTTAATTCTACAACAATTCCTGAAAATGTAATCCCAATATAAGCAATGACTGTTTTTTGGTTTGTTTATAGAAAGATAAGAGGAAAAATTGATGGATCATTCAGTGGTGAAATCTCTTATAAATTGATTTCAGTCCCTTACAGTCTACTGTGGACACCTATTGTTTCTTTATCCTTGATTGGTGGGGCAGTTTGTAGCCCTCCACATGTTGATCCATGTCTCCCTTAAGCTGTAACTACCATAGGCTGGATGAGTAGCCTGGATGGATGAAGTGAACTGCAGTCAAACAACATCGGAGGACCAGGGGCCAACCTGTTGTAGAGGGATTAGAAGACATTTGTTCCATGACATGAAAACACTTGCTTAAAGAGGAGAGTTGAAAACAAAAAACTCTTCCATTCTTGAATACTAATTGGCAGAAAACATAAAATGCCGCTCTGTATGGTAAATGATATTGTGAATGTTCAGGGATCTGAGCGTGAATCAAATTACATTGCTGTCTTAATTAATATAGTTAAGAACATCAACTTTCTTATTGAACCCACTTAAATAATCCTCACATATAAATGTTTTTGGACTTTAAGCCTCCTTGCTGTTTACAGAAGAGGCATATTGTGACAATCTTCCTGTGTGTGTTTGGTGTGTGGATGCATAGATATGTATTTTGCTAATTATATTTGTAGGTATGTTGTATGCTGTTGGTGGCTACGATGGTGCATCACGTCAGTGCCTTAGTACAGTGGAATGCTATAATTGTAATTCAAATGAATGGACCTATGTTGCAGAAATGGGCACTAGACGTAGCGGAGCAGGTGAGCAAGCAAATGAGAACTTATTTGAAACTATTTCATAGAAAAACACAGGTGAATTAATGCTTTATATCTTAGTAAAGCATCACAGGTTGAGTATCCCTTATCTGGAAATCAGAAATACTCTGAAATATTCCAAAATTGTCCACATGGGCTACTGAGATAGTGATACCTTTGTTTTCTGATTGTTCAGTGTACACAACAGTATACATTCTGTTTCATGCACAAAATTATTTAAAAATATTTTGTATAAAGTTATGTTCAGCTTGTGTGTATGAAGTGTATATAAAACATAAATGAATTTTGTGTTTAGACTAAGGTTCCATCTCCAAGATACCTCATTATGTATATGCAGATACTCCAAAATCATAAAAAGTCCAAAATCCAAAACACTTCTGCTTCCAAGCATTTCAGATAAGGGATGCTCAACCTGTATTTCAAAGCTGTGTCAGTTTTATATTACTTGCTGCAGGATAGCTATGACATCCAAGTAATCTAGCTCAAATTATATCACTTCTTGAGTTGCGGGACCAAGCCCTTATTTTATATAACCGCTCCCCCTACACTTCTCACTGTATGCACATAATTTTGAAAGCAAAAAGTAATTGCATCTACTTAAATATGTGAGACTGCTAATCCAGATCAAGCTTGAAATCAAGACTTTCACTTCAGGATCAAGGGAATCCCATTACTTTCCTGGGAATAAGAAAGGGCAGCTGAGCATATATGGAAGTTGAAGTTCTGCTGCTGCCATATATGGAGTTTCTGAGGCAGACCTCTGGGTACATAAGTTATTTATGGGATGGAATGAATTCTGACAGAATACATGGCTTTTAAAAGTTTATATAAACTGTTGTAGAACCCTGTAGTACTTGCGTCCTGTGAAATGTACACTAGTTCTTGGTCTTGTATCATGGCTGAAAACAAGAAATCACTGATTCAGAACCTCAACCCTTTAGCTCAAGGGTTCCCAACCTTTTTGACTTGCAGAACCCTTTTTAGAGTCAGTTTCTGTGGTGGACCCCCTAAGAGGCCTACCCTATATCTTAATAATAATAATAATAATAATAATAATAATAATAATAAAATGTATT
>CM034708.1:59113646-59130738 GCA_020142125.1 Phrynosoma platyrhinos
AGAACAAGTAATAACAACAATAATATCATCATGGCGGGCAGCGGCAGGACCGGCCTTGGGCCAGTCGAAAGGCCTAGGGGGGCCGCATCCGGCCCCCGGGCCTTAGGTTGCCTACCTCTGATCTAGATAGATTCATAATAAGGCAGGTTGTCCCTTAAGATGGTCAGGCCTCAAGTAGCTTAGGGCTTATATGTTAAAACCAAAACCTTGACTTGGGTCCAAAAAGAAATTTCCAAACAGTGCAGAATTTTCAGTACTGGAGGAATATAATCTAATAGGTATCACTTACAGTTGAGTTGCCACCCTTTGCACCAACAAAAGCTTCCAGACTCAGTTCAAAGGTAGCCCCATGTAAAGAGGCTTGCAGTAATCGAGACAGGATGGATAAATATTGACAAGTCAAATGCGTGGAGGAAAGATCTGAGGTGGGGCATTAAGCCAAATTGCAGAAACAGTTCTTGGCATTGCTGCCATTTTTAGAGTCCTGGGACTCCCTGGCTATAAACCTGACCTTTACAGGAGGAACACAGTCCATTCCAAATCAGACTGAATCCCAGTACTAGAGCCACCCTTTGCACTGACCAGTCTGTCTTTACAGTCTTTTCAGGGCTTAAATCCAGCTACTTAATCTCCAGATAGCCCATTACCAAATCCATCCAGCGTTCAAAGATATTTGCTTGGTTGGCGTTTTAGGTGACAAGAACAAGCCTAAGTATCACTCCTAAGCTCTGAATGATTTCTCCCAGTGTCTTCTGGTAGATAACTGAATAGCATGGCATCAGGGGTGTGGGTGGGGACAGCACAGAACCCTAAGGGACATCGTATGCCATATGCCCTTATGTTAAACAGCAACTCTAGCACCACTTTCTGGTTATGGACTGACAAGAAGGTTAATGAAATATAGTGACCATATTTTTCACATCTGCTACCCAGTATAAATAATCTGCCACTGGAACCTAAGCAATCTTAGTCCCATTGCCAGCTAAAATCCCAGTTGAGATGTGCCTGGATAGTCAATGTCATCCAGAAATTCCTGGTGCTGCAGTGCCACAACCTTATCAATCACTTTAGTCAGGAATGTTACAACCAAAACTATAGCTGGTTAGAATAAATGGATCAAATGCAGGTTTCTTTCATAGTCTTATTATTGCCTCCTTTAATCAAGCAGGGACCACATCCTGCAAATAAGTATTACTTTCCTTAACCATGACAGCTGTGCCACCTTGGCTGATTTAATCAGCCAGGAGGGGCAACCATTGAGTAAAGAAGTGGTAGCCTTCAGTGCTCCAGACATCCTGCCCTCATCTTCAAGATCTACAAACTGAAAAGAATCCCATATAATGTGACAAGACGTTGCCAAGGTTATATCAACCTGACTTGCCTCATTGTCAGAGATGTCAGGTAAACCCAGCCACTTTTGTCTGCAAAACATAGAGAAAGCCACGAACAGCTCCAGCACCCACTCCAGCCTTCTGGTGAAGAAAGCCTTGCAGAGTTTGGAAAACCATCACTAATCTATTCTGTACAGACAGAATGGTGACATTGAATTCCTGCTTAGTACTGAAACCCAATTTAGTATTGAGAATCAAAACAATATATTGAATTCCAGCTTAATGCTATGAGCTGGCATGAGAACTTGGTTGTTTTTCTAAATCATCACTGGTTATATTACTATTGTGTGCATATTTAAGTGTGTGTAAGTACCTTTATACTTTTTGGGAACTTGATACTGTTTATAATCAGGATGCAACTCCGAAGTATGCCTGTACTATGTTGTAAAACAGAGTGTATATTTTGATATACCAATGCTTTAAACCTAATAAATGCCACAGAAAATGTAATGCCAAAATGTTTTTAACTTATATATTGGTGATCCTTATTTACTAATATCTCATTTGTTATGTTTTGATGTATCTAACTTTGTTCTAATGTATCTAGCTTTGTTGGCATGGATTTAAATTCAGGTTTATAATGAATGTATGAAGCTCTGTAACACTTGCATGGCATTTAAAACTATTCTTGTGTAACTCTAGCTGCTATTAAAGACTATGTACTGTATGTGAACATGTTTGTAAGTACAAAATAAAAATAATTTAATTCCTGGATGCTTTAAATATGACCAAAACTATTGTCAGATTGACCTGTTTTCTTTAATAAAACTTTGCATATTTGTTTTTCCTACAGTTTGAGACCTCTCATTAATGTCTATTATTTACTCTTACTAATGATAATAGTAATAAGGTTCTTGTTGGGCCAGTTGAATCATGGCTATTTCTTTGAATATTCAGTGATTCCCAAACTCTGGCCTTCCAGATGTTTTGGACTTCAGTTTCAAGAATCCCAGACCATTGGCCAAGATGGCTGAAGCTTGTGGGAACTGAAATCCAAAACATCTGGAGGACCAGAGTTTGGGGATTACTTGGAAACTAGTTATATTTTGCCAAGAGAAAAGATTAAGGTATCACATGCTGGCCATTCTCAAGAACTTTATAAGATCTTACAGGGCAATTGATCATTTTACATTAGAGAAAAGGTCCTGGTTTTAAAGTATAAGGGGAGTTATTTTAAACATTAACAGAACAATAGAAGAACATGCTTCTTGGGAATTTTGAAATCTTCCTTGGAGTCAAGGAAAAAAGGGGAAAAAGGAGAAAAACCTAGAACAAGCATTTGTTAATGGTGTTGGGCAGTTTAACTGAGCTTGAGACCTCACATAAGAATTGGTTTACATGTCGTACATTAACTTCTAGCTATTTTTGCATTTTCATGAAAAGTGGCCAGCCATGTAGTTTTGAGTTCCTCACAGATCATAGTGGGAAAACCAGTAGTTCAACATAGATAGATTCTGTTTCGGTACCATATCTAATAACTGGATAATTAGATTCCGTATCATTCTAATCAATTTTTAAATGCTTTGTTAAAAGGACATCTGCCACTTTACTAGTAATACATTTCATGACTTCAGGGGTTGTTCAGCCAGTGATTCTTTTCTGAAGTAAGCTGAGCACATAATTTCACTAAGGAAATGCTCTTGTTTCTGGGCCTATACAGACTGCCAGAAATAATCCAGCTTGAGACCACTTTAACTGTCCTGACTCGGTGCTAAGGGATCATGGGAAGTGTAGTTTATTGTGGCACCAGAGCTCTCTGACAGAGAAGGCTCAATGTATCCGAAAAAACTACAGTTCCCATGATTCCCTAGCACAGAGCCAGGACAGTTAAAGTGGCTTCAAGCTGGATTATTTTTGGCAGTCTGTATACGCCCTTAGAAAACTAGGTTTCACTGCTTTGCTTTATCAATGCACACATCTCATTTAGAAAACATCAATTGAAAAAGATGACAGAAGACTATGTGATAATAGGATTCCAATAGTCACATACATGTGTGTGCATGTTAAATGTGCACGGAAAAGAGTTAAATGTTTGAGAATTCCAACAGATACAGCATGCCCTCCAACTGTCCCAATTTGGTAGGGAAAGTTCAAATTAATTTTCTGCCATCCCATTTTTTCAGCTACCTTTAAATTGTCCCAATTTCTCCTCCCACTTTCCCGCTTTGTCCTCAGCTTGCTTCAGTCTAACTTCAGAATACAAAATAGGTTGCACTCAACTAAGCAGAGAGAGAAGAGAGTAATCTTGCTCTTTCCAGTAGAGTTGGGCAAAGTCAAACTGCTGCAACCTCCTAGGAGGCAATGACATTAGCAAGGCAGCAATCCAAAGGATCCTGAATGGTGGACAAGTCCTCTTGGCACCCATCACTGCTATTATGTCTGAAGATGGGTTTGTTTCCCCAGCAGAGATGGGCAAAATTTGAGGCTGAACTTGCTGATACAATACTATTTCTCAGGAGGGAGAAAATGGTTAGGTGCTCATCATTGTCTGTGTTTATGTTGTGTGACTTCAAGTCGCTTCCAGCTTATGGTGACCCTACAGCAAACCTATCATGAGGTTTCCTTGGCAAGATTTCTTCAGAGGTGGTTTGCCATTGCCTTCTCCTGAGGCTGAGAGAGTGTGACTTGCCCAAGGCCAACTAGTAGGTTTCATGGCCAAGCGGGAAACTGAACCCTGGTCTCCAGAATCTTTCCTGAAGACGTCTTCTGTCTTGTTCAGTACTGCATCATGTGAATAAAAGTGCACAAGGAGTCTTGTGACATCCTAAACACTAGTAAATTTGTTGCAGAATGCACAATTGTGGTCTACAGCCCACTTCGCCATAGTATGTTATACAGAACATTTAGGGTACATAGAGAAAACATGCTTATGAGTAGAATCCTCGCAGTGGGTAATCCAAGATGGCACACAAAACTAATTTGTTTAACAGCTTTGTTCATCACTTTCCCCCCTTGTTTAACGGCTTTGATAACGAAACATAATTGGATTGCGTTAAAATGCTATAGCTCAGGGGTAGGCAACCTTTCCCCTTTAAGGGCTGAGGGACTTCAGCTCCCAGAAGCCTCAGCCATGTTGGCCAATAGTCCCATGTTGGCCAATAGCTCCTGGGATTCTGGGAGCTGAAGTCCCTCGGCCCTTAAAGGGGAAAGGTTGCCTACCCCTGATATTCTAGCTGATGCTGCAGGTCTGATGCTAAATGTATCACACAGTTCTGGGAACTGTACTTTGTTGTTGGATTGGTTCGCCATAGGGCGGTATATAAATAAAAATTATTATTATTATTATTATTGTGGCACAAACTACAGTTCCCAGAATTCCATAGCACTGAGCCATGGCAGTTAAAGCGGTGTCCAACTGGATTATTTCTGTAGTGCAGATGCAACCCCGGTCTCCTCAAACCACTACACCACGCTGGCCCTAAACCCCTGCTACCGATTCCTATCTTTCTGTTAGCCTCAAAGCTGCTGCAGGGAAAAGAGGAAAAGACTAGGCCTCTGGTTTCCATGGCAACCTCCTCGCCTCAGGCAGCCTCTTCTTCCCACCTCTCCTTCTTGACGTCCTAAGACCGGCGTCTCTTCCCATTGGCTGGCCGCCGAAATCTGACTATCCTCACTCCATCCCTTCCTCCAATGGGAGGCGGTGGGATGTGCTGGGCTCTGCGTCGGCCGCACGCCTGACCGTGACGAACGGTCGCGCCAGAACCAATCGCGGCGGCCGAGGCGTTCCTCGGCGGCCAATGGAGGGAGAGAGTATTTCAGAGGTCGGCGGCGCGCAGGCTCCACTTTGTTGTGAGGAAGCGGGAGCTCGTTCAGGTGAGTCGATGGCGGGGGATGGAGGCTTCGGAGGGGACAAGATAAATCTGTCTGAGGTTGCATCCGCACTGTTGAAATAATCCAGTTTGAGAGGACTTTAACTGCCATGGCTCCATGCTGTGGACTTCTGAGAAATGTAGTTTGTTGTGGCACCACATTTCCCAGAATGCCACAGCATGGAGCCATGGCAGTTAAAGTGCTCTCCAACCGGATTATTTCAGCAGTGCAGATGCAGCTCAGATAATAAAAGGGATGCTGTTGCTGATGTGTATCTTCAAGCCGTTTCCAACCTATGGTGACCCTAAGATGAAGCTATCGTGGGGTTTTCTTGGCAAGTTTCCTCAGAGAGGTTTTTACCATGGCCATTTTTTGAGGCTGAGAGAGTGTGACTTGCCTAAGGTCAGCCTAATGGGTAGAGGTGGCTGAGGCGGGACTCGAACCCTGGCCTCCAGAGTCATAGTCCAGCATTCTCAAACCATTACGCCACTCTGGTTCCTAATTAAAAGGGCTAGTTGGTAGTTAATGGAGTATTAAGGGAACAGATAATTAATGGGATATAAGTTATATATTCTGTTAATTATGTGTTCCCTTTGATGTGTGTATATAGGGGGAGGGAGCTATGTTATTTTAAATTGTATGAAATTTTTACTTGTAAACCGCCTAGATTGGTCCGCCACTGGGCGGTATATAAATAAATTTTATTATTATTATTATTATTATTATTATATGAGGTAAGGGATGATGGGATTGTTTACATATTTATAGCTTATAGCTTTCTCTCTATGTGTATGTGTTTTCCTCTCAGGTTCAGAAGGGTGCAACCATACCCCCTTTCCCCTGCTAAAATGTGAAATTTGAAATTAAGAAAGTGATGAGCTTTAACATTTTGATAACAAAGTTAGCAGGAGCCAGTGTGGTGTGATGGTTTGGACGTTGAAGTTGACACTGGAGACCATGGTTCGAATCCTAGCTCAGCCATGGAAACCCTCTGGGTGACCTTGGGCAAGTCACACTTTCTCAGCCTCCGAGGAAGGCAAAGGCAAACCCCCACTGAAGAAACTTGCCAGGAAAACCCCATGATAGGTTTGCTTTAGGGACACCATAAGTTGAAAATGATTTGAAGGCACACAACAACAACAATCCCCATAATGCAATAGAGATTATTTCTGTAACAAATAAAGTTCTTCATGCATGAAAGGAAAGAGTGTGGTGGAAAGCTGCCTTAAAAGTATGCATTGGAAACTTGCATCACTTCTTATTAAACCTGCGTTCAGATGTTTGACTCCTTTTCATTTTATACAACAAGCCAGTGTCAACATGATAGTATTAAAAGCCATAGATATTGCAGCCTGTTTGTCTCTTGCCTTCGTTTTTCAGACAATCTCTGTTAGGGATTTCCCACCCATTGTATTCATTTCCCATTAAACAGAATTGGGTTTTCTTGCTAAGAATTAAGGTTAACGTTTTGCTTTTACCTCGCAGGAGTTGTTCAGAAAGGTGTTAGCCTTTTGTTGACCCTTTTAATTCAGCTGACAAAGTAGCGCAACATGTAGGTGTACCTTGGTGTTCTAGTTAATTACTGTCAATTGTTGATAACCATCATTATTTTGACATCTGTTCTCAAGGTACTTAAAGCAGTAGTTCATTTCCTCATCCCACACCAATTATTCCCATAAAAATTACATGAAGTAGGCTAAACTGAGGTCAATGACCTTAAAATAATTTAATGAATTGTACGGTTGAGGAGACATTTGAAGCAGGGTCTCTGATCCTGTTCCTGCACTCTTTATCATACTGCAGCATGCTATCTTAAGTCTAAGGATATTTATTAGGTAATAAATCCCACGTCACTTGTCTTGATGTCCATTATTGTAATTAAAGTGGCATCCTCTGCATATTTCCTTTGGATAGCCATGCATAGAATTGGACCAATATCCTATACAGTTTTAGCAGAATATAAATTCAGGTCACTATGGTTAGGCTTGATCTCATAGGGTCTTTGCAGACTGCTAGAAATAGTGCAAATTGAGTCCACTTTAATGGTTAGGGTTAGGGAATCATGGGAACTGTATTTTATTGTGGCACCAGAGCTCTGTGACAGAGAAGGCTCAATGTTTCAGGGGGGAAAAAATTCCCATGATTCCCTAGCACTAACCCTAACCCTAAAATTGGACTCAATTAGCACTATTTCTGGCAATCTATAAAGGCCCATAGTTGCAACAAACTGTGCAGAGGTGTCAGGGCATTGAATTCATCTGTTGTGCAACGTTTAATTAAACTCTATCCACTAAGTCATGAGTGTGTGAGAAGGCTGTTTTAAATTATGTGCAGTTGCAAAAAGGATCACCTACACTAGGCACCACATTTACAGACTTTACAGAAAGCACAACAACTTGTTTGTTCATACTAGCACAACAGGATTCCAGTCTTAGTACTTCCCCTGGATTCCTAAAAGTTGTTGGTCTTTGTTTAGGTGTAAAGAAATGTATTTCCTGCTTTTCAACTCTGTCATATGCAAGATGGTTCACAAAAAAGTAAAAACAAATTAAAACAACTCAAAATTAAATGTCAAAACATTTAATTCCACTGCCACAACATTCTTTTTGTTTCATAGCATACTATTATGCAACAGAGGGAAAATTGTTTTAATTCTGTGTTTGTTCAAATTGTCAGTGTATTTTTTCACAATAATATCAATTAGGTGCATATCTTTTTGTAGTTACTGCTGCATTGGAGGGGAATTGTAAGTCAAATGGAGAAAAGCAAGTGTTCTTTTTTCAACAGTAGTCAACAGGGTGTGAAAGACGTAACCATTGTTTTTGTTTATTTGATTTTCTTCTCTTCATGTTTATGTATATAATTTTGAAAATTGCAGTGTTGTTGTATGCCTTAAGTTATTTCTGATTTATGGTGAACCTATCACAGGCTTTTCTTGGGAAGATTTATTCAGAGGGTGTTTGTCTCTGCCTTCCTTTGAGGCTGAGAGAGTGTGACTTGCGTAAAGTCACCTGGTGGGTTTCTATGGCTATGTGGGGATTCAAACCCTAATCTCCAGATTTCTAGTCCCAACACCCAAACCACTACACCACTCATGGCTCTCTAAAATGGTAATTAATATGGTTTCATATTACCATATATAATTAATATGGTAATTAATATGATTGATATATATATATATATATATATATATATATATATATATATATATATAATTCCAGTCTTAGTGAAATTGCATCCCAAAGGTAGAAAATGACTTAGTAATTAAAGATGTACAGGTTTATCACAAGTAATGATGTTAAACAGTGCTTTCTCCACATTTTAAGGGAAAATCCCACCTTTCACTAAGACTGGAATTATATATAATTCCAGTCTTATATTTATATATAATTCCAGTCTTAGTGAAAGGTGGGATTTTCCCTTAAAATGTGGAGAAAGCACTGTTTAACATCATTACTTGTGATAAACCTGTACATCTTTAATCACTAAGTCATTACCTACCTTTGGGATGTAAGAGTCTTTTACATGGATTGACAGCAGACTTGAAAGATGACACACACAAAACATATTCATGAACTAAAAGATTGGGTGAGATGTGATCAAGCGTGTGATATTTAGCTGAGAAATGTGTTTTGTCCAGGGCAGGTAATGTGTAACACAAATTACATTAACTGTGGCACACAATAATTTAGTAACAATTAAAATGCAATATATATGCTGGAGAGAGTAATCCTGAAAAACATGCATATGTCATCCAACAGTTTCCTAAGGACTTTACTTATTTGCTTATTTGGTCAGGCTGGTCCAGTAATAATACAGGTAATACAGATTATAATACAGGTAATACATATAATTGCTTATCTGAAATGATGCAGAATCCAAAACTTTATTAAGGGAGGCTAAGACAGTGACACCTTTGCTTTCTGATGCTTCAGTTTACACAAACTTTGTTTCATGCACAAAATATTGCATACATTTACCCTCAGGCTATGTGTTTGAGGTGTATATGAAACAAATGAATTTTGTGTTTAGATTTGGGTCTCCTCTCCAAGATATCTCATTATGTATATGTAAATATTCCAAAATCTGTCCTCAGCATTTCAGATAATAGATACTGAACTGGCTAAAAGAAGCTTAGTTCTTTCGTTGTTGTCATTGGATAGCTTGACAGTGTACTGCCAAGTCAAATCAGCTGGCAGCTTTAGGAAAGTGTTGACCTATGTTCTGTTTGCTTCAAATTTCAACTTATCTTTGGATATGTAATGAGAAAGTAGCAAGGTCCACCTATTCCTTTCCTAACATACCTGATTTCATAGTAGTGTCTGCTTATTGTTCAAGTTAAGCTGAGCAAGAGCTTATTCCACAGTTACTTGTCTAGTATGTGCTACCTGAATCATTCCTGTTTTACGTTGTGTCGATGTCTCTTTTTATGTCCTGCTGATTGTCAATAATTTCTGACACTTTGCAGATTTGATGAAATCCTATAGCGAAGCTGCTACTGTGATGTATTAAAGCTGAATGATGGCAACTAACGAGAGTGTTGGCATTTTGAATTCTGCCTACTTGGCTGTAGAATATATAGACTCTTTCTTGCCTGAGAATCCACTGCAACAGCCATTTAAAAATGCTTGGACCTATATGCTGAGTAACTATACAAAATTCCAGATTGCAACCTGGGGATCACTTCTTATTCATGAACTTTCCTATTTTTTACTATGTTTGCCTGGATTTGTTTTTCAGTTCATACCTTACATGCAAAAGTATAAAATACAACAGGTAAGATGGAATTTTGACTTGTGAGACTTTCCAGTCCTAATTATCTACCTGACCCTAGTCCAGGGGTAGGCAACCTTTCCCCTTTAAGGGCCGAGGGACTTCAGCTCCCAGAATCCCAGGAGCTATTGGCCAACATGGG
This sequence comes from Phrynosoma platyrhinos, assembly GCA_020142125.1. Taxonomy (NCBI): domain Eukaryota; kingdom Metazoa; phylum Chordata; class Lepidosauria; order Squamata; family Phrynosomatidae; genus Phrynosoma; species Phrynosoma platyrhinos. The sequence continues at coordinate 59,123,763 of CM034708.1, forward strand.
ACTATTGGCCAAACATGGCTGAGGCTTCTGGGAGCTGAAGTCCCTCGGCCTTTAAAGGGGAAAGGTTGCCTACCCTTGCCCTAGTCAACAGTCCTGCAACTCCCTAGTCTAAAAGTAAGAACCATGAAGCCCATCAGATGTTGTTGAACCAGAACTCTCAGTATCCCCACTGTTGGCTATACTGACATGGACTGTTGGAACCTGCAGTCCAGTAACATCTGGAGAGCTGTATGAATGCCACTCTTGCCTAAGTGTATGAATTCTGTCCCCTTTCTGCAATTTAGCATGATGTTATATTGGGTTGCCAACTTAAAAGGACAGAGGAGAGAAGCTGTTTTGCTGTTCTTGGAAGTCTAGAAATCATTTTCTCTAATGCCATTCTTGTGCTTATATTTCGATGAATGTGAGGTGTCCTTTTGTTACAAACTGTTTGGGTAGTGATTTATATTTGGGTATTGCTAACCTAGCTGTTAGTACTGAAGGACATACATTTTTGAGCCTCTAGCTTGGAAGTTTTTATTTAATTCAGGGGTGGGCAACTGCAAACAGAGCAGGGACCATTTTTCTTTCTGTGCTATCCAGGTTGCAGGAGTGTTTTTTTCAGTGCAGCACACTGAAGGGATATCTCCTCCAGCTGCCATTTCAGTCAGGTTTTTCCCTTCTTTTTTAGTGGCGTGAGAGGGACAAACAGTTGGCCTTTTAGGTGATTGGGGGTAGTTTGGAGACAAAAAAGACCTCCCCAAAAACAACTGGGGAAGGGGGTATGGAAGCTTTGAGGAGTGTTGTGGGCCACACTTAAGGATCCCTAAGGCCGCATTAGTTCCCCAGGCTGCACTTTGCCCACCCGTGACTTAAATGAATGTTAATAGTTTCTGGTTTTTCATTTTATTTTTTTTACTGAGCTCAACAAAGTGGAAGACCTGAAGATGTTTGCTCAGTATTAATCACATGATGTGTTGCTACTGTTACCCTGTTTATTTGCTAAGTTCCCCACCAGGGTCAGAAGTAATGTTAAAAAGCTTAAGTTTCAGCCCTAATGCTATCACCAGTCACCCTTGAACAGAATGGCATTTACTTTTGAGTAAGTATTCAGGGGATTATTTTAAAATAGTAAATTAAAGGAGATCACTTGTTGACCTTGACTGTGGAAAACAGGAAGCTTTGAAGTAGCTAAATCAAGACCCCTGTACATGCATATGTCAAAAGTACTCTTGGTAGTTTTTAGTAGTACAATATTTGTTAAATTTATTCAAGGCAATCCATGGAAGTTATTCAATTATATATATTGTACATATATATAAATATATATATGTATAATCATGTTTTATTTACTATAATATCACCAGTGGAATGTAGCCCAAGCAAGGGGGATGCCCCACCCTTACTCCTTGAGCACGGACAAGTTGTGCATAACAATATGACAGACCAGATGTCTAGTGCTCTACAATATTGAAAGAGACCTTATTTTCAAGGGATTAAAGTATTTTCTGATATTCTGTAAGCACTAGAATACTATATTACCCTAGTCCTAATGTTTCATGTAACCCTCTTGGAGAAAATTGCTTCTGACTCTAAAAGTGTAAATAACTTAAGTCAGTGATGGTGAAACTTTTAGGGGCCGAGTGCACACACTAAAAGGCCTTCTGCCCCTAGGTATTTGCCAGGAGCGGGACTTTACCCTCTGGGGATGAGACTTCTTCTCCCTGCCCTCCCAAGCCTTCAGCTGTCACTCTAGAGACAGCTGAGGGCAGGGGTGGAGGAGCAAGGGAGGAAGAAGAGGAACAGGCACACACCTCCTCCTCCTCCCCACCCTACTAAAGTTTGACTTTTTTTCTCCCCCTATATATGCACATCTTGAATACTACCATTAACATAGTATATTACAGTTTTTCATATTAAATACAGATAATTTCAATATTTTTTATAATTACAGGATAAGCCGGAAACATGGGAAAGACAGTGGAAATGTTTCAAAACGCTTATGTTCAATCACTTTTGTATTCAGCTGCCTCTAATATGTGGCACCTATTATTTCACAGAATATTTTGATATTCCTTATGATTGGGAAACCATGCCAAAATGGTAAGTACACGAGTTCAGTTGTATTAACAGCATCAAGTAGTTAGACTGTACAGTCTCTGTTGTTCATAGTTTCAAGCTGAACTTTCTCTGGGGCCCTAAACATGAACTTGTTATTACAAGCTGAAAAGTTTCACATGTTTCTAGCAACCTTACAAGAAGCAATAGTGGAGGTTTTCATTCCTGCGTACCCTAGCAAATAGAATTCAGCTTTTTCTACCTTTAAAATAAGTTTCTATTGCATTTGAAACATTCTTAGAAGAGTAGCAATGAATCCCATCAGCAGCTGTGAGTATATTTGTCTCATATATTAAGCTTTTTTAAAGCCATGTTACAGGTTGCAACCCAACAACCTTATTTATTAAAAATATTTCTCAGGCAACCTTGAGGGGTAAAATCTCTTTGAAAGCAGCTTCAAGCTAAAACAACAAACAGAATAAATAAGTAATAAAATCACAGTGATTATAAAATCAAGGTTACAGAAATGCAGTTATTACAGTTACAAATTGTTATCTGTTCCATGTGGCCTAGCTTTTTTTCTAGGTGTATGCTTTATCCATTATCTGTTTTCTTTTTAAATTTATGAAGATTGCAATAATAGTGACTTAGGTTACTTAATGCATGAAGTGAACAGAAACTTAAGTACTGGGCGTTACAATTCATTTGCTGTACCTGAAGCAACTCTTGCCCTAAGTTGCAGAGGGCAGTGCACATCGCTTGAGCAATATTTTTCTGTCTTCATTAACTTTTTTTTAAAAAAACCTACAAAAGTTATCTCAACCATGCAGAGTTCTTAATTCCTGCTGATTCTTTGTGTATTTTTGCCCTTGCAAATAAATGGTAATTCTTCAAGATAACACAGTTCTGATCTTCTTACTAGAAGAATCATCCTAAAGGAAAATTTGGGTTGTGGAAGGAGAACTTGTAATTTCTAGCAGTTCTGCCTTTCCTCAACAAATAATACATTTTTCATTCAAAGGTACGTGCTGCTTGCCCAGTGTCTGGGGTGTGCTGTGATTGAAGATACCTGGCATTATTTTTTGCATAGACTCCTGCATCACAAGAGGATATATAAGTACATCCACAAAGTGCATCATGAGTTTGTTGTATGTATTGTCTTATATTCATAGAAAATATTGTTAATGTTTAGTGCTGTGGTCATATAAATATACTGGCATATGTTATTTTGGAAGTAGAAAGAAGAGACTGGCAGGTTTGGCAATTTGTTATTGTCAGTTGTTTATAGTGAAGTGAATGCCCAGACTTGGAAATTGCAGTGACACATCACTACAAAAGATGGACACAAAGTCCAAAAAAAGTTCAATATTTTAAAAGTAACTATCTACACAGGCGAATATCTCTCCTTGTACATCAGTCATAAGTTAAAAAGAGAGAAACAAATACAGAAACCTTTCAGTTAGTTAAATTAAAAATGATCTCTGATTCTGATTGTCCATCTTAAGCAAATGAAGTTACCCTATATGAGGTCAGACTGCTGTTTTGAACTCTCAGCAGTGACTCTTCAGGGTTTCAGTTAGAGATTATTCCCTTCATTTGCTGAAACCTGTTAAGGGGAGATGCCAAAGGTTGGACCTTCTGCATGCAAAGCATGTGTTCTTCCATAGAATTGTAGTCTTTCCATAAGAATTCCAGAGTACATTGGATAACTTCCATAATTGATACCATAAAGCTATATATATACAGAGATGGCATTTGTTAATACAGTAGGCCCTCCACATTTGCTGGGGTTAGAGGTACAGAACCTTTGTAGATGTGGAAAAACTGCAAATAAAGCCCCCCCACTTTGTTTTCACCTGAGGGAACACCTCTCTAGGAATCTCTAGGTCTTCCAGCATGACTTCTGGTGGACATGGGCCATACAGTCACATTGGAGCGTAGAGATTTCTAGTGAGAACATACAAGGGGGTATCATAAAGTTTTAATTATCACCTTTAAAAAAAATGACAGAAGGTTTGTTTTGATTTGTAGTTGTTAACTTTGCTCTACATAGTCACCATCCATATTTACACATTTTCCTCAGCATTTCTTGACCCTCCGAATATCATTATTGTACAAGTCTGCAGATTGCATCTTACAGTACCCTTCCACTTTGTGAATGACATCATTTGTATTGTCAACTGATTTTTCATTTTTGGGAACAAGAAAAAGTCACGGTGTGTGGTTAGGATAATAAGGCGGATGCTGTAAAAATCTCAAAGCCACATGCCCTTGTTTTGTTAACTGCAACTTGAGATAAGTGAGCTAGGGGACAAATGCCTCTGGAGAGCATGCTGCTGCATTTCTTTTTCAGAGCATCTCGCAACTTATCCAGAAGATTACTGTAGTATGTGCCACCCGTGATGATTTGTCCCTTTGCAAGGTAATCTATGGGAATGACTCCACGACAGTACCAAACAACTGACAGCATGACCTTTCCTGCTGACTTTTGCACCTTTATTTTTTTGTGGGGAGGGGAATTGGCATGCTTCCACTCCATGCTTATGGTCTTTGGATCATACTGATAGATTCAACATTCATCATTACCAGATGACCAAAAAAATCCTCTTCATCCTGTACCAACAGCGTTGACATCTGTCTTGAAAGGTCAAGTCATGCTTGTTTCTGGAAAAGGGTTAGCAAATGTGGAATGCAGTGTGCAGACACCTTAGATATGCGCAGTTCATCATGAATAATTTTCCACATGTTACCATAATTGAGACCAGTTTCATTCATGATTATTTGGATGGTTGTTATCTGTCTTCCATGATTAAACATTCCACTTTCTTCACTGTGGTCTCATCGTCCTTCAGTGCTGGTCTTGGCTCATCTGTGAGGGACGTGGCCAGTTTGGAAATTCTTTTTTACCTCAAAACAGTGTCATAAGATGGACAATCATTTCCATAAACTGCCATCATCTCATCATGAATTTGCCAGGCACTATTACCCTTCAAATGAAGGAACTTTATCACGCTGCGAGCCTCAGTCTTCTCTGTCTTACATTTTAGTCACTTCTGGCACAATCTGTAACAAAGATAAAGGACACAATGACCTGATTTTCTCAACATCATGCATTTGAGGATCAATGATGACACTGACAAAATTTTATCAATATACTATAATAACTTCTGGGTTATAATTATTACTTACAATACCCCCTCATATTAATCAAATCCATGAATAAGCAAATCTGCAAAAGTGAAAGCCTCAAATGTGGAAGGCCGACTATATTTTCTATAGAGTTTATCAAGTAGGGATTCAGACAGCCTCTTTTCCATGACATGCAAAAGTGTTGCAAAAACCTTCATTTTTTAAATATATCATGTACGCAATAAGTTATTTCAGTTCTTGTATTTCCTGGGACTGCTTAATTTTGTTTTCTAAATCTGAAAGTAATGATAACTGTATATTGCCAGTTGATTTTATAATATTCCAAGAGTAATCTGGAAAATTCTCAAATCCATGGCATATTAACTTTCTCCCTTTCTCCTTAGGCTCCATTTGGAATGCAAGCTGAATATGCACATCCTCTAGAAACCCTTATTCTTGGGGCTGGATTTTTCATTGGAATAATGGTCTTTTGTAATCATGTCATTCTTCTGTGGGCGTGGGTAATTTGCCGCTTGATGGAGACCATTGATGTCCACAGGTAGTCTCATTTTTGTTGCGCAATGATTCTCTTGTTAGACTCAAAATTATACAGGTTTCTAGTAATGTCTCATAAGATTGTCACCACAGTTCTTACAAGTTAGATAATCCTTAAGACGTCCCTTTAAATACTGGGGGGGGAGGAGATATTGGAATACCTTAACACGGATTAGAGCATTCAAGATTATGATTCTCCCAAAATTATTGTTCCTTTCCCAAACAATTCCAGAAGAAATACCAACAAAGTTTTTAAGAAATTAGAACAGGAAAATAAAAGAATGGATTTCAAAGAAACTAGGTTTTCCAATATAATATTATGCACACATCAAGAAAAAGGAGGGTGGGGACTTCCCAGTTTTGAAAAATACTTTGAGGCATTCCAAATATTAAGATTATTAGACTGTGAATATAATATTAATAAAAGATGGGTTAGGATAAAGAAGCAGTAAAATGAAGAGGAATATAAATCAGTGTTAGGAATAAGACCAAGGGAGAGAAAATGAAGATAAACAAAGGACCATTTTGGTCAGTATGGCAAATATGGGGAAAACAAGGAAGAAAACTGAAAATTACTAATTACTATTGGCACCCAATAGAACGTTTGAATAAGGAAGGAGATATAGGTAAAGAAATAATATGAAGAAAATTGATGGCTATTGGGTATAGGACAATGGGAGATTTATCAGATAATGTAGGGAAACAGATAGAAATAAATGAAATATTAGAGATGATAGGTAATCAATATTGGGGAATTAAGGGGAACATTCAGTTAAGGGGAACATTAATTAATAGATAAATGTTGCCAAAATCCACAAGAAGAAAATGTTGCCAAAATCCACAAGAAGAAATACTGATGATGAAACAAGAAGGAAGGAAAGGCTTAGGAGGTAGGATTTGACAAGATTCTATTGGATAATCAATATAATTTCATAGAAGGTCTATTGGGAATATGGGGAAAAGGTTATTAAAATTAATAAGAAAGAAATCCAACAATGGGTACAAGAAACTAACAGATATCATATATATAAAAGGTATCACCTGCTTGTTGGCATGGGTGTGCAAGTAACGGAACATATATCCATTACAGACGAAGGAGGAATGTTTCCATGCAGTAATTGCATATGGGTAGAACGATAACGAGAAATAGAATTGTAATAGATGGAAGCAATATATGTCAGAATATATGATGTTTGATTTTATAATAGAAAATAGGAGGGTTTATTTTGGTCAATTGAAAGAATGGGTTAATAAT
>CM034708.1:59131920-59142472 GCA_020142125.1 Phrynosoma platyrhinos
TGTTGTCTTCTATTTCTCTGCATTGGTCGTTGTAGTATTTTTCTTTATCTTCCCGCACAAGCCATTGTAGTGTTACATTCATAATTCTTAGTTTGTTCCAATATTCCTTTTTCCCCTTTTCTTTATTGCTTGTAGAGTTTTTTCTGTCATCCATGGTTTTTTCTCTTTTTGTTTGTTGAAAGTGTCTGTTTGCATTCTTTTTATTATGCCAATGGCTTCAGACCATCATTGCTTTAGTTCTCTGTCTATTATTATTATATTATTATAATATTATTAAATTAGATCTAGTATCCTGGGTGGGAATACAGATGATTCAGTCCCATTCAGGATGAGTTCAAATAATCTGATTTTTTTTTTCTGATCTGTAAATAGTCTTTCTTTGTTGTTCCGAAAACTTCTGCCACTTTCTCAGGCAATGGGAAGGGAGGGGGAGAAGAGATCACTTCGTACGAAAAAAAGAAAATTCACCAGTCATTCTAAGATGGAAACATTCTTATGTATCTTATTTCTGCTGACCTTGCTGAACCTGCTGGAGAAACTAGCTTTTGAAAGCCTATTTCTTTCTTTGTTTTTGCTACAGGCCTGCTTGAATAATTAGTAAGTGCCCAGTTATAATGTTATGCATTCCTTAAGCCCATAAAACACATATATAGGGTGAATGTGAGAGCTGTCAGTCCTTGCCAAATCTTATAGATAATCCAGGCCCCTACACTGTTTAATAACTCTTAAATATTTTTAATGGTTAAAGTTCAAATATATGGAAGTCAAAAGAAGTGAAAACAACTCACAAAGAAGTTAAAGGGACCTATGTAATCTCTTCGCTCCTGCCTTAAGTCATCTCTTCACTTCTGCAGTGTGGAGAACTTTCTCTAAAATATTCATATGATCATCTTGGAACAACTCTCCTTCCTTAGTGGGCTTTACACTCGTCCCTCCACATTATCGGGTTAAGTGCACAGGCCCTTCAGTGCGACTTTTGGTTAAAGTTGACCATAGAGTTGCGCTAGAGGACATCAATATTCCTAGAGAGAACATATTAATAAAATCCATGAATAATCAAATCTGCAAAACTCAGAGCCACAAATGTGGAGGAACAAGTGTATTTCTAAAGTTCTGACTTTACCACTATGTTACTCAGTTGCATAGTCTTTCAAATTCAGAAAATTATTTGATATCTTGGATTGTAGTGCAATATTCACACATACACATATATAGGCCTGGTTGAATAACTAGTAAATGCCCAGTTACTATGTTATGCATCCTTTAAAAACACACATAAGAACTGTCTGTCTTGCCAAGTCTTATGAATAGTCCAGATTTCTACATTATTTGAAAACTAAATATTTTTTAATGGTTAAGTTCAAATGTATAACACTCAAAACTTATGGACTGTAGCCTAAGGACTACACTGAACTCAGTGGAACTTGCTTTGGAGGAGATGTGTCTAATATTGAATAGTAAAACTTGTTTGTTGTTAACTGCCCTCAAGCCAACCCTGAGTCATGGCAACCATGTGGGTGAGACATCTCCAAGACTGCCTATCCTCCACTGCTCTGCTTAGGTCCTGCTTCTAGACTAGTTAAAAGAGACATAGAAAGTGCTATAGTATCTATACTGAAAACATTTTCCATTTTTGTCCCTGTAGTGGCTACGATATTCCTCTGAATCCTTTGCATTTGATACCCTTCTATGCTGGGGCTCGCTTTCATGATTTCCATCATATGAACTTCATTGGCAACTATTCTTCGACCTTCACATGGTGGGATAAACTCTTTGGTACAGACTCTCAGTACAATTCTTATTCAGAGAAAGTGAAAAAACAGGAGCATGTGATGGAAAAGAAGACTAAATAAATGTTTCGCTAGAAGCAGAAGGGAGAATCACGCAGATACAAATTGCTGTCTTGTGCTTTTCGTTAAATCTGAAAGGTCCAACGTACGTCACAGGCTAAAGCAGAATACTGCTTTTAACAGAAGACTTAAGAGAAAGCTGCTGAATCTTGGCTCTGTAGTAGGTAAAACTATTAATAGCTGCATCTTCTTAATGGGAATACATTTTCTATTTTATACATAAGTACAGAATATATTTAAATAAAAGTGAAAATAAAATGAAGGTGATAAATTTGAAAATTTGTAAGACAGTGTATTGATTAGAGCTGAATAGCCTTGGTTTAAATCTTTTGGATATAGATGTTCTAAAATTTGTAACTGGTTTTACCAGTTTTCCAAACCATGAGGAACTACACAAAACTTTCTTGGGAACAAAAATACTGTTGCACAACTTAATTTAAAAGCCTTTCCCAGCTGGAGATCAAAAGTATTTTAGATTTGAAAGAAGCATTTTTCCATAATCTACTGGGAGAAGCCTTTTTATTTGATTTTACTGGACTTGCTTTGTCAGTATATTTAGCATTATACATACCTGTTTGCAGACTACTGAATTGTTGCTATATTTTGCACTTGTGGTTGGTAAAAAAATGTAGAGATGGCCTGACTTTGTTATGTTTACATGCAACAAATAAAACTATGTTGGGATGCAACCTGTATTTCCCTGTTCTTGATACTGTCAGAAAATAAAACTTCCATTTTGTGATTAATACTTCCACATATAGTAATTCTGTATAGTTCTGTCTATAGATGCCAATGGAACCTAAAGCAGATTTCTTCAGAATGGTAACATCACTGCCTCTTTAAGAGTAGCAGTCACAATTCTCTCAATTAAAGAATAATTCATTACACCTTAAACCCACATGGTTACACCTTTCAATAGCTTTTGTCAGCCATAAGGGACAAGAATCAAAATAGCATTTGGATGGACACAATAATGCAGTCACCAAGTGATTGCAGTATTGTGTTCATCCAAAAGCTCTTTTGATTCTTCTAAGGCTACATCAACTGAAACTGATACCAAACAATTGAGCAGATGGAACATTGGATATCTCAGATTGACCTACCACAATAATAGCATATAGGTTGTTGTGGAGATGAGTGATTTGTCTTCAAAATGATCACAGTGGACCTCTGAATGGTCCAGGCCTCCATTTACAAGGATGGATATTAAGCAAAGCAAAGCAGCTTCATTTATATACCGCTTCATATAATTTGGGATGTATTAATACAGTTGGGATGTATTAATAACCAACTGACCACTCAGGAAGAGCTTCAGTAGATGGCTACTTGAGGATGCAATAAAAATAACAAAATCAATGCTTGTTTTTCCTGCTCTCACTGCCACGTAATAGACGTAATTATGTGCTACGGTATATGCTCACTCAGCCTCACATGAAACAAGCTGAGCAGCAGCGAGAATGGAAATGATGCAAGATACATGTCTTGTACTACAGTTGTCCCTCCCTTTTTGTGGACTTGGAATCTGCGTTCTTGCTCTTTGCAGCAAGGACAAGCAGCCATTAAGAGAATGGTGGCATGCACGTGTGCGTGCACCATTATTTTCTATGAGACTTGAATATGTGCAAGTCACCATTTTTGTGAGGGGGTCCAGAATGGATCCCCACAAATTGGGAGGAGCAATGGTATTTCCATTCTATCTGCCACCCAACTTGTTTCTTTGCTTACAATTTGCCTAGATTGCTCAAGGACAACAAGAAACATTTTCCAGTTAGAAGATGTCCGTAATAAAGATTAACTTGAACACTATTTCCACTGAAATACAGCAATGAAATTAGCATTATTCCCACCCCAAAGCTAGTGAACTAAGGTTGGAGAAGTCTGAATTAGAAATATTTTGAGTGCTCAAGGTCTAGCCTCCTTCCACATCTCCTCTTTTTCATATCACTTTAATATTAAAGAAATGTTTTAGGCAGGTAGCCAAAAGGGCACCTCTCATACCGAAAACTAACCATGCCATATTAAGAACATATTTGGAGATCCTGCTGGCTCAACATGGAAGAAGCCCAGATAGATCAATTAAGATTGGTATCTGCATAATCTCTTTACTGATAGGTGTGATGGTGGGTGATGAACCTTTGTTTTACACATGAACTGAAGTTCAAGATTACCTCCCTTTGGGAGTGAGACTCCTTTGTCAAGAGACATTCACTGATTGTCAAGCCATGTACAGTCTTCCAGTTCTATTCTTCCCTCCTGGGAACTTCACCTTAATCCCCAAACTGCCCTGGGATGTGTTTTGGTCTATAAGTATTCCTGCTCAGGCACTACGAGTTTGGATTTGTTTTGAGGTCAAAAACTGTATCTCACCTGACTCCTCAGCAACTGATCCACAGGCATGTTGAGCCACTTTCCTCCCACAGAACTCCCCCCAACTGGAATCTCTGCTTCTAGAATCAGGTACAGTATGGCCCTCTGCAATCCTGAAAAGCACTATCTGCTACCACCTTATATATCGTTAGTACTTGCATGTGTGTGAGAGTGTGTTTTTGTGTGAAAGTTGATTCCTCCTTTTCTTATACATAAAACTACATTTGGACCTTGCATTCTGAAGTTCAGCTTTTCAGAACTATTACACACAGGCTTGATCACTGCTTTTAGTTGCCCAGAGCCCTCCCAGCAGTTTCACTTGAGCTAATAAAATCCACCCTATTAATTATTGGTTGTGAGTGTCCTCTCAGACCCGGGCATTTTGGGTAACATGAGTATAAACAGAATATTTTCTTACATCGTCAGCATTCCCATTCGTTTAAAAACAAGAACTGTGATTTTAAATTATCAGTGCTAGAATACATAGTTTACACACGGGTTCAAATTTTACTCTTTAGCAAAATCCAAATTTTACCAGTTTTCTCCAACCATCTTCCATCCACTTGAAACCACTCCCTACAAATATATAACAAGGCAAAATATTCACTGCACTGCAAAAATAACTATTGTTAACCAGCAAATTTATGTAAGCCTCATTGAGGACTGGTCAAACAAACCAGCACATAACTAGCTAAATTTAATTAGCTATTTTCATGCTCTGAGTGTCATTAAACAACACATTGGATAGTTAAACTTCATTGAGGAAAACACTGATTAATTAGTATGTAGGTAGTTAAAATGAATTGGTTATTTCCATGTTCTGGTGGCTTCCTTACCATGTCCAACATAATCCAATATTACATCACCCATATGATAGGCATGGACATTTACCTGTGTACATCCTTTGTGAGATGGAAATATGATCATGCCAGAATTTTTCCTGAAGATATCCATACCTCATCTTATGGATGCTACAAGAACAATGAATCTGTGAGGCCAAGAGTGCCTACATATAGTACTTCCTTGCATGTTACATATGAAGGGAGCCTATGTTAAAGGGACTTGGGAAATTATTCACTTACACAAATTATGCTGAAGAGGGGACTCTAAACTCTAAAACCTGTCTTCAAAATCATAGCTGGAAGAGGTGTCCCAGTTATGTCTAGTCATAATTTTAAACCAAGAACAAACCCTGAAGAATTCTGGAATATTTGTACACACAAACCCATCTGTCATTTATTTACTGTTCATCTTCCTTTTCCACTTTCCATCTCTTTTTCTCATTTGCTCTCTCTCCTCATTTATCTATAATAAACACATAAGCCTCAAGCTTATGAATAACAACAGATTTTCACATTAGGCTATTTTGTCCTTTGTGGACAGAGAGATAACCAATTTCTGTTTGCAGGTAATTCTAGTATTCTCTAATACTTAATCTCACCAAAAGGTGGCATGCAGTGCTTTCTTCTTCATCATGTGCTTCCTAGTCCTACTTCTGATTTTCTACAAAGTTCCCCACTCTTTGCAGTTTTGTTCTAAAGATCAGTTGCTCTGTAAGATCTCTTTCAGATTCTATGTTCTACAGTCTAGTTCTATGTTCTACAGTCTTCCCTCCATATCCATTGTTTCTTTGTCCACAGCTTGAAAATATATATATTTTTAAAAACATATACATTCCAAAAAGCAAACCTTGATTTTGCCATTTTAAATAAGGGGTACCATTTTATTACACCATTGTTTATAATGGGACTTCAGTACCCACAGATTTTGGTATCGGGGGGGGGGGGAACCAAACCCCAGCTGATACCAAGGGCCAATGTGTACATAGGGAGAATGACCTTGCTTGCAATAACTAATAACTATCTAACTAACTATGCAAATAAACCCTACCTCTGGTCTCGGAGAGAGTGTGATCTTGGCTTTGGATTACAATATAGTACAGAAGGTATGCACACCCAAATTAACATGGTCAGAGCCAGAAGAAAGCTAATACACAGCAATTTTGTTGCTAAGGTTTCACCTTTACTTTCAATTCTGCAGAGACAAAAGATTGAGACTGAAAGACTGCTTCTCTACTTCTTAATCTCTGTAATTTGCACATAGGGAATTCCTGTGTCTACACAGACTGTCTACAATCTTCTAGAACTGAACCATCATCTTCTGATGGGAGTTCCAGCCCTTTTCATTGTACATATCAATACTCATTCTCTCCAATGTACCCCCTTCCTTCCCGTTTACTGCTCCCTCAGCAATGTTTTGGAACACTCCTCTTTTCATTCTTCTAATCCTTCATTCAACCAAGGCAAGGGAAAGTTTGTTGAAATGCTATGAGATGGAGATGCAGAGTATTTTTAATGGATGCATGACACAGGAAGTATAGGGTAGGTTGGACTCACCAAATTCATATTTTGTGGGTAAAAATCAAAGGCTGAAAGAATATAAGTCTGAATCTTATTGGTAGTCCCAGTTAGAGCAGGCCCATTGAATCACTGGGGTTGACATAAAATTTACCATTCAACAATTGTTTCAGCAAGTCTAATCTAATAAGGACTACCAACAAGATTCAGGCCATAGATTTCTACACACAATAACACTTAAAACAGATGTAGAGCTCATAAAATCCTGTTTTTAAAAAAGATACATTAAAACCACTCTAGCATATAGAATTTTTACATATTTATTATTCTTGAATAGTCCTTCGACAAATATCTCTTCTATGACTATGAACATTGACCTATACCATACAAAACACAATGTTACCATAGCGCAAAGTAAATTCAGATGATAAAATTCTGGACTGCATCATCCCAGAGTGTAGGTTTGGGTGTGTGTTGCTCACAAACACTCTCCCATAGAAAACCGAAGTGTATGTAGTAAACTAACATATTATGTTCTTTCTCATTGTCTCAGTGACTCACATATATGGACTCTGGGTCTGCATAGGACTTGCTTTTGAATATTCTCAGCAAAGTGTTTGAATGGGACATTCCTTCCTTGAAATCGTTCATCATGCACATTCAAAAGGCATACTTCATTTTAATCTCCTTTTTCCTATTTCATATATGCCACCACCACAGAAGCATGAGGAATATGATGTAGCATCTAAATTTGATTGCTAGAGGTAGGAGAGATAAAAACAACAACATCTGAAATGAGGGCACATGGAAGACTGCAGTGGTTCCTTGATACTTCCCCCCAGCCACAGAACTTACAGTTTTCGAAGTTGTAAACATAGTCACTGCAACCCTCATAATGTCCCCGCATAATAACCCCTTGTCACACCAAGGACGAGTGCATCTCAAGCTATCCAGTGTGGGAGACTGGCAATCCTCCCTGCCTCCCATAAGTCAGGCACCAGGATCATATTTGTAAGTCCAAATTTGAGTACACCTATTAAACGAGGAATAGACTACTGTGAAAGACTAGGAGGGAGCACATTAGCACCTAGGATATATTGCTGTGATTCCTGCATGGGAGGTGGTTGGACTGGATGATCCTTGTAGTCTCTTCAGTTCTATGTTTCTACTCTTGCTGTATCTAGCATTGGGCCAGGGCAATTAAAGTGGACTCAAGCTGCATTATTTCTGACAGTCTGTAAAGGCCCATACTCTATTTTCTGTTTTCTAAAGCAAAATATGGATCCAGATAAGAATTAAATCAAATCCTCAGTATAAACATATCCTCATAAAGATGGCTGTCCAGCAAACAGCAGAGATATCCTATTTTACTGAAGATTCAAAGTCTAAATATGCATTGTATCTTTTGCAGTGGCCAGAGGAGCTGACCAGTATCTTTTACAAAGCAAAAACTCTAATTTGTAACTTATACACTTAGCCTTCCATATCCGTGGATTCTTCATCTACTGATTCAACCATCCATGGCTTGAAATATGTTTTAACAAATCCAAAAAGCAAACCTTGATTTTGCCATTTTATAAAAAGGACATCATTTTACTATGCCATTGTATTTAATGGGATTTGAGCACCCACAGATTTTGTTATCCATGGGGGGGGGGGCTGGAACCAAACTTCAGCAGATACCCCCAGTGGTCATTTTGCATTTCGGGGCAAATAATTGTTGTTGTTTTTTGGGGGGGGGAATGCAAAAATTGTTTTTGATCCCAGGGGGGCTCAGGAGGGTTCCAACCATGTTTGGAATACCATCTGCACACCTTATATTTTGGGAATTTGACATTAAATGATTCAACAAGGACAGGTAAGCATTGCATAAGCAGACAAAAACATTTTGAATCTCCACAAACTACTTGAAAGCTTCTTCTAAAATGCATCAAGAGAAATATTTTTCTCTTTCATCAACCTCTACTTTTGTTATGATTTCCATTTTGGTGGCCAAATCTATAGCTCTATGCTTTTTTAACATACTGGGAGTAGCTCATAATTTTGTGTTCCTCCTTTCCCCCTGTTCTGCTGTTCACATATGCTTAATAAGAGATTCTAGAGGCAGCTGCTGCTATTTTTTGTGGGTTTTTTTTTTGACAATCACAATATCAAACAGGGATCTTCAAAACATTTTTGCAACATAACTGGGCATTTTTCTTGAAATGGGACAAAATGGACATTTATATTAAAATGGTGGGACTGTCTGAAATATGGAAAAAAATGGGTTTGTCCCATTTAAAATGGTACATATGGTCAGCCTACAAGAAATGTGATTTGCCATTCAGTAACACATGGAGGACCTATGTTTCCTATTTCTAATTTAAAGTACAGTGGGGATGTAAACTGGATAAAGAGATAGTCAAGGGATGAGAAATTTTGGCTAGATAAAATGGTACAGTTTAGCTTAACTGGAACTTGAGAAAATCAGTGGTGGAATCAAGAAATTAAAGAAAGGAGGCAATGTATAGGAAATAGGAGTAGGGTAAAAATTAATGATGGGATGCTGATTCTGTTGATTTCAAGATCGGCAGGTTGGCAGTTAGAGGCCCAGGTGCCCCATGATGGGGTGAGCTCCTATTACTAGTCCCAGCTTCTGACAACCTAGCAGTTTGAAAGCATGCAAATGCATGTAGATAAATAGGTACCACTTCAGTGGGAAGGTAAACAGCATTCTGTGCAATCATGCTGGCCATATGATCACAGACTAGTCTCTGACAACGCTGGCTCTTCAGCTTAGTAATGGAGATGAGCACTGCCCCCTATGGTTGGACATGACTTGACAACCTTGTCAACAGGGAATAACTTTACTTTTACCTTAAAAATTAAACACAGGATCTAGAACAGCAATGGGCAATTAGTGGGCATTCAGATCTGCCACCTTCCCTTAACATTGGTTCATCTGGAGGGTTGCACAATTCACTTTGTCTTTAAAGACATACATCCAAAGACATGCAGCACCTTGTATTTAACCTTCACCATCCCTATCCTAGAGAAATGAAGGGACATGTACTGTTAATAGGAAAGTAGTGGGATGACAAGAGAGGGGAATTGAAAGAACCTTGGATTTTCAAATTCTGCCACTTGTGGTTTCTGCTGTCACAGTAACATAGGGTTTCTACAGATGGGTGGCCATGGGCTGCCTCGAGAAGCTGAGGATTGGGGCCGAGGCTGCCTCACTCCTCAGCCCCCATCCACTTTTTGAGTGGCCCTGGATCCACTCTTTGAGCGGCCCTTCCTCAAGCCGCTGAAAGGGCGCCGGAAGTGTTTCCGGATTCTGCGATGGAAGGATGTCATCGGAGTGCCCACTGTGTGCAATGGTGGGTCCTCTGATGTCCTCTGGCTGCCCCTCCCCTTCTCTGCCTTCAAGATGGCACTTTTCGCCATCTGCATCCCCCCTATAGTATCACAGTGAACCTAACATGAAGCAACAGGTAATGATGCTTGAAGGTTTGCAGTTGACACACTAGTTTCAAAAATGAACTAGTTCTCTGGCTGTAGGCTTGCAGTCAAGGCCTGTGCAACATGGAAAAGACAGGCCCAGCTCAATCAGGCTGAACCTGAAGAAGAAGGCCCTCTCTCCAGTCCATCTGCCATGGTCCAGGCCTCAGAGGGAGAGAAGAACTGCTGGACTTATTCCCCTTCTCCACCACCATTCCCTTCTCTTTTTGTGTCATGTCTTTTTCGATTGTAAGCCTGAGGGCAAGGAACCGTCTAATTAACTATATGTAAGCTGCTCTGAGAGCCTTTGTGGTTGAAGAGTGGGGTATAAATACTGTAAGTAAGTAAATTAATAAATGGGCAATATGAGATTTGTCGTTGTTCTTAACTGCCTTTGCATCAATCTCAACCCATGGTGACCCTATGGATGAGACATCTCCACCCCCACCTCCTGTCCTCTACTGCTCTGCTCAGCTCCTGTAAACTCATATTCATGGT
>CM034708.1:59152963-59165993 GCA_020142125.1 Phrynosoma platyrhinos
CCTTAGATGGAACGTACTAAAACAAATGACAGTATTTGCCCATAGGGAAACCATATGTGCCCATAGAGGATCATTGGAGGATACTTGCCCATAGAGAATTACAGGGAAATTTTAGTATTCCCCAATGATTATCTATGGGCAAGTATCCCCCAATGATCCCCTATGGACAAGTATTCCCCTGTGATTCTCTATGGGCAAGCATTCCCTTATGATTCCCTATGGACAGGTATTCCCCAATGATTCCCTATAGACAAGTATTCCCCAATGATTCTCTATGGGTAAGTATGGCTTCCCTTTGGGCAAGTATTGTCACTTGTTTTAGTATATCCCTACTTATAGACTGCAGAAATAACCCAGTTTGGCACCGCTTTAACTGCTCTGGCTCAGGGCTATTGGATTCCGGGGACTGGGGAGTTTGTTGTGGGGCCCACGGTGCCAAACTGGGTTATTTCTCCAGAGTGGATGCAGCTCTAATCTACTCCTCTGATCTAAAATCTAAATATCATAATCTGTTCCTCCCCTCCTCCCCCCCTAAATATCCTGACTCTCTTTGATAACCCTACATTCCCTACTCTCTTCTCAGCCCTATATCCTCCTTAGTCTCCCTATATCCTTCTTCCTATCTCATCCTATGCTTCCTTACCATCTTCTTCTAAACCTTCTCTCTCTGACTCCACCTGCTTTTCTCTTACTCCATCGTTACCTGTTTCACCTCTCAAGGCTTGATTTTTCTTTTGAACCGAACCTGTTTCTCTTTATGGAAATCCCATGGTATATATGCCCTAATGAACTGTAGGAAACTGTTACCTGCCTTGAGTCTCAATATTGGCAGAAAGGTGGGATATAAATAAATAAATAAATAAATATAAAATAAAATATTAATAATTTTAGACTGTAAGCCTGAGGGCAGGGAACTGTCTAATTAATCCATTTGTAAGCTGCTCTGAGAGCCTTTGTAGCTGAAGAGCAGGGTATAAATACTCCAAATCATGATCAGCACCATCTATAATATCTCTAGGAACCTGGAATTCAAGGATATTGCATGTTTCACAATGTTAGCATTTGGAAAGTCTGCTTGGCATTAGCTCAAATCATGTGGCTAGCTATTTTTTTAAAGCATTGACAGCTGCTCCATGGAGTTCAAGTCATTTTGGCAGCAGCATCTCTATAGGGTCCCAGTTGCTGCCTGAGGCAGCTGCTCCTCCCATGGCCCCTCTGAATTGCCCCCTTTTGGATCCCCTCCTGTGACTGTGGCCCTTGGCTCTTAAGTCACTGGGTTGACTGGGACAGACCCAAATCCAAGGGACCAGATGTCCTCCTTGCCAAGGAGGACCAGGCACTGCAAAAGGGTGGGCACCCCAGAAGAAGGGAGGGCATGACTCAAGGAAAGCTTAAAAAAAAAGCACTCCTAGGAGCATCAATTCATGCTTCTTAGTCCTGCTCAAGGGGGGGGGACACTTTGACATCCCTCCCGGACAGGAGGTTGAAATGGAGGACGTGCCCTGGAAAAGAAGGATGCCTGGTTGGTGAAAGACCCAAACCCAGAGAGACCAGATGACCTCCTCACAAAGGAGGTGATGGTTGTCCTCCCTTTTCTCAAAGGGTGACCAGATGTCCTCTGCAAAATGCTGGTCATTCAAGATAAATGGAGGACACGACCACAGACAAGATAAAAGATCTCACTCCCATAAATATCAATTCGTGCTTCTTAATCCTGCTCAAATGGAAGACGTTTTGACATCCCTCCTGGATAGGAGGTTGAAATGGGTGACATGTCCTGGAAAAGGAGGATGCCTGGTCCCCCTGCCCAAACCTGGTGGGAAGACTGTGCTTAGGGTTTCTCCTCCTCTTCTTAACTTCCCCATTGCTTTCTCAAGGGGCATTTTTATTTTTGGTCACAGTACCCTCAAATTGTCCCCTTGGATGCCCTATTTCAGGATTCTATTTTCAGGACTCCTGCCCAGGAGTCCTATATTTTGCGGTGCCTTGTCCTCCTTTGCAGTGAGGACATCTGGTCACCCTGGACAGGAGTCCTGACATCGATCCTGAGACAGGAGTCCTGAAATAAAATCTTGAAATGGGGGATCCAAGGGGACAATTTGTGGGGTGTCTTTCCTCTTTTTAACTTTCCCATTTGCTTTCTCAAGGGGCCTTTTTATTTTGTCACAGCACCTCCAAATTGTTCCTCTAGATCCCCTCCTTTCATTGTGGTCCTGGACTGTAAGGATCTATTTCAGGACTCCTGGTCTTCATGCGGGAAAAGCTACTGCAGGCAGCCCCAACAGGACTATAGTCACAGCAGTGGCAGCAAAACAGTATGCTGGCGCTCTGAGAAGGTATATGGGTGGCATAGGATAGGCAAGGTGGCATCCAGTGTGTGCCCACCAGATACGCCGGTGATGATAGGCTTTGAGAATTTCTGCCTATTGGCATTTATCCTGCCTCTAGAAATCATCTTTCTCTACTGACCTGCCTTTAGAAAGCATCCTTGTAGGGTAGGCAGAACTGGTGGTACAAAAACAGAATTAAGGTCCCAAACCGGGGATGTCTGGGCTTTTTGACAGGCCCTTGGAATAACTTTCTTGTCTAAAGAGAGAGATGGTGGAGGAAAAAAAATATTCTAATGCATTTTCTTTCTGGACAAGGCCTGCTCTACATATTAGGGAGGCATCAGTGACAGCCCCTCCAATCCTTCCTCCCAAACCCCTGCTTGTTTCTCTCCCTTGGAGGACAGACCTATGTATGCCAAACAGCTTGTTCACACACTCTAGATTAGCCAGTTCCCCATTGTAGTGTGTGTGTGTGTGTGTGTGTGTATGGAATACACAAATGTTGGTGTTGATGTGTAACATTTACTTGCCAGTCTTGTTGGCTTCTTTATGTGGAATGGAAAGAGAGGTAGGGAAGTGTTGTATCTTCTGTCAGCAATGTACTTTGGGTCATCTCTGCATCTGGTGTGCGGGAAATAAACATGGTGCTTTGACACAAGAATGAGTCATAGTGCAGTATGAATGGGAAGGCCTCTGTCTTCATTCCTATTTAAAAAAGGGAGGGGGATAAAGGAAAAGGGAGGGGAGAAGAGAAAAGAAGAAAAGGAGTCTTGTGTACCTTGAAGATTAATTTATTTTAAACATGATTTATTTTAGTCTTCATTCCTTGTACTTAGAGAACCAATGACGTTCAATGAAGATTAATACACCATATGCTAACTAGTCACATCTCTCTCTGTCTCTCTCTTCTCCCCCTCAGTCTCTCTCTCTCTCTCTCTCTCTCTCTCTCACACACACACATACACAGTTCCCATCCAATAAACTGTTTTTCCCTAGTAGAGGTTCCATACCACAATTACAATACAGCATATGAAACTGGCCAGATCATGTGGTAAACAATGCACCTTTCAGGGAGATGCATGCTATGCCCTTGGCATTCAGGCAGACACACATTATTTGTTCAAATGGTTAATATCCTGTTTTTTTTTTTAAATATTAATAGTGGGGTGATTTGAATTGTATGCCTCAACATTGCAAAAGCTGTTTCTTAAGTAGCAGCCGTGCTACGTACAGTATTACCTCCTGTCTTCCTTCTCCCTTGAAAGGAGCCATAGCCTAAAGGTATGATAAGATGTACACATAATCTAATGTGCCACTGAATGGTTTGGCTGTCTTGATCAGTTATTAGTTGCCAATAATGACTACATTACCTGCAGTCTGCAAAACAATGTGAGTTAAAGTTAAGGGGGAAAAAAAAGGATGAAATGAGCAGGAAAGGAAGGTCGTTGTTACAACATTTAGCATTAGGAAAGCATTAAGAGTATAATGACACAGATTTTCTAGAGGAATCTCAAGGTATTTTGAAGCATAGAAGGCTCTGAAGATAATATATATAAGGCAGTTTCTATACTGAATGCTCAAATGTCTCCTTTCTTGCTGTAAGGGAAGAAAAATGATTCAGTGATACTCAGGAAAATGTGTAGAGTGGTGAGCGCTAGTTTAATATGAATAAGTATCTTAAGCATGACAGAATTTTTTTTTTTTTGTAAGTGATAGAATGGGATCATGTTATAACGACAGATTTAACTTTCCCTAGCTTGAAGATTTAAAGCACAATGCACTGGAGATTTTTCCTTTGCCTGCCCCATGAATTGTGCAAAGGTGCAGAAGTGGTCTGGATTAGGTCCTGATCACTTCAAAGAGGTTTGAAGTTCCTAAAATACCATGTTGTTTGCCATGAACAATTACATATGTGCTGAAAATAGATGGGGCTTTATACAAATACTGCATCTCCATCCTTGATTTTAGCTTTGTTTTCTAAAGCTTACAGAGCCCATGAAATGGAGAATCATCTTAATAATAGCTGAGCTAATTTACCTCCTGCATTTCTGTTACAATTATTCCTTGAGTTGGCTAACAGTAGTAAAATACAAGATGAAATGCATTGTCACTAAAACAAAAGCAAACAAATCCATGTCCTATTAAAAAGCACTCACCAATTAAAACCTATGTCTTCAAGCAGGTTTACGCTTAACCATCCTACTTCTCCATTAACACTCTCAGTTCTGTTAGCCCTGTGTTGTTATATCCTATTGGGACCATGACTCATCTGGTTAGGATGTCATTATTTTTCTCTTGTTCTAAGATCTCTATTCCCTTGGATTGACATATTAAGGGGAAGATGCCCATTGGCTTCTGTGTCATTTTTGTGAGAGATTTTATGCAACTCATGGAAAGAAAAAAGGAAATGCTGAGCCATGTTGATCTCATTTGTGAATTATAAAAAAATGTTTAAACTGTAAGTACCACTGTACAAAAAGAGATACCCATGCTGTTTCATAAAGGGGAGAAATACCCAAACTCTACAAAAGGGTCTTGGTAAAATGCCACAAAAGTCTTTAAGACCTTGAGTTCACCATCATTCTTGTTGTTATTGTTAACTGTTGTCATGTCAACTTCATCTTATGTCTAACCTATGAATGAAAGATCTCCAAGTTACCCTATGATCAACAATCCAATCAGCTCTTGCCGATTCAGGGGCATAGCTTCCATGACTGAGTCTGTCCATCTGCAAAAGTGACCCTGGTGGTGCAGTGGTTAAATGCCTGTACTGCAGCCACTCACCCACAAACCACAAGGTTGTGAGTTATTACCAGCCAGGGCTCAGGCTCGACTCAGGCTTGCATCCTTCCAAGGTCGCTAAGATGAGTACCCAGCTTCTTGGGGGCAATTAGTTTACAGTTGTAAACCGTGTAGACACTGCATAGCGTGGTATGAAGCAGTAATGAAGCTGCTAAGCTGCTATTGCTATTTTTCCTACTCCTTCTACCATTCTAAGTATCATTGTCTTTTCTAATGAGTCATGTTTTCTCATGATCTGGCCACAGTCTGGCAGTCTCAGCTTTGTCATCTTCAACAAGAAAGAAGAAACCCTAAAGCAGGGGTAGGCAACCTAAGGCCCAGGGGCCGGATGCGGCCCCCTGAGGCCTTTGGACCGGCCCCAGACCAGTTCTGCCGCCGCCACCCCGCCACCCCCTGCTGCCCGCCATGATGATATTGATTATTGTTGTTATTACTTGTTCTTGGGGTTTTCTTGGCAAAATCTCCACAGGGGGTTTGCCATGGCTTTTCTGGGGCTGAGAGAGTGTGCATGCATTTTTTTTATTGTTTAATTTTTTTATTTGTTTTTATTTTTATTTATTTATGTATTTATTTTTGGTGCTTCGGCCCCCCAATTGTGTGAGGGACAGCAACCCGGCTCCCGGCTCAAAAAGGTTGCCTACCCCTGCCCTAAAGTAAACAGATCACATCCTCTCAACCAAGGGCCACACAATATATATACCCCACTCACTTTCATGCCAGCATTCTCTGAAGATGTCACCCAGTGTGTTTCCATGGCTGAGCAGGGATTTGAATCCTGGTCTTCCAGAGTTCTAGTCCATCACTCTAACTCTGCTGACTCTCAAATTGTGTTAGCTGATGGTTACAGTATATAGCAGTGATGGCGAACCTTTTAGACACCAAGTGCTCAAACTACAACCCAAAACCCACTTATTTATCACAAAGTGCCATGTCCCTCTGGGTTTCTAGTAATGAACTTTGGTGAACTCTGTATTGGGGTGTCAGCACGCATGCTCACAGAGAGGGCTCTGAGTGCCACCCCTGACACCTATGCCATAGGTTCGCCATCACTGGTACGGTATATAGGAACTGGGCCCTCAGGACAGAGTCCCTCTGTGGGTTGCAGAAAATCTTTGATGGCAGACTCCACCTACCGTAGCTAAATATGTGTTTATTGTTGTAGACTGCCACATTTATTTTAAAATGTTTTAATCTATGATTGTTTAATATTCTTTTAGGGGTGGGTGGGTTTGGGATTTTGGATTATGATTTTATTGTATTGTATGGTAAGCTTTTGCTTAATTTTAATGCCATAAGCCGTTCCGATTGCTTTGCAGAGGGGCGGGATATTATTATTATTATTATTATTATTATTATTATTATTAATAATAATAAAAAATAATTTCCAAAGCACATTAAAAATACTCCAAGGTAGCTGTGCTGGTCCATTATGTGAGTTTTTGTTTAAATGTACAGTGCAGTCTTGCACATGTCTATGTAGAAATGAATCTCATTGACCTCAGTGAGGTTTATTCCCAGGTGCAAATTTGAGACCTCACTGTAGGGAAAGGGGACTACTGCCTGTGGATCACCTATGGTTCTGCAAGCCCTTTTTGCAGCCCCCAAACTTGCCTGCTCCCCAAAACTACATATCCTTAATATTCTGGGGTCAGGAGTGTATGTGTAAAAACACCATTGAAGCATCCTCCATCTTATCACTACCAAGAGAGGTAGATTAGTTTTAAATATCCACAAGTTCCTCCAACTCTGTCCTTGAAAACCCAGAAATCACAGCCAGAAATTGCATCCAGTTGCAATTTGAACTGAAAAAAGGGTGGCTTGTTGATTGATCCATAAGATTTAAAATTGGCCTTTGCTGCAATTGCCCTGCTACCCGTGGTTTTGTTGTTGTTTGCCTTCAGACGTTTCCCAATTTTTGGCAACCCTAAGGGGTTTGGCGACCCTCACAGGGTTTTCTCAGCAAGATTTGTTCAGAGGAATTTGCCTTTGCCTTCCTCTGAGGTTGAGAGCATTTGACTTGCCCAAGATCACCAATTGGCTTTTCATGGCCCAGAGGTGATTTGAACCCTCGTCTCTCAGTCCAGCCATCAAAGTACTAGAGTAGACCATGCTGGCTCTCCAGTTAGGGAAATGAATATTCCCATTAAAGGAGAAGAAATATGTTCTTTGTCCCTTCAGGTTTGCAGTCAGGGTTTTATGCTGGACTCATAATAATGAGTCCAGCATTAACTGGATAATTTACAAAATTTCTTTACAAAAAGAAAAACAAAATCTTCCATATGGTTAAGGACTACTATGAAGACATAACAGAATGGTTGCTATTCAGTGTTTCCACTGAAGCAGCTGTACCCATGTTCCAGGATTCCAGAAAGATAAGAAAAGGCTGCATATTTTACAGCAAAATCTTATATTGACTGTTTTTAAAGTACAGTAGAAGTTAAGATTTAGGCCTCTACTGTGTCAGGCATTAAATAGATGTTTTCCAACCTGAATAACTGAGATATTTATCTAGGAATACACACACACACACACACTCTGTGTGTGTGTGTATGTATATATTCATGCGTGCACGTACACACACACACACACACACACACACACACACACACACACATCTCCTAGTAGTAGTTTGATTAAATCTGTTGTTTTGGGGCAGTTACACAACTGCATTTTTCTGCCTGGAAAACTCAAACTGCAGTCGATTTACCTGAAAGTCTAATTGATTCCACTGTGACTTATTTCTCTGGAGCATACTGTACTTAGGTTGCACTATTTGTTTTCTAGAGTTTCCATTTGGATCTACTTAGCAGTCAGTGTTGTGTAGTGGTTTGTGACTCTGCAGATCAGGGTTCAATTCCCTGCTTGGCTATGGAACCCACTGAACGACCTTGGGCAAGTCACACACTCTCAGCCCCAGAAAACCCTGTTGCCATAAGTTGGAAATGACTGGAAGGCACACAAGTCACAACAACAAGAAAACCCTGGTTCACTTTAAGATTCAGCAACATGCACTGTTAATCTGAAACACGGCACAATTTACCCTTTGTTTTTGTTTCTTAAAAGTCTTTGAACATTTCCAAAGATGGCTTTCTTCTGAATTTAGAAAGCTAATGACTTGACTCTTTAATAGGCTGAAAATTAAGTTTTATTAGGAACTTGTTTTTTTTCTCCTGGTGGGCAGAGGTCAGTGCATTAACCTTGGGTTTCCTGGACAGAAATGTGATTCCAGAAACACCTCACCACAAAATTAGGAAGATGTGCTAGGGCTAACAGTGTGTCTGTGCTAAAATTGTGTATTTCAGGAATTTATGTAGACATGGCAGTGATGGAAATATTTGGAAAGAAAACTTGCTTGGAACAATAAGTTTTTGAAACATGAGCACCATGGATGGGAGTTTGGGCAAGTCCTCTGGTACATATAGGAGTGAGCATATCACACTAATATTAAAATCACTCCATTGGATACCAATTAACTTCCAGGCAAAGTACAAAGTGTTGGTCTCTAAAGCACTACATGGGTTGGGTCTAGGATACCTACAAGATCACCTCCTCTTGTATAATCTACCTCATATACTCATGTCCTCTGGGGGACATATATTTCAAAAGATCAGGACTAGACTGGCAACTGTCACTCAAATGACATTTTCATTGGCTGCCCCTAGATGATGGAATGACCTGCCGGGAGAGATTTGACAGCTGAATATGCTGTGTGAATCTAAAACAGTATTAAAGACCTATCGCTTCCAGCAAGCATACCCAGTTGATTTAAAACTATGGATTTTAAATTAGTATATTTTTAATTTTATGTTGGATGATTTGAATGTGTTCTAGGTTTATGTGTTTTAGCTTAGGGCAGGGATAGGCAACCTTTCCCCTTTAAGGGCCGAGGGACTTCAGCTCCTAGAATCCCAGGAGCTACTGGCCAACATGGGACTATTGGCCAACATGGCTGAGGCTTCTGGGAGCTGAAGTCCCTCGGCCCTTAAAGGGGAAAGGTTGCCTACCCCTGACTTAGGGCCTTTACAGACTGCCAGAAATAATGCAATTTGAGGCCACTTTAACTGTCCTTGCTCAGTGCTAGGGAATCATGGGCACTATAGTTTATTGTGGCACCAGAGCTCTCTGACAGAGAAGGCTCAATGTTTCAGAAAAACTACAATTGCCATGATTCCCTAGCACACAGCCAGGACAGTTAAAGTGACCTCAAGTGGCATTATTTCTGGCAGTCTGCAGGGTATATTGTACCCTACCTCAAGCCTTGGGGAGAAGTGGGTAGGAAATAAAATAATAACTATCTCCAAAATGTGAAGTATTGATTCTGGAATGCATGACCATGTGGAACATAAGACACTGGGATGTATCCAGCACTGAATGACCACATGATGGAGTATAAGTGAGAGCCAGTGATCTCCCCTTTTCATTGCATCCCCCCAGCACTCCAAAATAACTACTCCATAGGACTGGGAGGGCTTCTGAAACCAGTTGTTTGGTAGTTCCTCAGATTGCAGGAGGGAGAGAAAGATGAAGAATTTTTGTTTGAGACATCACACTGGATTTAACTCCTTGAAATGATGAGATTAATTAGAAACCCATCTATTTTCAAGTTTTTAAAATGTAATGAAATACTTTATCCACTGGAAAAGGTACTCAGTGCAGTTAATTATTAAGCACATTCTATTTTTTTTTAATCTTGTAATGTATAAACTGTTTGTTAAGGCAACTATTTGAAGACAATCCTAATAGAACTCCTCCCAGGTGAGATTCAATGTCCCTACTTCATATATTTCAGCAGGAATAGAAACAGCAAAAATATTGGCATATTAATTGTTTTTTGTGTTTTTCAATTCACATAACATCCAAACTAGATATCAATGACAATTTGGAAAGTATATATAAATACAAAAAGATGCCAAAACAGGGTCACCCTCACCCTCTAATCACCTCTCCCAACTGAACATCCTTCTGACATCTGAAGAGGTGATATGATAGCCCTGTTTAAGTATTTGAAGGGCTGTCATATTGAGGATGGAGCAAGCTTGTTTTCTGCTGCTCCAGAGAATAGGACCCAGAACAATGTATGCAAGCTACAGGAAAAGAGATTCCACCTCAACATTAGGAGGAACTTCCTGACAGTGAGAGCTGCTTGACAGTGGAACACACTCCCTCAGAGAGTGGTGGAGTCTCCTTCTTTAGAGGTCTTAAAACAGAGGCTTGATGCCCATTTGATGGGGGTGTGTTGATTGTGAGTTCCTGCATGGCATGGGGGTTGGCTGACCCTTGTCCTCTCTTCAAACTCTGTGATTCTATGATTCTATGACGTACTCAACTAAAATTCCATGCTGGCTGTTTTATGGGAGTTGTAGGCCAATACATCTGATAGCACTGAGGGTCCTTGAAACATCAATCTGTCTGCCGTGTTTTGAATAAATTGAAGTTTCTGAACTTGGTATAAAGGTAGCCCAACGTAGAGTGCATAGCGGAAGTCCAGTCCTTGAGGTTCCAGGGAGTGCACTACCAGTGATTGAGATATACATTGCATGCCCAGGCAGTTGTTCTGCTAAGATGAGCCACAGTGGTTTCAGAAGGCTTCTGCCAACACAAGGACTGGTGTCATTAGGGGCATGTGGGTGGCATCACAAGGGAGAAGTGGGGGTTCTGTCCACACCAAGTGACACTATCAGAGGGGGTTCCACCGGGGAGCAGTGAGGTGTCCCAAAGCCTCTTCCCTCGTAAGAAAGGGGGAAACTCTTCTTGGTGTTTCACTCCCCTTTGGAGGAAGGTGAAGAGGGCAGTGAAGCCATAAACCTTTCTCTCTGCTCCCCCCTTCCTGCAGCCTCCTCTGTTTGGCTTGGGAGGTGGGCTCTTTGCTGTGACTTCCCCTTTCCTTGAGAATGAAGAGCTTGTCATTAAAAAGCAGTTTTTCCTCAGGGTGGTGTCCCATCTTTGCTTGCTGGGTTACCCGGATTTAGACCCTCCTCCCCATCTGCACCCCCATCCCAGAAGGTCCATGGGGGTGATCCCATGAGCTGCAACACTAGAGGACACAAAACCTAGTGACACCACTTGGATGAACTGTCAGGTCTGTAAATCAAGGCACATTTCTAACTTCATCCCAGGCTGTGGAAGTTAACTTTTGTGAAATTTAGACAACAGAGGAATGGCCAGTCTGAATTTTAGGTATTTTTGAACATCTCATTGTTACTAAACAAAGAATGCTACTTCCAGAAATAATTAAGTGCTACTTCCAGGAATAATTAAGTGACTGCCAGAGAGGTTTGATTTGACTGAGAAGGTCAGTTTCTGTAGAGATTATTCTTGTTGCATTATCAATTGTGGATTTATTGGATTTGTTGCTTGCTTTTTTATGTTTATTGGTTTTTAACCACCTAGATTAATTTTGATTTTGTATCCCACCTTTCTCCCAGAACTGAGATTGAATATGGTTTCCAACATAATTAAAAATGATGTACCAATAAAAATACATTACGTTATGTTCTTAAAATAACTGTATGCTATCACTGATGCATACATAGGAGCTGACCTATAGTTTAGTATTCTGCTGGATACTGATTAAGTTTGGAAGAGTGATCACAAATCCAGACAGCTGTTGCAGTTGTATAATATGAATGTGTCTTCTGTCTGGATTGACATTTCAGGAAGCTTAGATTTCATAGAGAAGCTATATAGATATAAATGGGTTTATGTTGTTCTTAATCATCTTGAAAGCTTAGCAAGTACAGATCAATACAGCCGTTGCTTTTCTACTTGATTTACAGTGTGACACTGAACTGGAATGCTACTTGCAAAATGCTGTGTGCTTGGCTGGTTTGAGAGAAAGTTTGACAAAAGGGGATAGGCACAGCCTGTCCACTAAAACACCCAGGAATTGTGTGACAGAGATGTATATCTCACTTTGTTTGTATGTGTGTGGAGATGCATGAATACATTTCATATCATGTATGTCAACTTGTGCTTTGAGAGGGTCATTTAAAAAAATCCTTGACATAAATGTAAAGGCTAGCATTCCATCTGACTAACAAGATCCAAAAATGGAACCCTGTATCAAGGAAGGAACAGGGCCATGCAGATAGGAGCAGGCACAATCTTTATTGACTCAGGCAACTGGTGAAAGCAAGTGGAGAGAAATTAGAGGTTTAATAAATCACCCAGATAACTGGTCTAATATTTTTGAAAGGCATCCAACATTTCCACCAATATACCTGTCTTGAGTAGAGAGCTTGGAAAAGTTATTTTTGGATTATAGTTCCCGGAATCCCCCCATCCTTGCTGTGTTTCAGTTACCTAGGGAGTTTCACTTTTCAGGGATTTGTCCACTTATTTCCTGGATCTTTAGAGGGTTACACTAACCCCACACTCACCATTTTTGTTCCAACCCCCCCACTGGTCCCAAATTATTTGTGTGTCTGGGTGGGTCTACAAGTGGCCAATTGCCCCTACAGAGGCTGGGCTAGCTAGTTTGCAATCCTGACCTATTTTAGGTTCAGCAGGGAGCTTTATTCAAAATGTGGTGATCTGATTTAGGGTATAAAATTAAAGGTTCCTCTTTGAAAGATTGTCCAGTCATAACCAACTGTAGGGGTTGGTGCTCATCTCTGTTACTAAGCCAAAGAGCCAGCATTGTCAAAGACGACTGCATGGTCATGTGGCCAGCATGCAACCTTCCCATCAAAATGGTACCTTTTTATCTAAAGGTAAAGGTAAAGGTATTCCCCATTGACAAGGTTGTCAAGTCGTGCCTGATCGTAGGGGGAGATGCTCATCTCCATTACTAAGCCAAAGAGCCAGCATTGCCAGAGATTACTCTGTGGTCATGTGGCCTTCCCACATGATTACCTTCCCACTGAGAAGTGGTACCTATTCATCTACTTGCATTTGCA
>CM034708.1:59166093-59179326 GCA_020142125.1 Phrynosoma platyrhinos
TCAACAGAGTCAGCATCTTAACCACTTGAGCCACTGCATCCCATACATTTTTATCTACTTGCACTTTTACATGCTTTTGAACTGCTAGGTTTGCAGAAGCTGGGACTAGTGACAGGTGCTCACTCCATCACACGGCACAAAAATGACATTGGGAGGTCCATGTGAGCAATTTTGCTCACCAATGTTATAACATGGCTCCTCCTTAAGGCAGGGGCAGGCAATGTGTTTCTTATGTTGAGGACTGAGGGCCATGTTCCTTCATGGGGAGTCTGTCAGGGGCTACATGCTGGCAAGGAATGCTACTGAACCAGTAAGGAATTGGTTTAAAGATAAAAGGATGGGAACCATTCCCTTCTCTCTGTTTCAGTTCCTCTTTTTTCTTGCTTTCTCTGCCACCTCCTTCCCTCCCATCAAAAACACTGTTGTGGAAGGGACAGATTCCTCTTGCAGAGACAAGGGGCACTTTCACAATACACAACTATAGTACTGTGATTCCATTTTAACCGTTTTGGCTGCATCCTATGGAATCCTGGGATTTGTGCTTGGGTGAGGTGCTAGAGCTCTCTGACTGAGAACTACAAATAACCCTCCCTATGCTGTAAATCTCATGATTCCGTAGGATGGAACCATGGCAGTGAGGATAGTACTGTACTTCTGCAATTGTATAATATGAAAAAGCCCCTCAAGTGATTACTTGCAGGGGGTCTTTTGACATGAGGTCAACAGCCACATGAGATCAGGTTGAGGGCCAGTGTTATGAGATAGCACCAAGTTCTTGAACAAGCTTGTAATGCTTTCTAAAAATTCATTTTTATTTTCATATCTTACAGTGTATACATCAGAGACAAGAAGAAGGCCATGGGAGCAAACTGTGTGTATTATGCGAGTGTTTTAAAAGTTGGCAAATCTTGAAAAAAACCCAGAGTGACTTTCCCTGCTCTCTACACTGTTCTTCTATATCTGCTAAATGTTAAAGATGGGAGAATGCCAACTTTTACTAGGTCAAAAGGCTTTGATCATGTATAAAATGCTAGCACTGCATAATATACTTTTTCTAAAATATATAGGGCCTAAGCAGACTGCCAGAAATAGTGCACATTAAATTGAGGCACTGCCCTGGCTCAATGCTAGGGAATCATGGGAACTGTAATTTATTGTGGCACCAGAGCTCTCTGACAGAGAAGGCTCAATGTCCCAGAAAAAAATACAATTCCCATGACTCCCTAGCACTGAGCCAGGAAAGTTAAAGTGGCCTCAAGATGCATTATTTCTGGCAGTCTGCTTAGGCCTATACATTCTCTTCTAAAGCATTAGAGGTTCCTATGCAGAATTTATTTTTCATGCCTTTTTCTAGGATAAAACAAAGACTTTAAAACGGGTTAGTCCAATACCTTATGGTGTAGTGATTTGAGTGTTGAATTAGGACACTAGGAGACCAGGAGTCAAATCCTAGCTTGGCCATGGAAATCCACTGGGTGACCTTGGGCAAGTCACACTCTCTCAGCCTCAGAGAATGGCAATGGCAAACCTCCTCTGAAGAAACTTGCCAAGAAAACACCATGATAGGTTCACTTTAGGGTAACTATAAGTCAGAAATGACTTGAAAGCACATAAGCACCACCAGTACCTTGTACATATGACAGTCTTTGGGATTATGGGCTTTGTTCATCATTGTAGTTCACTAAGGCTGTAACTGATGCTGAAGATACTTTGACCATAAGTTTCAACCTGCATTGTATGATGCGTGTCAAAAAACTTCAATACAATTGTCCCTCCATTTTCACGGGGGATCCGTTCTGGATCCTCGTGCAAAAATGGAAAATTGTATATATTCAAAGCCCATTGATTATAGTGGGTGCGTGCTCCTGTACGCAGCTGTACGCATGTGCCACGGGTGCATGTGCCGTTTTAACCCTTCTCCACCTTGCCATCATGGAAAGCAAGACCGCGAACTCCAAGTCTGCAAATTAGAAGGGACAACTGTATCTATATATGAAACAGAAGATGCCTCACAGGGCTGCTTTATGCATATCAAGATTTTTAGTATAGACAGTGTTTCCCTGTGACTAATTGGGTGTACTTTACTTTTAATCTCAAAATGTCACTGTTGCAATGCTCTTCTTTGGGCTTTTCAGAAATGTGGCACTTCACATGAGACACATTAATCATAGTGATGCCACCAAATTTAGCTTGAGAAAGGAGAAAAATACCCTTGGCCTATCATATTGCCTGGGTAATGTAGAACATCTCTCCAAACAGCTCAAAAGGCCTAGGGGTTGTGGATAGATTTCTTTGCATCATTTGGGATAAACATCTCTGGTGACTGACATGGCCCTTGCCATATACTGCTGCAATCTGGAGTGTTTTCCTATTTTATGGCAGTTCTGTCTAGGATGCCTCAGCTAAATTGCTACATGGAAACATCAAGGAGTAGGAGACTATTTTGTCTGAAGCACTATATCTTCTGTCTGGCTTTTCTTTGGCATTGTTCCCCCTTTCCTGAATTACATTGATTCTACCAAGTTGTTATGCACAAGGTCTGAGAGACTTACAATTGTGTGTGTGTGTTTGTTTTTAAAAATTAATCCTTCCCACTTGGTTTGTAAGCCTTTTCATGTTGTTCCAGACTACTTTTTATTCTTACTTTCTGGAATGGAAAGACTTGGGACTCAGCATTATTATCTTTTCAACACCAGGTCAAAATGGTCCTTCACTCCCAGTGGTCTGATGGGATGGGATTGTCTGATGTTTAAATCTCTTATGGTTTCTGATTATTTATTTTTCTTTGGGAGATCGGCTGTGTAGTTCTAGGCATTGTGATGTATTACAGTATTTTTGTTTTGACCTTTTCTGTATTTTAATTGTTGTGAGATTCCCAAGACGTTGAATAAATCATATGTTTTCTTTAGGATCTTTTCATATCAGTCTCTGTTGGTGTGTGGGTGGAAGATGACTGTGAGATTTTACTTTAAAGGATTGGGGTCATTGGTATTAAAACAGAACCTTTGGTCCTTCAGATGTTGTGACCTGTGACTTCTCTCAACCCATTTAACATGGCTGTGGTTACAGACTGGGTGGGGGTTAGGCCAAAACATCTGGAGGATGGTTCTGCTCCCCTGTTTTAAAGGCTACACACTCTGAAGCTCATTTTTCTAAGGCCATTCTTTCTCCTTCCACCAAGTCTTGCTCCATTCACACCATTTCTTCCATTGTGTTTCAGCATTTTAAAGGAATGCAGGTGCTTCTGCCAAACAGGTTTCACAGCCTGTTTCTGCCAAAAGGCAGATGTTTTGAAAGCAATGCTATTATCCCCTCTTAGGATGTCACCTAGTGCAGTCCACACCCCGTGTACCCCCTAGTGATGCCCTGACCATGACAACTGGCATGATAGTACTGCTGGGAGAGATGGAGCCATGTGAAAGAATATTTACAGAAGCTCTTCTGCTCTAGTTTCATGTTTGTTTGTTTGCTCACTTAGGATGATAGGAATGGACTGGTAGGTTGGTTGTGGCAGATACTGCAAAAGCACGATATAGGAGTATGGCATGAGGAAAGTAGGATGAGGAAAAGCCCCTCCTCCCATTCATGAAAATTTGCTTCCTGGGTACATTCTGTTGTGGAGTTCTAGAATTACAGCATTTGACTATGGTTCACCAATAGTGGCCCCTGTGCCAAGGATGGCTATCATAGTGTTGCTTTCTTCTTCTTAGAAGCTTGAACTGGTGAGGATGTATGGCCTCACAGATGGACCTAAGTCTTTCGCTTAATAGATGGTTGGGTACTGCTGTATTCTTTCCCAGCAAAGTTAAGGTTTGGAGAGGGAAAGTTGTGGAAGTTCAAGAGAATGGAATATATGAGGATCATTCTTTGTACAACTTTTGTAGGTTATAGATCAGTTGGTGTTGTATCTCACTTTTCTTTTCCTACCAACAGTAATTCCATATGCATACTACAGTACATTATTCTGCTCTTGAATTTGGCTTCAATATCAATAAAAATAAAAAATGCCAAAGGTCTAATGTGTGTTTTTCTTTAACTAGATGACAGCTTATTTAACACATGTCAAAGTTTAAACAGGTACTCATTTCCAACAATGAATGCTTTGCATTATCCTGCAAAGGAAATGGAGCAAAATGAGCAGTTTTCTAATAATTGTGCAGATTAATCTTGAGGCTAAACTTTTTGATGTTTTGGCTAACCTCCAGAAAAATAAATAAATAAATAAATAAATAAAACCAGCAGACTTGTTTTGCTCAACTTGACCACCATTAAAAGCTCCCCACAGCCTATTTGTTTTAACATGGTACACTGTCTGATCTCCACCTTTTGGTCCTTCAATTTACCTTACATTTTTGGTGGTTTTACCAACCCTTTGTTTGCTCCCAATGCAGTTCAGACTTTGGAACAGAAATGGTCAATGAAACTGCTCTCCTTAACCCAGAGACAGGAAGACAAGTGCCCTCCAGATGTTTTAGGCTGCCCAATAATCCATCACCACTGGCCATGCTGTGTCAGGGGGCTTGTGGGAATTGTAGTTGGGAGACTGCTAGGTTGATCACATGTGCTAGTCTTCTGCAAAAGCCAAATAATGTAAGTCACTCAAGCTATTCACATACCCAGAGGGCCTTCTTGACCCATGACTTGATGTAGCAGACCTTTTCTAATTGTTGAGGCCATAAAATTGTAAGCCCATATGTGTAATGAGTGGTTTTTAATAGTTGTTTTAAGAGAGAGGGTGTACTTCCTGCACTTGGCAATAAATGTCAGTTCTGTTTAGAAAAAGATTTAGAATGTTTTGGAAGTGTGCTGGATTTAACTTTAAATGGGAGCTTATCAAAGCACAGAATGCTTAGGAAAGAATTGGCTCAAAGAAAGAGATTGCCATTCTAAAGCATTGCTTTAACATGATTTCAGATACTTGTGGGTTCATCCAAAGGTTTTATATAGTTTAAGAAGGATGGAAAACAGAGATTCTGGGCTTGTGGACACTGCAGTGCAAAAACATGTATGTGTGCAAAGTTTCCATTAAGCAAGAGAAGACATTGTGATCATATTACTGAGAACTGTTGCAGAAGAGCCAATTAGTACTTCAAATGTGATCATATATTTTCTCCCAAGCTAGGGGTTTTGGGGATAGCAATGGGGTTGAGGTTCATTATACTTTGTACTTGGGTGTGAACACCAAAGTACAAAATATAAAGGTTTATTGCACTACACTTTCAGGAACAGGAACTGAACAGAACAGAATGGCATGGAATGGTGCGAGAACGCAAGTTACCACATAGGAGAACACCGCTGATGCCTCCAGGAGTTCCCAAGCTGTTCCCCAGCCATTCATGGCAGCCAATTTTGAAGAACGGATGGCATCGGCAGCGTTCTCCTGTGTAGTAACTTGCGTTCTCGCACCATTCCATGCTGTTCTCTTCTGTTCAGTCCCCATTCCTGAAAGTGCAGTGCGATAAACTCAACAGATGTACATTGGGCCCTTAGTATCCACTGGGGTTTGGTTCCAGAACCCCCCATGGTACCAAAATCTGTGAAGGCTTCAGTCCCCTTACATACAATGTAGTTTAGGAAAATGCTGACCCTTATATAATTTACAGGACCTATGCAGAAAAGTGGAGGACAGGGGGTCTTGGAGATGCCTCATCCACAGGACTGCCATGAGTTGGGGCTGACTTGAGGGCAGTTAACAACAGCAACAATTTTTTAAGTTGTGGGTAGTTGAGTCCATGTATATGGAGGGGTGACTGTATTTTTTGTTAGTTATGGAAGGCTTTTTAGACAAAATTATCAAGCACATAGAATAATATGCTTTGATGAAGAACATCCAATATTACTTCTGTAAAGGTATGCTTTGCTTACCAACCCTTTAGAGCTCTTTGAGTGTGTCAACAAGTATCTGAATGGATGATTTGGATTTTCAAAAAGTTTTTTACAGAATCTCTTTTAAAAATGGTTCTAGGAGCTGGAATGAATCTCCATTTGTGAAAAGACTACACTTGTCCCTCTGGATTTGCTGACTTCCCATTTGTGGTTTTGAATTTCCACGGACAGGAAGCCAGGAGAGACAAAATGGTGTGTCCTCCCATGGCGCATGTGCGGGGCCACGTGCAGGAGTGCATCACCATTATTTTCAGTGGGGCTTGAATATTTGTGTTTTCCCATTTTCATGGGGGGGGGGCTCTGGAATGGACCCCCCACAAATTGGGAGGGGTGGCTGTACAATTGTTGAAGATAATT
Organism: Phrynosoma platyrhinos; assembly: GCA_020142125.1. Taxonomy (NCBI): domain Eukaryota; kingdom Metazoa; phylum Chordata; class Lepidosauria; order Squamata; family Phrynosomatidae; genus Phrynosoma; species Phrynosoma platyrhinos. The sequence continues at coordinate 59,172,337 of CM034708.1, forward strand.
TAGAAAAGAGTAAAAGTGACATGATTATTATAGGAGGCATATGTAATTATGCATCATGAGCCAAAAGTGGATAGGGGTAGATATCTCCTCTCTTTATTAGGTCATCCAGTGAAGATGGACATTTTATAATTTAAGGTGGCTCAAGTGGCCTGTTAATTTGCTGTTGTATGTGTAGATCTCTGGATGTTACAGTGAGGCATTATGATGTGGTACATTATATTGTACTATTATTCCAATGGATAGTGTGGTGTAGTGGTTTAAGTGTTTGCCTATGCCTCTGGAGACCAGGGTTTGATTCCTGGCTTGGCCATGTAAGCCCACTGGGTGCCCTTGGGTATGTCCTATGCTCTCAGCTTCAGGGGAAGGATGAACCTCCTTTGAACAAATCTTGTTCAAAGGAGGTTCATCCTTCATAGATTCGCCTTAGGTTTGCTATAAGTTTGAAATGACTTGAAAGCACATAACAGCAGCAACAAAAGTGTCTGTAAAGTCAATGAATTAAAAGATCCTTTAAATTCAAAGAATTCTTTGTGTAGCAGATTTCCATTGTAGTAGTTTTCAAAGAACTAGCCATGTTAGTCTGTTGCAGCATAGAAAGGAGGAATGGAGGGGATAAGATGGAAAAAAGAAGAATGTAGCAGCACCTTTAAGAGTAACTGGTTTTTATTTTAGCATGAACTTTTGTGGATATAAGCCTACTTCTTCAGATTCAGTACAGAGAAAGCTTCAGAATATAAAGCTTACTTATATGATCCAGAAAGATTGCATCCCACTCCCACAACTGTGGGAATATGCTTTATATCTTGAGGCCTGGATATCCCTGTGTACTGTATTTGAAAAAGTGGGTTTATATCCACGAAAGCTAATGCTAAAATAAAAACCAGTTAGTCTTAAAGGTGCTGTTACATTCCTCCCCATGCCCTGCTTCTCTCTTCCTCCTTTTTGTATTGTATAACAGAGAGCACCTAATTGGAACATGTGAATAATCTTCCTATTGGTTTAATTTTGTGTGCTAAACACTGGCTGTGTAGATCAGCACTAAAACAATATGGAAATTAGGTATTTGTTCTAATTAAATATTTGGCTCTTAATCTAAGCTTGGTGTGTATATAAAGAATAGTTTAACCATTAAACTGTATAGTATCTGAGGTAGGGCTGCCAGATTGGATCTGGGAAGGGGTACCTGTAATGTGAATCTTTAACCAATTTTGGAGCAGGATGAGGTACCATAAAGCTCCATCAAGTCTAATGAAGGTACCTGTTCTTCCTCACCTTCCAGTCCCCAGCGTTCAGCTGTAGCCATTCTCACCTAAAATGGTTATTTCCTTGCAGGTGTAGAGGAGCACCCAGCTCATTTTTTCCCTTTATAGGGACTGAGTGTCTAGTGACAAGAAGAGACCCTCCTCCCCCAACTAATGAGATAATAATTGTGTTGGGAATGAATGGCTGCTGCTTAAAATTGGGTTTTGTCAGATAAGGGAAGGCAGGTATCTTTGCCTTGCTTGACAGAGCTTTATGATTCTTCATTCTGCTCCATAGGATTAAAGTTAAGGATTAAAATTATACAAACTGTGGCCTGGATCCAATCTGCCAACCCTATTCTGAAGTATTCTCTAGAGTTTTATGTCCTTGCAGAAGGATTAAATTCAGAGAGCTGATATGCTCTGTTTCTATTTCCCATGATTTCCCTGACCAGCATCTTGTAAAAACATTACTGGACCTTTTCAAATTTTGGTGCAACCAGTTTGAGAAGCCCCCTTCTGAGGGGAGAGGGAGGGGAAAACAGAGAGCAAAATGTAGGTACAGACGGAATAAGAAATGAAGAGGATTGCAAATTTTCCTGTTCAGAGCTTACCAGAGCTTTGATTATTACTTTTTAAAAAGAAACAAACTTTGTTGGTCATTATGCTGATCACCTAAAAAACATTACTTGTTACACTCCTTATCTCTTTCAGCCAGTGGTAGAAGTTTCTTTAATTTTGGCCAAATGGAAAAGACAGAAAAGACAAACTAACCTTATAAACCTACCCAATAATTAGTACAAGGAAGAAATTTTGTAGAAGTAGTAAATAACAGCCCTGCCCATTACAGGCAAACAACAGCCAACAAAAATGTAGTTCAAAAAGTAAGTAGTTGCTAAAGTAACTAATATGTTACTTCCATGCTTTTGAGCTTGTAAATTTTCTTAGGTATCCCAGCATTGTCCTTCTGGAAGTTTTGCATCATTGAAAGTTGTTCCAACAGGAAAAAATGTGGACCCTCTGACAGAGACTGATTCGGTGGAAGGAGCAGCAGAAGTTAAAAGTGTCTGCCTTTATGTTTGATGTATGTAACAGCAATGCTTTGGCACTCTAGTCCTAAAATGGTACACAGCCTAGAAAGTGAGAGCCTGTACAGACCAGCGCTCTTTACACATTGTCCCTAGGAAAAGTCATCAGTTCTTTTGGTATCATCAGTATGCCGATGACACTCAGCTGTAACTTTCCACTCCTGACCTTTCTCTGGGTTTTGAACAGCAAGTTTCATCTTGTCTTACAGATGTCTCTCAGTGGATGCTCTACTGGTGCTTGAAGCTCAGTATATCCAAAACGGAGCTTCTTGTTTTTCCACCAAAGCCTACCATTCAATACTCCTTTTCTGTTTCTGTTAATGACATTTCTATTCGACTTGTCCAGGAAGCCTACAGTCTTGGTTTTATTTTTGATTCTTCTCTGTTGTGTATCCCCCAGATTCAGGCCACAGTTAAGACATGTATATTCTTTTTGTATAATATTGGTATTATTTCTCTTGGCCTCTATTTTCAAGATTTTGATCCATGCTCTAGTGGTCTTGCAACTGGATTTTTGTAAACTCCTTCTGGCAGGGCTTCCCTCTTTCTCACCTCCGTCCTTTAATTTCGGTCTAGCATTCTGCTGCACGTATTATCACATTTGCTCACCGTTTCGACCATATTTCTCCTTTATTGTCATCCCTTCACTGGCTCCTCCTCCCTTTCCGTATTCAGTAGAAGCTTCTGTTGTTGACTTTTAAAGCCCTGCATGGGTTGGCCCCTCATTTATCAGAGCTTATTTCCCCTTACCGTCCCACTCGTGCCCTCCATTCTGGTAGTCAAGGTCTGCTGTCCCAGCCTAGGATTTTTACTGCTCTGTCCTGGATTTGTCCGTTTTCACTTGCTGCCCCTCATTCCTGGAACCTTTTTTCCCCACAAGCATGGGGCATCACTTCTTTAACCAGCTTCAAAGCTGAGTTAAAGGTTATACTGTTTAGGGAAGTGTTCTCAGGCATTGCATGATTATTTGATGTTTTTTAATTTCTTGCCTCTTTTGTATTAATATGTATTATTTTATTATTTTGTAGAATGTATGCCATTGGCAGGCTTATCTTTATTTTTATCTATTTTATTGATTGTATGTGCAGCGCTGTGTAAATTTACAGAGCTATATAAATAAATAAATTAATAATAATAATAATAATCGTGTGGCAGCAGCCTGGTTATAATTAATTCCTATTCTGCCTCTTTTTTAAATGACACATAGCTGCAAGCTTAGCTATAAAATGTCTTCAATGTTGAAATATTTAAGCATAAGAGAATCTTTAAATATTAATGTATTTTTTCAAATTGTAAGGGATTGCGCTGAGGACTCAGAAATAATAGTTAATATTATATATCTTTCAGAAACATTTTGCTTACATTTGTAAATTCAGGGACTCCCTTGTAAATAAAAGAACATTTAGAAAAAACAGTGCTGAATCTAGTTTTCACTGCACTTAATGGCAGTATTGCATTTCAAGGTTCCCATACATTGGATCAAATATTGATCAGAATGGTGACTGCAGTCAAGAAATTGGTTTGGGAAGGGCAGCAATGAAAAACTGAACAAGATCCTAAAGTGTAAAGATATAAATCTGAACACCAAAGTGAGGATTGTCCAAAACACCATATTCTCCATCACCATGTATAGATGTGAGATCTGGATAGTGAAGGAAGCTGATAGAAGGAAAATAAACTTATTTGAGCTATGGTGCTGGAGAAGAGTGCTGGGGATACTGTGGATGGCCAAGAAGACAGTCACATGGATCCTGGAATAGATCAAGCCTGAACTCTCCCTGGAAGCCAGTATGATTAAATTGAGGCTGTTGTACTTTGGCCACATTATGAGAAGGCATGAATCGTTGGGAAATATAGTGATGCTTGGAAGGGCAGAGGGCAGCAGAAAAAGAGGAAGACCAAACACCAGATGGTTGGACTCAATCAGAGGCCATGGGCCTGAGCCTGCAGGATCTGTGCAGAGCAGTAGAGGACAGGAGGTTTTGGAGATGTCTCTTTCATAAGACACCATGAGTCGAGATCAACTTGAGGGCAGTTAACAACAACAATTTCAAACTATGTACTATCTTCTGTCATCAACTAAAATGGTTTCCATCCATGAAATAAGAAATCTGGCAAATCTGGCAAATATTCTTGATAACTAGTTCTATGCTCCTTTCCGCCTCCCCCCCCCCCAAAAGCCTTCCCTTGAACTGTAATGGATGTCTTGGCTTTTGTGCTGGCAGCATGACCTCATTTGTAAAAACCATGAGTATAATGTCATGCTCATGGCTGCGATATAGATTATGTTCATTTCATTCAGGTTTGCATGGCTTTGGTTCAAGTGTACAGTTGAAATGGATGAAGATCCCATAAAAAAAAAAGAGCCCTGCTGGATCAGACAGAATATCTATTTTTATCTATTTTAAATGGTTCATTTTTGTTTTAAAGAATGTTTTAAATCAGTTTTATTGTACAGTATATAGTACAATCTCCATCTCTACAGGAGATCCATTCCCATGGTTACTGCAGATAAATGAAAGTGTGATTAACAGTGAGCACTATATTTCTAGCAACTGTGGAATCGTGCTCGAGGACCTCCAGATTCCTAAAGAGGTGGTCTTTCTAGATATCTAGATGTTCTTCAGCACAACTCTATGGTCAACATCTGCCAGAGGACCTCCAGATGCCTAGAGAGACTTTTTTCTGGACACAAAGTGCTGATTTTGGCCTATAAAGCCTTTTACAGCTCAGGTTACTGGTCCCATGAATACAGGGATCATACTGTACCACTTTTGAGTGGCCAGAACAATTATTAACAAATACTTTTAATAGGTTTATAAATATTCCAGCATTCTGATCTTACAGTGGTCAGCCAGATGTCTCTCAGATGCACAATGGGGGACATGTCAGAGATGTGAGATCTGGCCATGTTAACTAACATGTGCCTTAGTTATATCACAGTTGAATTACTGTAATGTGCTCTACATGGGGCTGCCTTTGAAGAGTGTTTGGAAACTTCAGCTGATACAAGAAGTCGCAGCTAGATTGCTAACTGGGGCTGGGTACAGGAGCACACAACTCCCATTTTGGGTGAGAGGTGGGATGTAAATCCCATAAATAAATAAATAAATAAAAATAATAAATTGTTGCAACAGCTCCACAGGCTGCCTGTTTCTTTCCCTGCATGATTCAAAGTGCTGGTTTTGATCTATAAAGCCCAATACAGCTCATGTCCAGGTTATCTGAAGGACCATATTTCCCATGAGAACTTGTATGGTGTAGTGGTTTGAACGCTGGAGACCAGAGTTCAAATCTGAGCTCAGCCATGGAATCCCAGTTGGTGATGTTGAATAAGTAACACTGTCTCAGCCTTAGAGGAAGGTGAAGGCAAATCCCCTCTCAACAAGTCTTGCCAGGGAAATCCTGTGATAGGCTCACTTTAGAAATGCCATAACTTGGAAACAACTTAAAGGCACAAAAACAAACAAACATTCTCTCTTTCAACAAGTAAAGACTTGTGTGTTTTGACAGGCATTTCATGATTTGACAGGCATTATATGTTTGATTATATAAGGCCCAAAAATGTGTTTAATCCAGCTAATTTTTGTGCATGGTTGTGTGTGTGTGTGCATGCTTGTGTGTGTCCATGTTTAATGGTGTATCTTTTAATCAGGTTTTAATTTTTTTAATTAATTTAATTTCTTGTTAATTTTTAATGATTATTTTTTAATTTGTTGTAAACTGTAAGGACATAATTTGGGGACAGAGGCCCATTGCCTTGCTCAAAATGAGGAGTGTTTTCAACTGTAGTAAGATTGGCTTATCACATTGTAAAGCAGTAACCAGTACTATGTAAAGAAGGCCCTTCTTTATTAGATTGTTATATTACCTAGTTGCATTATAATTAGCCTGACAAAAGCCCTACAGTTGATCACAGGTCTTTCATAGACCATGCATATTACATTTAGTTTGGCCTTAACTGCTTATTTCTTCCTCTTCCTCCAACAGTTGCTCAGTAGTCCATGATAAGTGAGCATGGTCTGTCCTCAAATGGTGTGTGCTCATGTTTCTCTCTGTTTATGTATTTTGGTACTTCTGGAAACCTCGGGGAGCATGCTGAAATCTCTTTTTGTATGTTGTTGGTACTGCTTTGGCTACATAAACATGTATAGTCGTCCCTCCATTTTCGTGGGGGATCCGTTCCAGACTCTCCTGCAAAAATGCAAATCTGCAAATATTAAAGCCCCATAGGCTTGAATGGCCATGGGCGCATGCACCATTTTAACCCTCCCCACTTGCCAGTCTGTGAAGGTCCAAAACCATGGACCAGAAATCCATGAAAATGTAGGGATGAGTATATAATCAAGAGAATTAGTTTACCATTCATAGATAGCATGACTTGGTATAAGTAATGCCCCAATAAGTGGAACTGTTGTTAATACCTCCTTCCCTATTGTAATTTTCCCCTTTATTTGAACATTTGATGCTCTGAATGTCTTCCTATCATCTGTACAGTGAGTCTGCCATATTGGTGGGTTAGCCATCTGTGGATTGGAGCTTCCACAGATCACCCCACCCGCATATAAGTCAATGGCGGCACACACCCATGGGCACACTGACACGGGCATGTGTGCACATTGCTCCTCATTGACTATTGTGGGCCTGAGCTCCCATGGTTT
>CM034708.1:59188556-59203593 GCA_020142125.1 Phrynosoma platyrhinos
CAGTGCCTCAATTTAATGTGCACTATTTCTGACAGTCTGCAACCCCCCAATGAAACATATAAGCTTATCGCACTGTGTTCTCGTAACATAATGAGTACGTGATGAGAACAGAAAGGAACGTATTTTGTCGCTCGGTATGATCCTCATCGAGTTCCCATTCTGTGCTCTGACAGTCCCTAGCACTGGTGATATTTTGGTGGGGAGAGAGAAAGGAAGGAAAAGAGGGGAAAAAGTGGGGTCAACAAAACCTCCCCACCTTTTCAGAGTTCTTTTGTTTGCTTTGTGGCAACCCATAATGCCATTATAATGTAATTCAAGTGCTTAATTCTTTGAGATTCTATTAGTTTATAAAGTGTCTTAATGAGCAATTCCAAAGCCTGATTTCCTTTAACTGGAGGGATGTATCCTGTTATAAGGGAGTAGCTCTTTAAGATTTGGAAGCTGTCTCTGGGCTGATAAAGGCTTGCCTCCCAGAGCTTTTGAGAGGATTGAATTGTTCAGTTATTCTCTTTCTTATGAGTCTGAGCAGATGTAGTTGAGTTGAGGGCTTGCCTGTAAACAATAGATTTGGTAGTGTGTTCTGCGTGGAAAATGGAGAATCACTTGAGAAGTTTCACCAGGATTTTAACAACTTCTACCCTACCATCAACTTGAGCCTGAAACAATTCACACAAAAGCAGACCGTAGACCCTGCATATGGCCCCTGAAGCCCCCAACCTCTCCCATTATTCTACATTTTGCATGATTCCTGGGCATTTTAACATGGAAACTGCAAGAACACACCCATCTACATATCAAGCACTCCCAAATAACTTTATTTTCATTATAGTCCTTCCCCAGTGGTGGCTGGACAAAATGGTGGTCACTTCTGGTCATCATTTTGGGAAGGACTCATATGAAGATAGAGGTATTTGGGAACACTGTTTGGGGGGGGGTACAACCTACGAGGGAGGTGAAGAGAGGGAAAATTGATCCCTAACCCCCATAAAGTTGCCCATCCCTGATCTAAGGAATATGTAAATGAGCACTAATGAATGAATGACTACAGACATTCTGGACACAGAGCAGGAAAACATATGTGTGAATCAAAGAAGTAAATAAAGCAGTAAAATCAAAAAATCAAGAAATCTTGGTCTTGGCCTGATCAAGAAGATAAGGAATTAAAAAATAATAATCTCATGGTTTGTATGCTGAATAGATAGGAAAAAGCATGGTGGATTAAAAACAAACAGGTAAAGTTTGTAGATAACATTTGTCATATACTAAACAAACATTTAACTTTGGAGATTTTTGATGGACAATATGAGCTTCATAAAAAGGTTTTTTTAATTATGTGTGTTTGAAGTCATTGTTAGAAGTAGTAGGTTGCAACAAAGAAGAGGAAAATGATCTCAATTTGAAGGGTTCAACTTGTCTCCTAAATTTAATCCCCCCAAAACAAAGCAGGAATAAAATAACAAAGATAAGCAAAATGCTTCAACAGGCTTGTACACATTTAATTTCCAGCAGAAAACTGTGACTAATTGTAGGAAAATAAAAACTGGTCACATTGCTTAGGGGATAGAATACAAATGGGTTGATTTCTAAAGCTTTATTTTGTGCTGAAAGACAAAGTGTAAAAGATGTTAAAGGCACATTGTGCATCTTAAATACTCTTTATTACAAAATGGATGACCAGATGGTTTCAAACTCTGTGAAGATTTCTTGGATTAAATTGAAAAGAAACGAGAAATTCTACTAGGAGTGTTCATGTGTTGCTATGAGAACAATTGTCATTTAAGTAACTGGAAGTGTTTGCTAAGTACCTTCTAGTCTAATGATTCTAATGGATGCCTTCTGAAAGGAAGGTCAGAGGACTTTCAGATGCATTCTGTCTGTAGAAAAGAGCCCCTTCTCTAAAGAATATGCTGTCTAGTATTTGTTTCAATGAAAGGAAGAATATCTAGGTACTCTCCAGATGGACTCTGTGCTGTGTGGGAGCCACTTTTCTGTGACCAGCTGGGAAAACAGTGAAATGTACCACATTAGGATATGGGACCTTGCATGACTTTCCCCTATTTCATTTCTGATTCCATGGGAAAGACTCATACAGTTGACTCCTTATCATTTGTTTGGGTCATTTAAATGTTCTAGTCATACAGGAGCTACTTATAGATGATTGTCTTCCATACAGGTTAAGGACATCATATTTGCCTGCAGTTTTGTCAGCCTTTAACATTAACAATTATGTTTGTGAACTCAAGAATATTACGTAACAGAAAACTTTGGCAGCCCCAAGTTTGTCCAAATTGTTCTTTTTCCAAATAATTAAAAGTCAGAAGTTGCATTTGTGGTTAATGCTCAGGGGGAGTAACATCTGATGGATAAGTTGTTTGTGTGTGATGTATTTGTTAGTGGCTAAGTGTTAGCCATTATATAGCCTCTGCCTAATACTTGGGAGTATCCTCCAAATTTATCTGCGTGGCTGGATAAAACCAGCTTAATGTCTTTGAGAACAAATTCAACAACTTTGTTATTATAAACTGGACATATACATTTTGCATGTTATAATACTAGACAATATGTTATGTGAAAAATATGCACTTGTGTGATATCCCAACTATTCAAGTGGTTAGGGGGATGTAAATTATGAGGGTGTAAATTAAAAGCTGAGATTTTCTAATCATCTTTAGCAGGGGTAGGCAACCTTTTTGAGCCGGGTGCCGGGTTGCTGTCCCTCAAACAATTGGGGGCCCCGAAGCACCATAAATAAATAAATAAATAAATAAAATTTAAAAATAATTAAAATAATTAAAAAATATATGCATGCACACTCTTTCAGCCCTAGAAAAGCCATGGCAAAGCCCCTGTGGAGATTTTGCCAAGAAAACCCCAAGAACAAGTAATAACAACAATAATCAATATCATCATGGCGGGCGGCGGCGGTGGTGGTGGTGGGGAGGTGGCAGCGGCAGTGGCAGGACCGGCCTGGGGCCAGTCCAAAGGCCTCAGGAGGCCGCATCTGGCCTCCGGGCCTTAGGCTGCCTACCCCTGATCTTTAGGAAGGTATCTGAGCCACTGGGTGTCATAGGAAAGGCTTGGGTTGGCTGTTCCCTCCCTATTTCATTATGAAAAACATGTATACTATTTTACACACACATACATATGTTGTATCACATGGCACATGTTTGGAGTAGCTTTCCCTAATTTGGGTTGTAATTCCCATCATTCCAAGCCACTGTGGTAATCTCAGTAGATGTCTTTAAGTATTGACTGGTGGTGCTTAGTATTGGATCACAGTAACTGCTTTCAGAGTATGAATATAAGAGAATATTCTGAATTCACAGGTGAGGAATCATAGAGGAAACTGGCAGAGACAGAGAATCTCTTCTTAATATTTCCAGCCATGTTTCCTACTTCCACTTTATCCCTTCTGCTTTAGCTGGGAGGTGTCTTTCTGGAACAGATGGTCTCTGCTGTATTTTGCTGAATTTGGCTTCACTTAGGGCCTCGGCAGACGACTAATAGGGTCGTCTTGGAGGCTTGGAAGAGGAGGGGCAGCCGCACGTTCGGCGCCCCTTCCTCTCCCTGAGGTCGCCCTCGGAGTCGCCGGCCCTCCGCACGGCCGGCGCTCCGGGGAAGACCTCACGCCGCGGCAGCCGAACGCGCCGCGGCGGAAAAGACAGCGAAAGTGCGCCCGCCGCTGTTAGTGCGCACTTTCGCTGTCTTGAGGAAGGAGCGCTGATTTAGCGCTCCTTCCAGGGTCGCCGCCGGTGCGCCGAGGTGCGGAGGCTGAGGCCCCGCGGCGCGCCGGCCCAGGGCGTCTGGGAAGCTCTCGTCTGCTTCCCCCCATAGCAGGCACTAGGCACCTGCTAAGTGGAGCTCTAATCTGTCTGCTTGAGCTGGGAAGTAGTTACCTTTAGTACTAGGCCCAAACTCTCTTTCAATTTATCTACTTATCTTCAGCAAAATCCAATATCCACAAGCAGCAACATCTTTATTGGGCCAACTCCAAATCATAAAATACATTATGCAAACTTTCAAAGCTTCACTGACTTCTTCATCAGGCAATGATGTTAAAAAGCATAGAGGAGAATCATGGTGAAGATGTTAAAGTCTGAGATGTACTATCTGAGATGTTGGTTAAGATGGTATGGAGGGTTTTCATTGCAGGCAGAGTCTACTCCCCTTGTTGGCTATATGCAGACTAGGAACAAAGAGCAATAAAAAGCAAGTAATACATTTCTAGCATGGTTAGCAATACAGAAGTAACTTTTCTTGAGATCTGACAGCTGGCCAATAAGAGGAGTGGCCTCTGCTTGCATTGAAATCCCCCAATACCATCTTAACTGACAACATCTCAGACAGAAGGTCAGCCTGTGGCTCTAACGTTTAAGCTTATCGCATGGCACTTAAGGAATGGGAATGGAATGGAATGGAACAGAATGGAGCAAAAATGCATTTTACTGGATGGGAGAATGCCACTGATGCCGCTGGAAGTCCCCAATGCATTCCCCAGCCAATCCTTCAAAACTCGGCTGCCAGGAACGGCTGGGAAACGCCTTGGGGACTCGCGGTGGCATTGGTGGTGTTTTCCTGTCCAGTAAAATGCATTTTTGCTCCATTCCGTTCCGTTATGTTCCCGTTCTTGTAAGTGCCTTGCGATAAGCTTAATTGTCACCATTTTCCTCCTGGATGATTTTGAACATGTTTTCCTGACAGTTGAAGGGATCAGTTGCTCTCAATTTCCAGAGTTCGCTAGCAGCATGTAGCCAGCATATGTATGTAGCCTTCACTTCCTACTTGGTTGTGAAAAGGCATTGTGTCTATCAGACTAGCCATGATTTGCTGGCCTGTTTTGGAGTTCTCCTAGTATGTAGTCCACTTCTCTCCTCTGCCATGTTCTCCATCTGCATATCTTTGTGCATGGACCCATTTTACTAATAGGAGGCATGATAGAACATGTACCTTCACCTTGATAGTAGGGTCCTCCCCTTTCAGTGTCTGAAAAAGTCTCTAGTGCAACCTGTCCTACTCTGTCATTTTGAAATATTAAGGTAACTGAAGATGAGAAGCTTGGGTTTTGAATTAATTATTAATGGAGAAAACATCTGTGTTGTGTTAATTTTTAAATATATTAGCACTCCAGGCTGAATTAATATCTCCTGCCGCTTTAGTTCTTGCCTTACATTGCATATGTGGTATAATAGCATTTAAGGTTTTACGCTTCTACATGTTTATCATTTAGGGCTGCTATGGTGTCAGCTAAAAATATACCAGTAATATGAAATGGTCTTTAGACTATTTCCTGTAAAAATAATAATTAAAAGAAACAGCACCAGAAAAATGTCACTGTTTACATATTCTCTTTCGTGCCGTGTGGGCACTATGGAATGGGCAGTGGTGCTGCCGGGTCAGGAATTTGGGGCAGAAATCCAGAGCACTCAGCAGAATGAGCAAGAGGACTGCCAATAGAAGAAGAGTTGGTTTGCTACATTTTGATGCAAGTGAAGTAAAAATAGTACACATTTACTCTTTAAAAGCTTCCTTTCATAAGACCATTAAGCCTAGAGTCTAAAATTACCTAATTACATCATGGAGGGCTGTGTTATAGACCAGGAATCCTGAAATAGGAGAACCCTTTCCCTGTTCTTCCCAACAAATACATGCAATTTCAATTTGGAACTGTCTCAGCATCTGTAAACAACAAATATGTATATATTAGCTGTGCATTTCCATCATGTTTTTCTTGGTGGTATCATCATCTAAGCACAACTGAATTATTCTTCTCCCAGTTCCAACCAATAAACTTTCAAAATATTACAGTAATTGGGTCCAGTTTCCATTGTCTACACAGGAAAATTAATTGCTGTTGGATATAAACCTTTAATGGGCCTTTATTCATCACAATATGGGTTGAGCAAGGGAGACACATCCCATAGTTTCCATGTGTAGCTTGATCTCGCCCCAAGGCAGATGTGCTTTGGGATTATGCAAGATTAAAGATAAAAGTGCTAAGGCAGGCTTACTGTTGAACATAAAGAATACAAAAACAATGACCATGGAAGAACTACAACCTAGATAATGAGGAAATAGAAATAGCAAAAGAGTTCCCATATCTTAGATCAAACATTGATCAGAATGGAGACTTCAGTCAAGAAATAAGAAGATTAGGAATGGGAATGGCAGCTATGATAGAACTAGATAAGACCCTAAAGAGTAAAGATATACAACCAAACACGAAAGTTAGAACTGTCCAAACCATTGTATTCCCCATCAGCGTGTACTGATGTGAGAGCTGGACAGTGAAAATCAATTCATTTGAGATGTGGTGTTGGAGAAGAGTGCTAAGGATACCATGGAACAGCCCCCCCCCCCAAAAAAGGGGGGGGGTGCATCTTTGAACAGATCAAGCCTGAAATCTCCTTGGAAGGCAAGATGCGCAAACTGAGGCTGTCATACTTGGGACACATCATGAGAAGGCACAACTCATTAGAAAAGATGATAATGCTAGGAAAGATGGAGGGTTGTAAAAAAGAGAGGAAGACAACATGCTAGATAGATAGATTCTATTAGGAAGGTCATGGGTATGCATTTACAGAACCTAAGCATAGCAGTGGAGGACAGGGAGTCTTGGAGATGTCTCATCCATAGGGTCGCCATGAGTTGGGGTTGACTTGAAGGCAGTTAACAACAACAACAGACCTATTGAATCATTGACTTTGTAAATCAACGTTTATATGAGTCCATTGATTTGGTGCATTTACTGTAGTTAGGATTAACAATTCTATTTTTATATAAATTGAAATGCTCATGACAGCTGTTGTATAATTCCCTCCACCTGCTGTATTTGTGTAATAAAGCTACTGCTGGATGATACATAAGAGAGATATACCAACGCCTTGCATGTATTATGTATTAATGTATTCAGTTAACAACAACAACAAAAAAATTGCATAGAATCCATAGGTAAATAATTGTCTCTGCTCATTTTCCACACCGAATCTCTGGAATAAAGACTCATGTAACATAGCTTGATATTTTCCAGTAATGCAGAATAAGCAGCAGAACTAAGAAAAGGCAACCCTTATTATATCTACTTCCAGAATGCATTAACTGTCCTGTCCATTCTCTTAACTCAGTTGGTTAAAAGGAAATTTACTTTCCAATGCTTTTATGGTGACATGGGTTGTACTTGATGGCTGTTGGATGCCATTTGAATACCTTGTTTGGGGAGTGGTAGCTTCAGTTGCATAGAGTCTATAAGTCCCTTCTAAATGAATGAACAAATGGTAGTCTTTAGATTCACCAGTCTTCCACTGATAGCTATCTAGCTCCAAGGAAGTGCTGAATCTGGCACTAACTAGTTACGCCCTATGATATCATATCCACATTGCCTAAGTAATATCCACATTGTTGTAACAGCTGCTATTTCTCCATACTCTTCCACTTCAGAGGGCAGGATTTGGCCATAAGACAAATGGTTGCTGACCCATGATATAAAAGTTGCCACTTTTTTTTAATTTTTGTACTGAAGGATCAGGGCAATGACCTACTTCTTAAAGAATGGCCTACTTTTGAAAAATGCATGCTTGAAGATGTGAGAAGCTACAAGCTAAAACAATCTCTTTGATCAACTTTGGGGAGATTATGAAGTGATCATATAATCATTTCAAAGCAAATGATGTACAGAACAAAGACAATGCATAGAGCCTACATTTTTCTCCAGATCAAGTGAACTTTATTGGCTCTACATACATATTACAAGATCATTCTACTACTTCACCTTCAGCAATACAAAATGAAAGTTTCCCCTTTGTAACAGTATTTTGTGTTATTTATTCATTTAAAATGTAAAGAACACTTTGTAATCCTAGGTGGTTCAATCCAGTTTATGTAAAAAAACAAAAATAGGAATAACAAAATAGGAATAAATCAGTAAAAACACCAGAATCATTCTCTAACAAACATCAGACATAACTCAGAAATAGCCTGTTTTAAAAGCACGTTTCTTGGAGTCCAAATTGACATTAAAAGGAATGCATATTCCCTATAATTAACATGGTTTTCCTTCTTACAACAGGAATTCCTGAGAAATGCAAGCCTCAGCAATCAGACTTGCAATTTAGCCTGTGTTACCAGTCACAAAATAAAACATGCAAAATGAAAAATGCATAGTTGTGGAAAGCAATGACATCACTAGGGTTGTTGTCATCCGGTGCAGTAACTCATGGTGGCATCCTCCCCCCAATGACCTCTTCCTGTTTCACATCATATAGAATCCTTAGTGATGCTGTTTTGCACTATTGTTATTCATAAATCGTAATTCCTATATGCCACTGAATGTAATGCTAATAGTTGTGACATAAACAATTAGCAACATTAAAATTATATCTTCAAATTACAATATAATACACAAAACCTAAATGTATTTACATATACATAGTGAAAATTTGGTTAAAATGTGATGTTTTAAAGAATTTTTAAAATAATTTTTTTAAATGTCAGTTTTTTTTAAAAAAATAAAATTTTAAATGTTAATTTTTTAAAAATTGGGGGCCTTTCCTTTCTCCACCCACTGAGTTTCACCCCACCCCCACCATCTCTTAAAGCATTTTAAAAGGAAGCAAATGAATACCGCAGCCCGTTTCTGCCAAAATGCAGGTGTTTGGGGAGCAGTGGTGTCACCCACACCTTAGAGTGTCACCTGGTGCAGTCCACACACCCCACACTCCCCTAGTGATGCCACTGATGGACAGTCATGTACTATGACAACCGAAAGTATTTCTCCATGCGGTGGAGCATCTCTGCAAAAACGATGTGATTTTGTATGCCTAAAATGTATGTAGCAAAACCAGAGAAGAATAAAATAATGGAAAATATTGCATATTCATTTCAAACTACTTGACTAATTGAGAGAATACACACTTCAGGTGTGGATTATGCAGGAGAGCAATGGAGGTGGCACCTCATTAGCATTCTTACAGTACTGTATTGTGTTTTGTGGCATGTATTCATGGTATAAAATGCAGGGACAGAAGAGCAGCCAGGCACAGCACCATTTGCCTTGATTTCAGTGGCTGACAAAAGGCCCTCCCTTCATATTCCAGCTGCTATTGCTGTGGCCTTGGAGGGAGAGAAGAATGACCAGTTGTTGCTGGACTGAATCCCCATTCTCCCCTTCCTTGTGTTTTGCAAGCCTGAGGATGGAATTATCAAATTAAGAATTTGTAGGCTTCTCTGGGAGTCTTTTTGGCTGAAGGAGGAGGTATAGATGCTCTAACTATAAAACAACCAGTCAACCCAGCAATCTGCCCCCAGTAACACCTAACATTATATCATATTTACATTTCTGAAGTAAAATCTGATGTTGCACTGAAACACAGAAGTGAATATCCTTGAATAATCAGTTGGTTACACCTGTAAACATTTATGAATTCCAGGAACACTGTGCCCCAGCCACAAATATTTATAATCTGTGGGTTGTCCCAACTGGAATTGAAGCAACACTTTATAATAGGCCTGCAGTCACAGTCCTGTGTTGGGGTAAATCAAACAAAACTCATACCATCATTCTATCCAGAACTTGGAAGTTGTGCTTGAGGAGGAAGGAAAGTGTAGACTCAATGGCTTATATTTAGAAAATAGCTCAATGGATTAATGTGAAACTTGACAGAATTAGTTAATGGATCTCATCAGAAAATGAGAGAATGGATCAATAAGAGATTGATCCATCCCAGTTTTCAGATTAAAGTGGAGGAAATTGCTTATTTATGGATGCTTAAGTCTCGGATACGAAACCCACTGGGTGACATTGAGCAAGTCACATCATGAGAAGGCACAACTCATTAGAAAACATAATAATGCTAGGAAAGATGGAGGGTTGTAGAAAGAGAGGAAGACTCAGGGGAAGGCAATGGCAAACCTCTGAACAAATCTTGCCAAGAAAACCCCATGAGAGGGTCACCTTAGAGTCACCATAAGTTGGGAATGACTTGGAGGCACATAACAAGAACAACAATCCATTTGATGAGTGATCTCCAGATATTTCACATGTTTTGTTTATTCCCATCACCATACATTTTGCTGGGATTAAACTTTGCTCCTTGATTCCTCTGTTTGTTTGATGTCTTTTGGGAAACAGTTTATTGTGGTAGGTCAGGGAGAAAGTCTAGTGTGTAATTTGTCCAGCTATTTCATGAGAGTGAAATGGTTGTCAAGAGCTGACTGATGAAATGAGAATAAAGGAAGTGCAAAGGGAAATCCTTTAGTGAAACATGTCTAATACTAGCTATCCTTGTAAAGTTTCCACATATATGTTTCTGTGGAATTTGGGTGTGTTGTGATTGTAATGCAGCAGAGTATAGGAACCAGCTTCCTTCACCAGCCATTTCCATGCTACTTCCATGAAGGCACATTTTGTAGATCCAAAGTAAAGCTTTATTGTTCCATAAAGAAAACAAGAAAAGAAAATATACAATCCATCCTGCTTATGGCAAAAAACTATAGGATCACATCTTGTAGATGTTGTTGTAGAAATTACAGCAATAAAAAAAGTTACAGTTTCAGGTTTACAGATCCAGGTGTGGTTCAAACGAACACATTGCAAGCATATATAAACAAAGTGAACAAAGAAAACTCTTGGCCCTTCCCATACTCCACCTTCTGAGTGTTAACCTTATGATGATTAGATGATGTGCTATAACCCAGCCTCTAGCTGTATGTCATCCCCCCATGTGACTTAATTCCCATGAGCTCATATGTTTGTGTGTTAACTATCTGTTCCCAGGCTCAAAGTGTTTTTTATTATTCTGTACTATGGGCACATGTTTTGGCTTCAAACCACCTGCTAGCCGAGTCCTCTTTGTTTTTCAGTAGACACTGATCGCCTAAGAAATGTTCACACACACATCTCTACATTTCCACTTTGACTGTATATCCCATCCATATTTCAACAGTTTTAGCCTTTGAATTGTCTCCTCTAGCATGTACTTTCCACATCAAAAGCAATACAGTTATTTAAAGATACAGCAGACACTGTTCTGCTCCCATATGTTTTCTTGGCCTGCCACATACACTTTACACCTGTATGTGTTTACATTTATGCTTCCATGCTATTTGCCTTCTGGTGTCATTTGACATTTTCTGCCCATGCAGGTTCCGGAGTAGAGATTAATTCTCTGCTTCTGTTGTGTGGTAATTGATAAATCTGTCCAGAACATAAAAAAGTTTTTTTAAAGAGTCTGGTCTTTGATGAATTCTTCTTTTAGTGTTTATAAAGTGTCCACTTTATTTTCTAATTGTCTCTTTGAATGAATTAGGAGATGTGTGTGTGTGTGTGTATCTCCCTAGTCAAATAGCTCCTTAAAATGGGTTGAAGAACAGTTCAAGGATTTTAGAATTCATATAGGAGGTGTGCCACAGCTCAATGCTAGGCCACATGCTTTGCATATTTCAGGTCCTATATTTAATCTCCAGTTAATAGATTTTAGGTAGCAGTGCTTCAGTACCCAAGAGTAAGTGATGCTGTAAAACAAACTGTGAAGGTCTAATCTGCGCTGCAAAAATAATGCAGTTTGATACTACTTTAACTGCATTGGCTCCATCCTATGGAATTCTGAGATTTGTAGTTTGTTGTGGCACCAGGGGGCTCTGACAGAGAAGCCTAAATATCTCACAAAACTACAAATCCCAGAATTCCATAGTATTGAGCCAAGGCAGTTAAATCAGTGGGTGCAAAATGTGGTGTGGTGCTTGCCCATCATTACCTGCTGTTGTAAGCAAGACTTCAATTTCAAATCGATTGCAATGCAGAGAGGCGGGCTATAAATAAAACTTATTATTATTATTATTATTATTATTATTATTATTATTATTAATTTTGCCCTATGACAGGGAGGAGAAGATGGTGGGCAAAGGGCTGATCTATTCCTTAACTGTAAATAGCACATGGCATTACCAATTCAAGATGGATCACTGCAGAGTTCAGATGGGGAATCCCATGTTGGACTTCTTCTTTCTTTAAAATAGTCACTTGTATATTAGGAAGAAGAATGTTAGCATAGCTAGATTTCTTCTTGATGTCCTAGTTTTATTTTTACAGTCATTAATCTCTGCTTTGTAGCCCTATGATTTCTTTCTTTTTTTTCAGGTGAAAAATATTGCCCATAAAATAGCCTCAAACACAACCTGAGGTGGTATTGTGCACCATAAACAACCCTTCCAACTTTCCTTTCCATGCAAAAGAAGGCGTGAACCCCAAGACAGAAGTGCAAAGTGGAAATGACTTTCAGTGACTTCCAGGACACATTTTGTTCCCAAATGTTGAAATGTGGTCCACTGCAGGAGCATGGAAACACAGATTGGCTTCTACTAGTACCACAGTTGCTCTCTCCTGTTTCAGAGGGAGATTTAAGAGTAAAAGAATGCATGTTAGATGGGACACTGGAGGTGGGAGGTGAGAGAGTCTGAGAAGTTGGTGAGGATGTAATTCATCTTGTTGGGCAAAGAAAGCACTGATCTGAAAATACTATGAGATATATATCTATATCTATTTATATGAAATTACTACTGTTTATCTGTTACTTGGACTATTTGTTCTCAGGAAGGCAGAGGCAGTGGAACCAGCCCCACTGTTAGGTACAGTAAAGCAGCTACCCCAGGTAATAGATATGGGGCAGATATTTGTCAAGTGTTTACCTTGTTAGATATTTTTACTATCAGTTAAGAAGACATGCTTATGAGATCTCTCCCCCCCCCCCGTGTGTCAAAATAGCTTCACTGGCTTTGGGTACAACCTTGGATTTGTTGAGTGATCTGTGGTGCAGCTACACTGTAGAAATAATGCAGTTTGGCACCATTTTAAATGTTGTAGCTCCATCCTATGGAATCCTGGGATTTTCAGTTTAAAAGCCTTCTCTGCCAAAGAGTGCTGGTGCCTCACAAAATTTCAAATCCTAGGATTCTGTAGGATGGAGCCATGGCAGTTAAAGCAGTGTCATTATTTTTACAGTGTAGATGCACCCTGAGGCTGCCATTTGCTGTTCTCTCCTGTCATTAATTTATATTTGGGTCAGTCCCATGAGGTTCCTCACTAGGAACACCGAGGACAGTTTGATCTCAACGTAGGCAGACTTCACATTTGTCTTCCTTTCAGAGAAGGGAAAGGGAGCCGATGTGGCAAAGAAGCAGAGGGCAAAATGCATCCTAGGTGTCCTGCTGCTAAATACATTTTCTTTCTTATCCTTTGCTCTTCTGAGCCAGAGGGGAAGTTAAACCTGGGAGGCAATGCTACCAATTTCTACCACACTGTAGGATGTACTTTGCTAACAATACCTCTACTGTCATAAAACACAAGAATATCTTTCCTGTAAGGATATAGCTTGAATGAGGGGTGGCTTTGGAAGTAGAGCAGAAGGTCATCTGCACAAAGAGGAACATGGGAACAGAACAAGCTGCCTTATGCTGGATCAGTAGTAGCTGTTCAAGGTTTCAGACAAGATCCTAGCCCTATACTAGAAATCTCTAGTATAATCTAGTGGTCTTCTATTCAAGTACCAATCAGGCCTGATCCTTCTCAGCTTCCAAGATCAGATGAACCAAGATCTGACATGTTTAGAGTGGTATGTTCATACAGTAGAGAGCCAAGGAGAGTTTTGCATTAGTAACATTGCAATGGATGGCAAAAGTTATTAGTGAGAAAGAACAGACAAGCTGGGAAGGGCTGCAGCAATTTGCTTTTGACTGAGCCTACTGAGAAGGGCAGGATTCTACCTCTTCTTCCCTCCTTAATGTGTTAACTGAGCACAAACTACGTTTGTACTTTGACCTCGGTGTTCAGCAATTAAAATAAGCTGAGAGCAAAGGGGGAAAGTGGGAGGAGGAGAGAGAAACTGGGACAGTTGGAAAGCAGCTGAAGAAGTAGGACAGAGGTTTAAGCAGGACTGTTGTTGCCTAACCAGAACACTTAGAGGTTATATTGTGCCTGCCTAGAACACAAGTCCTCTGACTCCATTATCCTTGCCTTTTAATCCATTTGTGTTGGGTGCTGGCAGGTTGAACATGTTTGGTCATGGGGAAATAACACCTAGATGTGCTTTGTTTTTTATTATTGTAAGTCATGTTGCATGGCTAAGCTTAAGCATATTAAAAGGTCCTGGGGCTGAGTACTGTTGAATTTTCTTATGTACCTAAGAGGAAAGGGTTTAAAAACAGTATATTTTTACTTTTCAGGTTGGCTTGCCATTTTCTGCTTCATGGCCTTTTATTCTTAACAGCTTCTATTTTGTCACTTGGAAGCCATTGTTTCAGATTCACAGAATCTTCATAGCACTTTTCATTGGAACAGAAGAACAGTCTGTAAAAATGTGGTGGTGTTAAACTGCAGAAAGCAGCATGATGCATTTTAACTAAAGAGAAAAAAGGCAAAATGGCAACTGTCTGATGTTTAAGAAGAAGGAGTTGTTTTTTTTTTGTTTGCTTATTTGAATTTGCTTAAATGGTACATATTTTTACCATTTTTCTCTTTTCAAACCATCATATGGAAGGAACAGAGTACCAGCAGCCAAGATTTTTCAATGTCCTGCACTCCTTCAAGAAAAGGAGAGGGCGACATGTTGATTTGAGGAGAGGAGAAGTATTTTCATCAGGGTTTGGAAATGCAACTTTTTCAAAATTACAAGTACCAGAATCTCCCAGCATACAAAGCACTATACAGCTTGGGTCCAGGTTATCTGAAGGACCATATCTCCCCATATGGGCCTGCCCATGTTTTGAGATCTTCTGGGGAGGCCCTTTTCTTTGTCCCACCACCCTCTGATGGGAATATGGAAGAGGACCTTCTCCATAGCTTCTTCCAGGCAGTGGCGTCCCTAGGGTTGCTGTCACCCGGTGTAGTAACTCATGGTGTTATCCCCCCATCAACCTCCTCCCATTTCACACCATACAGAATTCTTAGTAATGCTTTTTTTGCACTGTTACTCATAAATTGTAATTTCCATATACCACTGATTGTAATGCTAATAGTTGTGACATAAACAACTAGCAAAATTAAAATTAT
>CM034708.1:59203693-59219697 GCA_020142125.1 Phrynosoma platyrhinos
GACTGGATGGCCCTTGTGGTCTCTTCCAACTCTATGATTCTATGTGAAAGATCTGAAAACCATGCCCTATGAGGAGTGGCTTAGGTAGATAGGTATGTTTAGACTGCAGAACAGGAGGTTAAGAGGAGATAGGATAGTCATCTTTAAATATTTAAAGAGATGTCATATTGAATGAAGACGGAACAACTTTGTTTTCTGCTGCTCTGTCTGACTAGGACACTGAGCAATGGTTTCAAACTGCAGGAAAGAAATTTTACTTCAGCATTAGGAAGAACTCCCTGACAGTAAGAGCTGTTTGACAGTGAATACATTGCCTCAGAGTGTGGTGGAGTCTCCTCCTTTGGAGATCTTTAAACAAAAGCTTGATGAACATATGTCTGGGGTTCTTTGACTGCATATTCCTGTGTGGCAGTTGGACTGGAGGGCCATTGAGGTCTCTTCCAACTCTATGATTCTGTGATCCTAAGAACTATAGTGCATTTTCTAAGATACATTTATTAAAATGCTAGAAATATCTCCTGAAAAATTCAAATATGCTCCACTGTTCTGGTATTATAATATCTTTTAATGTTAGCAATTCTCCCGACCTCATTCATACAATATGTTTTTTGTTCTAGAATATCAGTAATGCTGCGTGGGCTACAGCTAGCACAGTGATAACACTGTTATTTTATGTCAAGTCTTTAAGCGTTCAAGCAAAAAAATAAATAAAAGAGAGATGAATAGGAATACATCGAAGATGAAGTTTGATTTGATAGTCACAGTGACAAACCGATTAAGCAGTGAAAGGAACACAGTGTTCTTCATCTGTTTGTTTTTCCTTTAAATGACCAAACAAGAGGCCACATGTTATATTATGAAAGCCTTCCGTGAACATAGCATTAAGTCATAAAGGTCAGCAGATTGTTAATAGGTGCTTCCAGACTCACATTAGGGGCTTTCAGAATGCTGCTGTTATAATCTGCATAGTGGATTTTATTATTGTGGCTCTCAAGTTGATAGAAATATAAAAGTGATCATCCTTAATGTAATTTAGTGTTTGTGCTCCTGAAGAATATCCATTTCTAGCTTATGGTTTCAAAAAACCTGTGAAGTAGAGGTGTAGTATCAGCATTGTTTTAGTACTTGAAGATAATAGGTGTCTTCATATGTAAGACATCATGTTTTGTTTTTTTTAAAAAAAATCAGTAGCACTGAGGGGGTTTGCCATGATATTTTGTTGTTGCAAAAAAAGATCTTGAAATGTGAAAAATCTTTGAAATATGTTTAAATCTTTTTAAATTTCACTGAATAGGGGAAAAACAATTCTTGCATAAGAGAATGAAATAAGCAGATGTTAGCATCCCTACCATAAGACAGACAAAACAGAATGTGTGAGAAAGAGAATGACTGAAGATGTTTTCTGGGATCTGCATCAGTGTCAAAATGGATTACAATTTTCCATCATCCCACTCTACAATTTCCATCATCCCAACCAGTGTATTCATGGCTAGGGATGATAGTGAATCACTTCTGTACAGCCCCAGGTTGGGGAATACTGCTCTCTATATTAACAAGGAAGGTTTTTTTCTACCAACATGCTTCCATAAATGGAATGAATTACTTGAATAAAGTTTGAATGAATTACTTTTTGAGTGCCACTACACTGTCAGATGTTGTATGCTGCCTTGATAGTTTTGCAATTTCCCATTTATTCATACCACAAATAAGGATTGAAAAAGAACTGTCAAATATAGTTTTGTTGAACTGATGGATGATGAGCAGAAATGAAATGACTCATTTCCTAGAATCTGCAGGAGATATTTTAAAAGTCTGATACATCTCATAATGTCCTACCTTGTGCATAGATGCCCTAATATAGTCTTTTATAACCTGATGCTTCTGCAGATGTATCAATGCTGTCTGAGAATGATGGGGCTTGTAGTTCAGCACATTTGGAGAGCAACAGGTTGGTGAAGGCTGTCTCAGGGCTTGTACACACTGGCAGGACACCCTATGCTCACCCCATAGTGGCTGTGACCTGGGCACACAATGTTCCTCATGATTCATGGGCAATGTGGGGCTATTCTCCAAAAATCCAGAGAAGAAAGAATTTCCTTTTACCCCACATTCATTTGGAAAATCCAGATCTGTGGTGATGACACAGTTGTGTGGCCAGAAGTATTAAGCACTATAGGATATGTGATTGTTGTAGGGCCACTCTTCCGGGTTGCTCCAATCTCACCATGTAAGTGTGACATTATTGGAGTCACAAACTGCACTGCAGCTACAGGGTGAGTATGGGGTTTCCTGTCAGTGTAGACAACTCCTTCATCTGTTATCAATATAAGTAGCTCCCTCTCTATAAAGCTCACATCTCTTGATGCTTGGCTAATCAAAGAATATATTCGCATGTACGGCCAGTGAAAGTTAGCAGAGTCCATTCAGCTCATCCTTGTATTAAAGGAGTGTGGCCTATCATTGTCACAGACAGGAAGACATTCTGAAAAATGTGAAGTCTTTCTCTCTGGGATGACAAGAATTTGGAACTAGGTGGTGGGTTTCTGTCTCCAGGTCATTTTGCTTGCTGCGTCAATGGAGACAGGACTAACAGCTTAAGCTCTTCCCAAGTGAGTTCTTAAGACTTTTTTTAAAAAAAAAAAAATAAAAAGAATAGTACAGAAATGAACACAGCTGGAGAAAAGTCACAAAGAAAACAGTTCTTCC
Source organism: Phrynosoma platyrhinos (assembly GCA_020142125.1). NCBI lineage: Eukaryota > Metazoa > Chordata > Lepidosauria > Squamata > Phrynosomatidae > Phrynosoma > Phrynosoma platyrhinos. Next base: position 59,206,400 of record CM034708.1, read on the forward strand.
TCTGTAGTGGCATATATGTTACTCATATGTGACAAAATGGTATGCCTACATCTCCAGTGTAGAAGGCATTTTTTTGCCTGTGTTTGTTCCAATTGGGCCTCCATTCAAATAATATTTTATAATTAAAACACATTTCACTGTTAAATGCAGTATGTTTTAATTATAAAACATAATTTGAGTGGAGGCCCAACTGGGACAAACACAGGCAAAAAATGCCTTCTACCTTGGAGATGCAGGCATACCATTTTGTCACATATGGGTAACGTATATCCCACTACAGAGGAAGAACTGTTTTCTTTGTGACTTTTCTCCAGCTGTGTTCATTTCTCAAGTGAGCTAGAGTGGATAGAGAAGACTGATATCTATCAGGAATACCCATGCTGCGTTTCACTTCCCATTAAAAACATATTCAAGAACTGTGGCAAGAAAAGTCCAGGAATTTCAAAGAATTAAGTTGCGGTGGGAACCTTTTTAAAAATTTTCTGATGAGGACCATGCCCCTTTGGATACAACCTGTCAGGAACAAGTTATGCCATCCAGTTAAACCTGACAGCCCAAGTAAAGTAAAGTAAAGTAAAGAGCTCCATTAGAATTCAGCAGAAGCTATTCCATTTTGCTTTGCAAGCTGAGCTGTGTCTGTAAACTACACATCTGCACATTCAGTAGTAAAACTGCACAGTTCGTATATTTCCTGTGGGTCAAATTGCATGGGGTCGCTTTATTTTTTAGCTTGTCTTTTTCACATAAGTAAAACCAATCAATTTAATCACCCCAAAGCTTTCTTTTTTTACAAATCTCTCGAGATTTTATTTCTGATTGAAGCCAAAACAGCAGAATTCTAATTTCAAATACATTTAGATTAATGAATTTCCTGTTGCTTGTGCTGTCTACTTTTAGGAAACTGTATGACTGAAAGGACAACATGTGCAGGTTGTAATATTTAAAAGTGACAAGCAAATGGAAATAATCAGAAACACCAAAACTATTAACACAAGAGTAACACTAGATTTCCTCTAATAAATATGAGAACATGAAAATATCTTTAGCAAAGATTTTTTTTTTCAGTGTTAAATAAAATGCTGCTCATTAAGGACTTTATAGCCTTGTGAAATTTTCTCAGTTGTGTGTGATATTCTATTGACATCAATGAGTTTCTCATTGCTGATACAGTATTTACACAAGAAAAAAACAAACCTTCCTTCATTTACAGGAGTTATTTCACTTAGTGAAAAAGTATGTGTATGTGATTTTAGACAACAAAAAGAACCAGGAATCTGAAACTAAATTTTATGACTTAATGCAAATGGACAAACTGACAATGACATTAAAAAACCAAATGGAGGATGGAAGAAAGTAGAAAACTTATGGTCTTGTCAAATAAAACAACAAGTTAGACAATAAACATTGTCTTATAATCACTTTTATTCCTTTGTAAACCTCATGTACTCTCCCATCTTCTTTCTCCTATCTTTCTCCCCCTTCCACATATTTAATCTAGGAAGAATGCATAAGAAATGTCATTCAGTCTAACAGCTCTTTATACATTTTTTACGTTAATTAACTCCCTTATAAAGCATCAGGTTCTTTGTATGATTCATGTAAATGGAAATTTAGATATACAATTGTAATACTCCTCTTAAGTAAAACAACTGGGAACTTCTTCTGAGAAGTAATGAATTGTTATGTTGTATAACAATTTATAACATTGTATAAAAAATAAATTAAATAAAATATGAAAAAAAGAACCAGGAATCTGATAAATATACAACACTCTTTAGTTTCTTCTTTCACAATAAATGATTTCCATGAAGTCCTAAAATAAGACATAACTTTTCAAATTAGGTTCTAATCTTTGGGTACATCAAACACTCACACTCTGTCTTTCATACTCTCTCCTTAAAAGGACTTCCAACTTAGGGCTAGTCTACATGTTTAAAATACTCATTCCAGTCAACTAGAATGTGATCCAGCTACATGCAGTTTGCAAGTGTTCAGGCTTTTTGCGGGGACCCTCCCGAAAAACTCCTTAAACTCTGCAGGAATAAGCTTTGTAGTTTTTACTAGAGTATCTGTTGATTTTTACAGAAATGCACATAATCACACATGTGGCCATCTGTCTGCTTCACATGCATTTGAATGGCTGTGCATTTGCAGCAAAGGGAGGGTGAATAGGTGTGAATTTGTGTAGAAAAGTGAATAGAATTAACTGTCAGTGCGAATGTGTGAAAATGTGCACCAATTTGCATAGTACACTCATGTGTAGATTATCTCTAAGATTCTAAGCCTGATTACAGTGTCACCATTCCATAGGAATCAATGGGCCTTACTTTTGAGTAATATTTCTGTTCTTAATATGGCATTGCCAGAACCATCACACAAGCCATATTTAGCAAATATAGACCTATTTAGGTGCTGTAAATCCCCAATAGAATTTGCAGGTAGAACTGAAACACGGATTCTGATTTAGCTCACATCCCAGTTGTTAGAAATGGTGCCTGCCTGCTTATTGCTTGTGCAGGCTCTCTGTATGGCTGAAATGCTGATTTTTTTTCCAGGTTTCTAAATTGCACAGGAAGACTTTATGAATATAGCAGATCCCCAGCTACTGAGAGTTGCCCTCCAATTTGTGGACAAGGATGGTGATGAAGAGAGTGGTTCTAACATCCTCATTGCTGCATTCCTTCATGCAATTCAAAGGCTTAGAAATAATTTGTTACTTCTAGTTTGTCAATGTTTTGAACAACAATTTATAAATCCTTTAAATCACTCAGTGACAAGAACACTGCTGTAGTGAACAATGATGTATATTTCATTTTTTAAATAATTGGATAGGTAGGTTTGGCCACTTTTGTCCATTTCTTTATCATTTTAATCTTTGGGTTGTTTTTTTAAGATTAATACAATTTAGCAATTAGTGTAATAAATTAATTTTGTAACATCAACGTGTTAATTTTTTTATTTAATTGTAATACATTTAATATAAATTCTAGTGCTTCCACATTCTAGTGATTTCACATGAAGTAAATTAGCAACTGAATCGGGCTTCTGTCTTCAGTGGTGTTAGACATTCTTACTAAAGTTGCCATTTTCTTGCTCCTGTGAATCTCACAAGCAACTGTGACCTGCAATAGCTTCTCTTTGACTGGCAGAAGTTTGGCTTCTGTGAAAGCTTGATCAGGGAAGAGGCATATTGTTTATTTGGGTGCTGTGTTCCTTCAAGTCATCTCCAACTTAAGTTGACCTTAAGTTGAGCCTATCATGAGGTTTTCTTGGCAAGATTTGTTCAGAGGAGGTTTGCCACTGCCTTCCTCTGAGGCTGAGAGTGTGTGACTTGCCCAAGGTCACCCAGTGGGTTTCCATGGGTGAGCGGGGAGTTGAATCCTGATGTCCAGAGTCAAACCGCTACATCAATATAAGGGGTTTATATTCTAGTATCTACTCTGTTTAGGAATAGTTTTACAAGTAGTTGAAGAAGGTGCCTGTTTCCTAGTTCTGAGTTCCTCTACAGTAGGGGTAGACAACCTTTTTGAGCGGGGGGCTGGTCCCCCGAAGTCGTCCCTTCCGCTGAGCTGAGGGGGGGGAATGGCGGCGCCACTGCCGCCGCAGCTGCCTCTGCGCATGTCGCAGCCGCCATTTTGATTTCCACTCGCGACTGCCATTTTGATTTCTAAAATGGCGGTCGTGACTCATTTGTGCATGTGCAGTACTCCTGCGCATGCGCAAACGGCACGTGTGGCTGCATGCCAATCAAAATGTGCAGCAGCGCTAGTGTGCGGTGGCAGCAGTGGCAGGCGTCCACCTGGGCTGGTAAGTGCGGGGACCTGGGCCAGAACTGGCCTGCGGGCCATAGGTTGCCGGTCCCTGCTCTACAGCTTTAGATTCTTCATGGAAATAATTTTTAATAAAAAGTGCAATGTTGGCTGTTAGCACAGACATATCTCAAATCACTGACAGATTAATAGCACTTTTCAGCATGAAATTATGGCGATTACAGTGTTAAATCACTGAAATTATATTCTTGAGCACTTCATGCTGAATACTTTTGCCTTGGGTCAAATGTTTCAGTTGAATGTCAAATAAATCACAACTCATTACATTGGCACTACATTTCTGAACAGAGTGAATACAAAAAGAATGTGAATTGGCAAAATAAAGCACTATATTCTAATATATTTTTGAGGGGAAATAGATATAAAGAGAGACATGTTGTTGAACTCCTGTCTGCACTAGTCAACATCGCCAATGGTCAGGGATGGTGGATGTTGGAGTCCAACATCTGGCAGGCTACAAGGCTGGCCACCTACCTTTAAAAATGTTCACTTTACCCAGGCATACAGTTCAGTAAATATTTACTCTGCAACACCCAGAGTGGCCCAGCTAGCATGGCCAGTCATTAGCCATGTATAACTTTTCTCATCTGAGTTGTTATCCAGCTTTAATCCTTACAACAGCTCTTGTATTGGCTTGGTTAAAATAATCTATTGAGCTCCTCCAGCAGAGGGAAAATTAATATTAGGAACCTCTGGGTTCATGTCGTAGCCACCATGCTACATCAGCTTGTCATGCAGATTTGATTGTTGTGGATGCCATTTCACATGCAGATTGAATAATTTTGTTCTTTCCATATAGGAGTTCTGCAGTGTTTAATGTGGCCTTAAAAAAAAAAAAAGAATTAGGACCTAAAGTTCAACAGTTTTTGTTTGGTATGTTGCAACTACTTTCTGGAAATTTGCTAGAAATTTACTGCCATCAAGGAGCTGGATGCTTTTTGAACTGCAGAAATTGCATGGTCTTTTCATAGAAGGAGAGAAGGAAGGAAGGAAGGAAGGAAGGAAGGAGACAGGATGCAATTAGGAAATAAACAAAAATGAAGGATTAAATGGTAGAACACCAGTGCTTCAGAAAATGCTTTGTACAGATATTTTAGTAGATACATAAAGGTTCATACTTCTAAAGCTTATGGAGCCATCATGCCATCTAAGAGAACCTGTTACATATCTTATCAAGAAAAGAAATTTATTTGGTGAGAATACCACAGGCAGCACCATAAATTCTCTCTCATTTTCCTAATTTTATAGTATTTTGGTGGATAATAAAAAATGTACTTATTCTGGTTTCCTTTAAATGGTTTCTGATGCATGACTGAAAGTTTTAACTCTACACCTTTCGATTTTAAGGTTTAACTTTTAATATTTGTTATTTGATAGTATTTTTTAGTTTTGTTTTTACTTGTAAGCCAGTTTGAGGGCGTTGTTAAGTCTTAATGTTGTGTAAAAAATGGTAATCATGTTTGTTAGAATAGATGTAATTATTATTGTAAATATTGTGATCAATTTCATATTTTATCAAAGTAAGGAAACCAGAATGGTATCAGAGAATTTATGGCAGTTTTTTTTCCATATATCAAAAATATTCATATAAGTTGACAATGGTATTTCTTACATCAGTGTTGAAACTGTAGCGATTTAGGAGACTTTGTCTGTAGATGTTATCAATCCTGCTTGTAAAGTAATGTAGCACCATTAGTACTAGTATTTTGTATATGTCAGGGATAAAGAAAAAATACTGGAAGTCCAGGGGCCACACATGTCCATCCCCAACTATGGAGGAGGTGCATATGTGGTTCCTGGATCTCCAGAACTCAAAACATCCTAATTCAAAGGATGCCCCACTCCAAGACAAGGAAAAGTTTCACCATGGTTTGGCTTGTTTTGGCTTGTTCTAGGAGAAGAAGGTGAACTGGCTGTTATTTTGGTTTATGAAACCTTCCCCCAGCTTCAAACATTCCAGGGTGCCCTATCATATAAAATACCCATTCTGTCTACCCCATTCTCCCTAGAGAGTGCACACAGCTTTTTGACTATTTTTTTTAATTATGTGGGATGGGGATCCTTGGGAGGACTACATGCTACCATTATTTATTTAGTTTAGTTTAGTTTAGTTTAGTTTAGTTTATATGCCACCTTTCCTCCAGAATGGGATCCAAGTTTGGCATCCAAAGAGAATCAGTTAAAATATCATAATGAAATTTTAAACACAATTACAAATTGTGAAGGCCACACCTTTCTCACTAAAATATATATATGTGAAGATTGTGTATGTATTATTATATTATTAAAGGATAAAAAATATTAGAATACATGACACCACTTGTACAAAGTTCATTGGAAGTTTTGCCTTTTAGTGTGTAGAGAAAGACAACTGTCTTCCCAAATAACTTATTACAAAGTCTTAAGGAGTTTTAGGAGGTGTATGAAAGAGGTAAGGAAATCTACTTCTACCGACCTGACTTTATGTATTTAAATGTGACTGTATCCAGTCAGCAACAACATGGAACACAATTATACTTACATATAGTATCATTTCATTTGAGCTTCAGGCCTTTTTAGTCTGTCTTTGAATTTAGCCTAGGTCAGTGAGATCTGGGTACACATTGGCTTAATATCACAGAACTGAGTCTACATTCCCAAAACAGATTTCCTACATTCCCCTTTCTTCTCTGTTTCTTGCTTCTTCCTAGAATACTTCTGTAGATTTAGAGAACTTGGAGAATGAAGTGGGATGAGGTGCAGAGGCTGCAGATTCTAGATGGAATATGGTGCAGGGGGCTATATATGCAGAAATTGTTTCACCCTTGGAATAGAAGAGTGACATAGGCTCCAAGCTATTTTATGATCTCCATGATCTGATATGCACATTTTTTATTTAAGACTTTGATGTTTATACATTCAGTGTACTTTCATACATTTGACACTCCATATTTTTCTGTATTGTAGGAGAGCCAGAATTCAAATATATTGGGAATATGCATGGAAATGAAGCTGTTGGAAGGGAGCTTCTCATTTTCTTGGCTCAATATCTGTGTAATGAATACCAGAAGGGAAATGAAACAATCATCAACTTGATCCACAGCACACGCATCCACATACTGCCATCCCTGAATCCAGATGGGTTTGAGAAGGCAGCATCACAGGTATGCAGATCACTGACATAAATGCATTAACTCAAGGTGTGGTTTCTGGTACTTATCCTTACTGCAGAAGTTACATATGTACAGTTTTACATATGTAGATGTATTTCTTACATTCTACACAACAGTCATCGGATGGAAGGCAGCGGCCACTGGTGGTTTCCATGTCAGTGGATCAGTGAATCATTTCCAGGTTTTTGCTAGCATGAAATATGCTATCTATGGTAATGAACCAATTTGGAACAGAATTCAGCACCATGTCTAGATTCTGGGGGCCAACCAAACTCCCAAGGAAGCGAGTCCCACAGTCTAGGAGTAGCCACTGAGAAGATTGTGTCCTGCTTGTGGAATTCCATTTCACTGGGGAGGTCCACATGGCTCCCTCTTTGCTCTCTTTCTTCTGGCTTTTTATTTGGACAGACTTTTAGACAGACAGAAGAGTGTTTGAAAGAAATAAGTTGTGCTTTCATGCTTTTTCTTTTCCCTCATTTTTTAAAAATCTGTTTTAAACTGTTATAGCTATGTTCTGTTTAACAGTATTATTGCTTAATGGTTTAATTTTGTAAAATAAGATCCAGTATAACAGTATTTTATGAGATATTCTCTACTGTAAGGCCACTTATGCAGTACCCTGTCTTAGTGACTGCCACACACTGCAGACATATTTGGAATCTGATTGATGTGCTATACTCAGGGTGGCACATTTTTCCAGTGTCTTCCTGTGGTGCCCAGGGAAGACGGAAAAATCTGCCAGCTTTGAGAAACTTTTCCTCTAGTTCTTTATTTCCTTCACAGGTGCTGCATTTGTGGTCTTTTCCCTGCTGCCACTGGAATAGTTAATGCTAGTGGACTGCACTAACAAGCCATAACATATGTGGAGAAGCTGTGGCTCTCCAAAAGTTGAACAGCATCTCCCATCATTTCTCATCTAATGAGAGTTGAAGTCAACATCTGGAGGCCACAGGTTCTTTACCTTGAACATATGTGATGGGTCTTCACCTTTGTCATCCATGCTAGAAGTATACTCATTTATTTTTTATTTGTTTTGGATATGAGTGTTGGCATTCTACATGCAGTGGCCCTCATGGGGTGTTTTAACATTTCCCATCTATCAGAAAAGAAATTGCATCTAAACATTAGGAAGAATTTTTTTTTTGGCTGCAAGAGCTGTTCAGCAGAGGAATGAACTACCTTGGAGGATGGTGGTTGCTCCTTCCTTGGATGACTTTAAGCATCAGTTGGATGGGTATCTTCCAGGAGTGCTTTTAATCTTTCTTTTCCATGTCATTAGGGTCAGTATATAGAAAATGACCCCTTTGTTATAATTTTATTGCCAAGAAATGACTGACTAGAGATGCTCAGTGTGACAGCGCCCTCTAGTGGTTCTACTTATCTTCTCTCCCCCCCCCCCATGACTGATACATTAAAACATGAACTGTCCCAAAGGCAAGGTTTTCTTATCTACTCTGTGTTTCTTATTGTGAGATCTAGTATTGCTGCTTAGAGCTTGAAGACAAAATAGTGGATATGTTTGTATGTCTTATGCTGAATTTTCGTTTCGTAATACCAAAGAGAAAAAGGGAGGCAAATATTGTAATATTTGTACTTTCTTTCCTCATTTCTACACATACTCATTTTTTTTGTATCTGTAAATTAGCTATTGTAGACCAATTACATAGATGTTGCCTGTAGCCAAAGGTTAACTCAAATGTTCAACTGTTGATGGAGATAACCCATCAGGCTGGATCCAGACTTATCACACTTCTTAGCTTGTCCAATAAATGATTTAAGAATTCCTGTTCCAGAAATGAACTTTGATTCTTCATTAAATGTTGAATATGTATGTATTAATCAGCTGTAAGAGTAACTCTATCCCTGAGAACCATAGGCTGATGATTAAAAAATAATGTTTTGAGCATGTCATCCTTTTTGAGCATGCTGTGCTTTTCATGAATCTCACAAATGACTGTCAGACAGTACAGTGTTGAAGTGAATGAACAATTTTTCTGAGTCATCATGAATAGTTGTGCTGTGCTATTAAATGATAACATTCATTTTGTTTTCTAATAATCCCTCCCTTTACTTCTTAGCCAGGTGAACTCAAAGATTGGTTTGTTGGCCGAAGTAATGCACAGGGAATAGACCTAAACCGAAATTTCCCTGATCTAGACAGGATAGTTTATGTCAATGAGAGAGAAGGTGGTCCAAACAATCATTTACTGAAAAACCTGAAGAAAGCTGTGGATCAGAACCCAAAGGTAAAAGCTGTCTGTCTGTCTTTGTTTTGTAATGCCCTGCCAAACCCCTTAGCTCCTGTTTTCCCAAATTCTTACTTACCCCCAGGAAGTGTGGATGGGGGGTGTACTTATGCCACTTGGGGCATAGGAGGATATAATGAAATATGAGATTGTTTGGTGGGTTACTATTTGCCAATTAACTATTACTGTTAATCTGTGAGGTGGTCACAGGGAGTTGCTTTATGTTTTTCCCCATAAAGAACAATGCCCACCATAAGAACAGACCTGTCATAGAGAAAGCAATGCAAGGATTTTATCATTAAAGTTAGAGGAACTCTTCTAACATTTCTTCTCCCCAAATCACCACAATGTTTTGTTCCTGATCACTGAGCTGCAGTGGCCAGTGCAGCTCCTAGAATGTCCATGAAAGGACATTATAACAAAATGTATAATGGGACCTATATAATGGGGGTGCTAGAGATGGAAATAATTTTTGGGATAAAAAATTAAGGAACATAACACCTTTTGGCTACTTCATATAGTAAGGGGTGGGCATAGTGTGGACTGGGGGCTTCTGCATCCCCTGGACCCCTCTTTTTGCCCCCCCAGCCCCTCAGTAGTTGTTTTTTTAATTGACATAAATGTGGGACAGTGTCAATCATGATTTGCTCCCAAATCATGCACAAAGACCCTAACATATAAAATAAGCAAAATACCCCAAAAATGTCCCCCAGAACTCTATATTGCCCCAGATATCTCTTTTCCTTGCAGTCGCTCTCATCATGACAATAGTATTTATAGGGCAAGCCTTCAAAGTGACATACTGTATTAAGTCAGTAACCACAGTAAAACATAAAAATAAGAATAGAAAGAGCAGCAGAATATACATTGAATGTAGAGGTGCTAGAATAAACCTAAAATCGAAGTCAAAGGCCAGACAAAATAAAAGTCTAGACCAGTGCCACTCAAAGTGGTAATCCATAGACTGGTCCTGGTCCCTGAAGAACATCCAGGAAAGAAAGAAAGAAAAAAAAACAGTTGTGACCAGTGGGCACAAGTATTGTTCCAGTCTATGGCAATTAAAAGCAAAAATGAATGGTTCCCCACATCATTTAGCTTAAGCACTAGTCTAGGTGATTTGGTGAAACTCCTGTGGGGGTGAGGGGCTAAAAAACCTACTGAGGGATGACGCCTTGTAGTTTGTGCACTGCTACAAAGAAGACAATGTTGTAAGTTACCAGCAATTACTGGGAGATGGGTCAAGATTTTACCAGGTAGCAATTTCTTTAGTTAAAAGCATATGAAAGGCAGTTATTTTGCTTATCTTCACCGACATTATAGTTAATATCCAAAGGTGCCAATGAAACCTCCACAGCCACATAGTGACTGCAATTAAGAGCCACTTAGGGGGGTTGCAGACTGCCAGAAATAGTGCAAATTGAGTCCACTTTTAGGGTTAGGGTTAGTGCTAGGGAATCATGGGAATTGTTTTTTTTTTCTGAGACATTGAGCCTTTTCTGTCAGAGAGCTCTGGTGCCACAATAAAATACAGTTCCCATGATTCCCTAACCCTAACCCTAAAAGTGGACTCAATTTGCACTATTTCTGGCAGTCTGCAACCCCCCATAGTTACCTTGGTGCAAGATACTTCCTTCTGAATGTGTAGAGGGGAAAACAGTTTCCTGGCAACAAATACATTGTCTTGGAGAATGGCATCTGTTCAGCAAAAGAGTATGTGTCAAGGACAAATTATTCTGTTAGGAAGGTCTTCAGAAGCAGATCAAGCAGAAGAGTGATTGACTTGCTTTTTAGCTTTCACTGCTTCTGATGTGAAGTACAAAATGGAATCAGTGATGCAAATTGTGATTTCAAACAACCAGCTAAATTGATCAGCATTTCTGTGCAAGAGATCCATTTTACAGATAATAATAATAATAATAATAATAATAATAATAATAATAATAATAAAAATATTATTTTTGTGCTGCCTCTCTGCAGCACAATCGAGGCGGCGTACAGCAAATTAAAACAACATTACAAGTTAAAACAGTCAAACAACCCCTTCCAGAAGGTAGCTCTGGCTCTGATGACCCATGTTTTGGTGTTTTGCAGTAGTTGAGCAAGAACTTCCAGTTATTTGATGATAGCAGCAACAAAATTAGTTAGCCTTCCCCCCACCAATTTCACTGCTGAAATGAGGAATGGTTGAGACAGAAGGGAATTGATTTTTATACTGAAGGACTGCAAGCACTCTTGCATTCTGGTACTCCGAGAGATTCCCAGGTTTAGAATTCAGTTGATGGATTCAGGATCCTGATGCCATGCAAAGTAGTTCCTAATACACCTGAAAGTTACTCACTGTTGTTCTGTGTAATTACTAGGCCTTATCACAGTTTATTGGTAGAGGATTGTTTAATAGAAGATCACTTTTTTAAAAAGCCCAGTGTGAACACTGTGTGAATATGTGTATTTACCTTCAAGACAGCTCCAGCTCGTGGTGATTCTGTCAAGAGTTTTCTTGGCAAGATTTCTTCAGATAAGGTTTTTCATTGCCTTCCTCTAAGGCTGAGAGAGTATGACTTGCCCAAGATCACCCAGTGGGTTTCCAGGGCTGAGCAGGGATTTCACCCCAGGTCTCCTAGGAATGACTAAGCTGAGGCTGTCATACTTTGGCCATATCCTAAGACATGATTCACTAAAAAAGTCAATAATGCTTAGCAAAGTAGGAGGCAGTAGAAAAAGAGAAAGACCACATTCCAAATGAATCAATCAAAGGAGCCACAGCCCTGTTTGCAAAACCTGAGCAGTGGTTGATGATAGAGTGACTTGGAGGTCCCTCGCTCATAGAATCACCATAAGTCAAAGTCGACTTGATAGCAGTTAACAACAACTCCCAGAGTCCTGCTCTAACACTCAGACCACTACCATCCTTGCTGTGCTGTGTAAACACTTTTACTGAATTCAGATTTTATGTAAAACCAAATTACAGTTAAAGCAAAGCAGCTTCATTTATATACCACTTCATATTGCGCATGGGATGTCTAAGCGGTTTACAACTGTGAGCTGATTGCCCCCCAACAATCTGGGTACTCATTTTAGCGACCTCGGAAGGATGCAGGCCTGAGTCGAGCCTCAGCCCTGGCTGGTATTGAACTCGCAACCTTGTGGTCTATGAGTGAGTGGCTGCAGTACAGGCATTTAACCACTGCGCCACCAGGGCTAAGAAGATTTGCTTAACATAAATGAAATGTAAACAATTCATTAACATTTCTTATTTTAAAAATCAGTATATGTATTCTTGATCTCACCTATGTCACTGCAGTTAACAACATTTGTTGGACTTTTTAATCCAGCATGACTGTTGCAGTGGGGAAGAGGGAGGCAGAGCACAATGGTTTTTTATTCTGCTTACCTCATTTTTCAGGGTGGGGAAAATTATTCTCAAATGAGAGAAAATAACTGTATGAATCCTCTCTGGAAGCTTCATGAGGAAAGCAGATGAGATTACTTATAATGACCAAGACAGATGTTCAACATTTAGAAGAGCTGTACTCAATAACAGGAGAGACATGTTGCTTGTAGAAGGTTCTGGTTTCCACCCCTGGAAAAGGATAATACCTGAAATGCTAAAGAACAACAGCTAGTTACCTTTAATGCTACTGAGGGCTCATTCACACTGAGGGCTAAATCATTTTTGTAACTGGATCTTTTTGAATCAATGAAATGGTTTGAAACCGAAGTGATGTTCACACTGTGTTTGCAACAATCGAATCATCCATGTTCCCATTAAAGTTCACATTTGAATGGCAATGGGAGTAAGATTTCATTTCGGTCATGGCAATTCATTGTTTGATGCTAATATTCTTCTAAACAAAGTTTGTTCCTTATTGTATAGTATCAGTTTATTGGCTTTAAAAATCTATATTGTATTTTCTTCTATAGCTTGCACCAGAAACAAAAGGTGTGATTCACTGGATTATGGATATCCCCTTCGTATTGTCAGCCAATCTTCATGGTGGGGACCTTGTGGCAAATTACCCATATGATGAGACTCGCTCTGGTAAGTACAGTATGCTAATCAGTTGGAGTAA
>CM034708.1:59236063-59251912 GCA_020142125.1 Phrynosoma platyrhinos
ATTATTATTATTATTATTATTATTATTATTATTATTATTAAAGAGAAATGACAACTCTCTAACCTGGGATACCAGGATTTTCTGTTATTGCACGGTATCTTATATTAGAATTGGGGATACTGGGATTTTCTGTTATTGCACAGTATCTTATATTAGAATTGGGAAACATGAAGACTTTTAAATGTTGATGAACTGCAACTACCGTCATCCTCCATCACTGGCTGAAAATGATGGCAACTGAAGACAACAACATTAGGAGGGTTACATCTTCTCCAGCCTTGGATTACATAGTTGTTAGAAACCTGTTTAAACTTTTAAAAACCTGTTTTAACTTGTTAACATGTTTTAGTTTGTTTAAATTATATGAAATTATTTTAAATATGAAAAGATTATGCTGGTTATACTTGTATGTAGGTGGGGAAGAGAGATAAAATGTATTGTTGGGTTAAAAACTGATTTGGTATATCCCTGCAGTGCCTTAAAATCTGATTTTCATTCTGTAGAATACAGTACTTGTCTAACATCTGTTAATATGTATGTTAATAATGCAGGTATGCAGGACTTCAACTACCTCAGCAGCAACTGCTTTGAAATCACTGTGGAGCTTAGCTGTGAAAAATTCCCTCCTGAGGAAACTCTGAAAAGTTATTGGGAGGACAACAAAAATTCACTCATTAATTACATCGAGCAGGTAAATGAACTGTATTAGTGACAGTTACTCAGGATAGTATATGCTGTATGCCAGCTTTCCCCTTACCTGGTGCTGCCTGAATGCTTCAGACTATAGCTCTTGTCATTTCTAGCCAGACTTGATGAGAATGTTGGGAGATAAAGTTCAGCACATTTGGAGCATGCCAAGTTGGTGAAGAATGGTTTATGTTGTTGCCTTTGGAGGGGAAAACTCAATTTGTTTGGATTATTTTTCATGATTCTCCCATATATAAGACATTTTTGTGCTCAGTCTTGTGTTCAGATTTATATTCACTTACAGTCTGGATTTATGCTCAAAGACAAATTAGTTCAAAAGATTTTATGAACCTGATCATGTGGTGCTTATTTTTTTAATAAAAGCATATATATATATATATATATATATATATGAAAGGGTGGGGAAATATCACCACATGGCATTTCCCCTCCTCCTCTTGTACATAAGGTCACCTTTATACATTTCTGAATGTAATATTGAGTGGAATGTATTGGACCTGCACCATACATCAGTGTTGTTTACAAAGAGTTTATGAATCTGGTAACTTTTGGCAAAGAATGCTTATTTTCTGCATGGCTAAGGTTGTGTACCAGGTCCAAGCATCATGTAGATCAGTGAGAATCTCAGCTTTTCATTTTGTAAAGTAAAAAGATACTATAACTTTGTTGCTGTTTGGAAACAGAATCTCAAACAAAAAGCAAAATGTTGTGCATGTTTGCTCAATAATACTTCTGAGTTTGTGGAGCTTACTCCCAAGTGAGTGTACACAAGTTTACAGCTGAAATATCTAAATATATTCTGAGTGGTGATGTCTATGTCCACAAGATTTATTTATAAGCTGCACTTGGTCAAAACACTAGTACTAAAAATACAAGGAATTAGTGCTTCCCAATTTGGTCATAATGATATTTTGTGGGATTTGATTAAAAATTGGTATAAATCAGAGATCTGGAATCTAAATCTAGAAGTGACATTTAGTCCTGTGTGTAGAAGATTTCTGTTTTCTACCGGGGGTGGGAAATACATATTTAAAAAAGATTCTCAATTTATTGTGTACTCTGAAACTGGCAGCTGACTGCCTGGTACTATGATGCAACGAGAATGGCTTGCTAGTAAAATTGAGAGGAAAGTAAAAACACTTTTTAAAGATTAATTTATTCTAGGAAAAAATTCCAAAGTTTGCCAGATAAAATATTCATAATGTCTGAGCCAGTCAACAACCCCTGTTTAGTTTAATTTTCTGTAAGATAGAAATCCAGGACATTACAGTCTTTCACCCTTTGCTACAAGCAAGCTTTGTTAACTGTTGAGAGCTTACTGTTTCACATGTGGGGATCCCCCCAGAACCTGCAGCTGATGTGCTTTAGTCCCAGAGGCTTTGCAAATCAAAATCTATTCATTTCAGGGATGAGGAATCTCTGGCCCATAGACCAAGTTGACCAGACTGTCCAACCTGTGGGGCATGAACAAAGTCTCTCCTCAAAGGAACCCCCTCCTGCCTCTTTGAGCTGGGCCAGACCAAAAGATGCCCCAACATCTTATCGGGAAGAGCCAGCAGCAAAATACTGAATTGAAACAAATTATTTATTGAGCCTTGGGAGCCACACAGTGGGATGAATTGAATGTACAGGATAGTCATGTCCTTTGTCTTGATGTCCTAATTGGTTGGATGACACCAGTGAATCACCTGTCCACTGCTAGGAAGAGCAGCTCCTTCAAATGCTGACCATGCCTCTTTCTCTGTTCAGGGAAAGGAAAAATTGGAGCAGGGCCTGATGATCTTGGGAATGGAATGGGGCATATCCCTGTTCTGCAATGTCATCCAGCTGCTGAGTTGGTTTCAGGGGACAGTTTGTCTCCTGGACCCCATGGAATTTACTTCCCTTGTTTTATGTAAAACAGTGGGAGTGAATTCATTTGGCTCCAGGAGCCAAATGTTCCTAAGGTTAAAAACTAGTGGTGAAACCCCCTCACATTCTGCTTTATTTGACACTTCTAAAACAAATGTAGACTTCCTATGTACACTAGTGACCCAGTTCCAACATAATCAGAAATGATGTTTTGTTAGAAACCGCCAGGATCAAATCGTGATTTCTTATCTTGGTTTATACATTAAGTGAAGATTAAAGGAACCACAATTTCCAAACTGGAAATCTGAGAAGCATTCTCTGCCCTAAGCTTGAACTCTCTTGGCTGAAAATCTCAACTCATGGTGCCTGGTGCATGGTTATCTGGTTTTTAAAAATCTTTTTTGAGATTCCAGGGGTTATTAGTGAGCCCTTGGTTTCTGTGCCGGTTTTATTTCAGGACTCTCAGTGGATACTAAAATGCTCAAGTCCCATTATGTACAGTGGTGCAATAAAATGATGTCCCTTATATAAAATGGCAAAATCAAGGCTTGCTTTTTGGAAATTATTTTTGCAAATTTTCAAGCCATGGATGGTTGACTCTCTGGATACAGAGTCCATGGATATGGAGGGCTAATTGTACTCATGCTCACCTGGACAAAGCAGCTGAGGACAATCATGCATTTGAAATGTGCTTGTAAATTGGGTAGGCATAAGACTAATTGGCTTCTCAATAAGCAAGTTATGCTTGTTCACAGACCACTTTATCTCAAGGTGGATCCCTCATCTTTAACATGGGTTTAATATTGGCCTTCTCTACAGTGTTGAAAAGAATGTTTAACAAGTGTAATGTAAAGAAAGGTGGAATAGAGATGTCAGTGATTATTATCTTTCAGGTACACCGAGGGGTAAAAGGATTTGTTAGAGATCTTCAGGGCAATCCTATCGCTAATGCCACCATTTCTGTGGAAGGGATAAACCATGATATTACATCAGGTAAGACTTACATATATAATAAATTTTAAAAGTTGATGTAGGGCACTCACATGATGGGCTGTATCCAACTGTGGCTTTGTGGAAGCACTTTGTTATAGACACCCTGCCCCCAGTGGAGCTCCAGAACAGATTTGTAAGGAAAGTGGGGAGGGGGTATAAAGTGGATCAGGGAATGTACAAAAATGATGTCCCCTCTACTCTAGTTTGCAGAGCCTCTTCTTGATTGAAAGCCCTTCTTCAAATGGAAGGGCACCACTGCAAGTCAGTGTGAGTCTTAGTATTCTTGCAGGTTTCAACAGACCTACAGCATAGCCAGTGATGACAGATGACAGGAACTGTAGTTCAGCAACAGCCAGAGGGCCACATGGCCTGATCCTATCCAGTATAGAACACAAAACTAAACTTCAGTTTATAACCAAATTGTTGTGAAAATAGGACCAAAGAACATGTAGTAACAGGTTATTCAGTCTTGTTTCTTATATAGGGTGATATTTTTAGGCTTTAAAATGAGATGGCAAAAAGTATTTTGGGGTTGATTGTTGATAGTAGATTGTTAGATGATATGCAGCAGATTGGCCAGAGCTTCTGAATCACAATTATTTTATAACAATAATAAAAGGGCTAGGCTGTTAGGAAATCTAATCTGATCTGTTGTAACTCATGACACTACATGATTGTGGCAATATGATTCCACTTTAACTATTATGTTCCAACCTATGGTACCTGGGATTTGCAGTTTGGGGCTTGAGTCATTGTGGTGTAGTGGGTGACCTTGGGGAAATTACTCTCAGAGGAAGGCAAAGCAACTGCTATCAAGAAAATCCCATTAAGTCAGAATCACCTTAAGTCAGAAATAACAGGAAAACACACATTTTGCTGTTCACAGACAGAGAAAATTAGTGCCTCACCAAACTACAAACACCAGATTTTCATAGGATGCAACCATGGCAGTGTGAAAGGGCCCTCAGGTATAGATCTTTTACTTGTACATTCAATTCAGCCAACTGTGAGGCTCCCAGGGCTCAATAAATAATTGGCTTCAATTCTGGAACCAGTATTTTGCTGCTGGCTCTTCCCAAGAAGATGTTGGGGCATCTTTTGGTTCTAGTAAAAAAAGCAAAGTAGGTCACACATGCCTGATGGTTATTGATGCCTGATCTGATATGTGATTTGTGGTGTTTTTCTTTCTTTTCTTTTTTTGGAAGTGGTAATATATTGCTTCTTTCCCAGCCAAGGATGGTGATTATTGGAGATTGCTTGTACCTGGAAATTATAAAGTGACTGCCTCAGCACCAGGCTACCTAGCAATAACTAAAAAAGTGGCAGTTCCTTTCAGTCCTGCTGTCCGGGTAAGTACTGTCTGGTTTATGTTACCTTATAGTGTATATCTGTGTTTACATATGGATTGGCTATGCTTTTTGTAGAGCTATGGCCATGCTGGCTAGGAGATTTTGAGACTAATAGCACCCCCAAAATAGATTTTCAACATGTGGTCTTGTGTAGTACTGTTCTTCCTAAGTAAAGTTCCTTGCACTTTGTGTGATATTTATTGTACAAAACTTTTCAGTTGTACAAAACTTTGTAGTATAGAAGGATAGTTTGATATAAAGCAAAAGGCAGAACTCAGTACTTCACATTTAGAAGATCTCAACTCTAGCTCCTCATCTCTTTTCTTAAAGGGATCTGAGTTAGTGTGGCTGGAAAGATCTCTATCTGAGTCCTTGGACAACCATTATTGGCCAGTAGAGCTAATACCATTGAATCATTGGTCCAACTCAGTATAAAGCAGCGTCATGAACTGAATATGAAAAGCACCCACTATAGCTATTGCAAAAATTATATAAGGTCTAGATTATCCACTACAGGACCAACATCCAGGCAGTACAATAAGTTTAGGTCCCTCAAGGGGGTTTCTATTGGGTTCCCAGTGCCTCAGACCTACTTAGTTTAAGACCATGCAGTTTGTGGTGGTTCCCATTGCCACAACAGGCCCCTTCTTTTCACTTCAGCAACAGGGAGTGCTTGTAGCAGTGGCTCACTAGACAGTCACAACTACAGCAGTAACAGCTTAGGTGCAAGGAATCTTGGGAAATGTCAAGTTTCTAAGTTAATATAAGAAAACATCCCACAGTGCAACCAATGTTCACTGTGCTCTTCAGTCCAGAAGCCAGCTCTGATGTTTCAAAGAATGGGCACAGCTGGTGCACTAGTTTTAGTTGTGGAAGTGCACTCATGGACACTTCTGAAATCTGGGCTTCCAGGCTCAGTGTCGAATCCAGAACACCCAAACTGTGATCCTGAGATTTCAGGGGGAGTATAATCCCATCAAGCACAGGCAAAGTCCCTATTCCCTGATCTGCTTTATGACTGACTTATTGTTTATGTTCCCTAGGTTGATTTTGACCTGGAATCGCTGTCTGAAAGAAAAGAAGAAGAAAAGGAAGAGCTAATGGAATGGTGGAAGATGATGTCAGAAACATTAAATTTTTAGGCAGAAACTTTGAATTTGCAGCTTTTAATCTGTTATGTGTTGACTTAGTATAATGTACTGTGGAATGTCCCTATATTTTAGATTTTGTGTAGCTCTCAATATTTAACTTCAGGGTTTTTTTGAGTAATTTTTTTAAAAACTAATAATCTGCTCTACATAAAAATGAATTGCTAGATACCCTCATACCATCATTCACTATCCTACATACTCAACAAGGGGGAAGAATACCTGAATGAATGTTTCATCCTCCTAATCCAATACAAAGTTGGGGTTTTCACTTACAAATCTTGAATGTGTAGGTTAAATACATTTTTAAAACTATAAGAAGTAGCAATTGCTTATGGCTACTGCCACAAATATTTGACAATGCAGGTGAACAGATAATATTCTCTAATGTCTCGTAAAATAATGGCACTCAAATTGTATTCAGTAAGATTTGGTGTTGTAAGTAATGCTTCACTACAATTAAAGAGTGTTTATGTCTCTGTGGAAAAGCCATGTGAAATAAGAATTGTCCATATTTGGGTTCAATCTACTGACATAGAAATAATCTTTCATTGTTCTTTCTTAAATGAGGAACTCGTACATAATTTCACCCCTTATTCTGTGCAATAATGTTCCCAAAATTCTTAGTCATCAGATTAAAAATTCTTGATGGATAAAGACTGATGAAATAGTGAGTGTATGTTATTATTAGCTTTTCTCCTCTTGTTGTTAACTGCCCTCGAGTTGACCCCAACTCATGGTGACCCTGTGGATGAGATATCTCCAAGACCCCCTGTCTTCCAGTGTTCTGCTTAGGTCTTGCAGATTCAGCCCCATGGCCTCCTTGATTGAATCCATCCATCTGGTGTGTGGTCTTCCTCTCTTTCTAGTACCATCCACCTTCCCTAACATTATCGCTTTTTCTAATGAGTCATACCTTCACATGATATACCCAAAGTACGACAGCTTTAGTTTCATCATCTTGGCTTCCAGGGAGAGTTCGGGTATAATCTGTTCAAGGACCCATTTATTTGTCTTTTTTTGACTGCCCATGATATCCTCAGCTCTCTTCTCTAGCACCACGTCTCAAATGAATTGATTTTCTTTCTGTCAGATTTCTTCACTGCCCAGCTTTCACTTTCCTGCATGTGTATTATATTCTTTCTGTTGTCCTGTTTGTCAGCAGGTATGTGTATTGCATAGATCACACCTGCATGAAAAGGCTTCAAAATACTTTGCATGGAAAACAAAGCATGTACCTCAAACTTACCTCACCTATTGCATCATTTAAAATGGACTGAAAGTTCATGGTTGCTTGAAAGTTCAATCCTAAAAAAGTTTCCTCACAAAAACAAACTGCAATAAGCTTGGTAGGATCTGCTTCCTGACCACTGTGCATGAGTTTTCAATATGAACTGAACACAAGGTTGAAACAATAGTTTGGATTCTAAGGTTGTTTCCACCCAAATGGTTTTCTGGATGATCAGTACAGTGTGGTATCCACTGGTGCTTGGCTCCAGGACACCCCGTGGATACCAAAATCTGTGGATCTTTAAGCCTCATTATATGCAATGACAAAGTAAAATGGTGTCCCTTATATAAAATGGCAAAATCAAGGTTTGCTTTTTGGAATGATTTAAAAATATGTATTTCCAAGCTGTGGATTGTTGAACCCATGGATGTAAAATCTGTGGATACAGAAGGCTGGCTGTATTATACAAGTTGGCACCAACATTTCAGGGCACCTTGTTTTTCTCCATACTGATCTACACAGACTAATCACATTGGCATGGGTTGCAAAGCTAGCATTTTGTCAAAACAAAATGATAGTCCAAAACTTCACAACAGCAAGCATCTATGTTGCACTTCCTAGTAGAGCCTTGGTGTTGCTAGTGAGTAGTGCTAACCGGAAGTACCTTTACAGTGCAACCATATATTGGTCTAATAAAAAAAAATATTACTTAAGTTCAATGGCTCTTACTCCCAGTTAAGTGGTTATAGCATTTCATACATTGTAGAACAAATACTACCATTATCTAGAACACTAGTTATCATGACATACCACAAAATAGACTGGAGTTTTTAAATGTTATTTTTTGGATTATAGTTCCCATATATGCTCACTCAGTGGCCCATGCTGACTTAGGGGTTCTGCGAGTTGTAATCCAAAAAGGTAACATTCCCAAGCTCTGCATTAGACCAAATGTTAGATCCTAAAAAAGCACTTCATTAGTGAATACTAAGCTAAATTTCACATTGGGCTAAATCCAATTTAGTCTTACCTACTACAGCAAATCAGTTGAATGGGATTTCAGTGCTACAACCAACTGGAATCCCATTGTTTTCAGTTGGTCTACTTTAGGTAGAACTACTGTTTCATTTAGCCCCTTGATTGTAGCAAATATATATAGTTTCAGAATCAAAAAGTCATTTTGTTTTCCTAAAGATGTATCTCTAGCAAACTATGCTTTATCATTTGGGTTAGCACATATTTCATTGTAAAATAGTCTCACAGTGGGAAGCATGTTTTCCTATTATAATAGCTAAGATTGCTGTACTCAAGCAGAGCTTGCAACATACAAGAATTTATTCTGGCATTTATTTCATTAATGGCACTCAATGAGTGACTACCAGATACAGTTTGAAGCTTAAAACCAGTGTACATATTTTTTAAAAAATCCATTTAAAATCCAAACCAGAAAATACAGTCACAAAGAGCAACTACTCCCATGCATCATTTAACCCTGCAAAAGATTCTACAACAAGTTTGCAGACATTACAAAATTCTGTTGATTTCAAAATGGATTTCTTGTTCAATTTATAGCCTGTTTATATATCCTTATCGCCTTCACATAATCCAGTAATCAATACAACTCTGATAAATCATGTGTGGTTTTCTTTGGTGTGTGCTTACTACTAACAGTATGGAGAGATTTTAAAATAATGGATTTCTTCCTTATTAGAATCTAGAAAAGCAGAGGAAAGGCCCATACCTTAATGATAAGTATGCAATAGGTCCCACTTTCTATTTCTCTCCTGCTAGGATATCTCCAGTAGGGAGGCTATGAAGGATTTCTTTCTGAGATCCTGGATAGCCTCTGCCAGTCAGGGCAGGTGGCACTGGGTTTGTACCAATGTCATGACAAAAGTAACATCACATGTTCTACTCATTGAAAAAGTCAAAAGGAGCAGATAAACTAGATAGCTAAAATGTGTAGTGCCTATGGTACAGAAATTCCATATTGTGTTATTTGGCCACAAAGAATACTATTACACAAAAATGTCTGTCTGAAAGGAATGGTTAACCTGTAGTCTATGGATTCCCAGGAGCTTCCTGGCCTCTGTGAACCGGGTGCAAAAGTGGTTATACCAACTGTTTAATTTTTTTTATTACTTTGAAAAAGATATATTCATGTCCATATTTCTAGAGAGGGAGCCCATAGCTTTCATGAGATTCTCAAAGAGGTCCATGACCCTCTCCCAAAAAATTTAAGACCCACTGATTTAAACAATAGAATGATAGACTGATTGGAATGCTAAAGGTATTGGGCTTTCACATTTATTGATAGCTTCTTGGACCAAACAGGTTACTACTACTCCTTACCAGAGCTTTTGTGATTACAACTGCTGATGGGTTCCTGAAGTTGAAACACCCCGAAACACTTTTCAAAGCTTTGTTTTTTACCTTGTTCATAGTCTTGAAGATCAATTCACGGTGTCATACCATACCAAATTATGGTGCTATGCCAACAGTTCATAGTTGAAATTCTCTTTTTACAGCATATACACATCACCAGGGTGAACACAAAGTTAGACTTACTGCCTGGTCATTGTTAATTAACTTCTTTCCCCAGAAGTCTTTAGTATCTTACAGCATGCCTTATTTTGAACTGCTAACAGTACAACATTAGTTGTACTATCTGAGCCAGTGTAGCATAGTGTAGGACTAAGACTCTGAAGTTCAATTCCCTGACTAGTTTGAATCCCTACTCGGCCATGGAAACCCATTGGATGACCTTGGGCAAGTCCCACACTCTCAGCCCCAGAATCATTATTTGCCTTAGGTTTGCCATAAGTCAGAAACGACTTGAAGGCACATAACTAACAACAAAAATTGCATTAGGTGCACAACTATTAATTGTAAGAGTGCTCATATTTGCAACATTTCATACTTTCATCACAGTTTTATAATGACCCTTATAGACTGGGTGAGCTAAATTTGAATTATAGAAAAAGAAGGCAGAATATTTTTACTGGGCTACAGATGCCATCAAAGTCCCACTGATTTAACCCCCCCCCCCACATTTATTTTTAAATACAAGTTTATCATAGAAGAAACTGTACTGGATGTTGCAAAAGCAGAAAGTTAAATATGAAGCTTTACAGGAAGACTATGCTAGCCAGTGTAGAGAACTCCTCAACTATTCCTCATTAAGAAAGGGCTATTAGAATTCTAATTACTCCTCGGCCCCCATTTCAGCTCACTATCCCACTGTCAACAAAAAAGATAAGCATTGTCATTTGTTTTATACGTGTGGATTAAGAACTTTTTGCAAATAGCTTGTAAAATAGTTTTGGAATTAACCAATGGATCAGAACATATTTTAAACCTCATTCTTTAACCTGGGCCATATCATCAACTGAATAAAGATGTCGCTTTATACCCAGCAGTGATTCAACAATCTATCTTTTACCTTCAGTTTGCCAAATGTAAAACTGGAGCAATTATATTCATTTGAGAGGAATTTCTGTGATGGTTTCAGTTTTTTACTGTATTCAAATGCTATATGTCATAGTACTAACCAAGGCGTAATTCAACCTGCTATGAATTTATTCTGGAATGGTCCTTTTAAGCCACTGTAACTCCAACCCCAAATGGCATGTAGATTATTATATAAATCATTTCAATATCACTTGCAGCATTTTTTCTCTTGCTAAAGAAAAGCCACTTGATCCAACTCAAGTTGAACAATAAATATATTTTAAAAGCTGCAATTTAAGAAGCATATAAACAAATTGGAGTTGGCTCTGGAAATGACAGCGAAGATGCTCATGGATATAGAAAACAAGTCCTGTGAGTAACAGTTGAAGCAACTGGATATGGTGAGCCTGAAGAAGGTAGAACTGAGGAGGAATAGAACCATCCCTTTCAGTTATCAGAAGGGTTGCCATAGAGCAAGAACCCTGCTCCATAGGGCAGGACTAAATCTAATGTACTTAAGTTACACAAAGACAGATATTAGGTGAGCATGAAATAGATTTCAATCAAGTACAGCAACTATTGGGGGCAGATTGATTATCTCTCCCTGGAAATTTTCAAATAAAGCATGGACTGGGTTCGGTTTTGGGTACTTAGCTCTGGACTAGAGTTTGAAAAGGTACTTTTTTGAACTACAACTCCTAGTATCCCTCAGCCAGCATGGGTTTTTGCTATGTTGGCTAGATGATTCTGAGAGTTGCAAGCTTATTAATTTCTCTGACGTTTCCATCAAGCAATAGTATGGATTGAATGGCCTGCAAAACCCTCTCCCATTTTATGATGCTAATTATGTTTGGCTAAACTGTATTGGAATGTGGATGGACGTGTTTATTACAACCCACTGAAAGTAAAGTAGTATGGCTTTGCTGTCTCAGATGTATATTCTGAAAGGTATTTTGATGGTCCTCAGCGATTCTGTAAATTTTGTAGTTCCTACATGCAGATACCTGTTTCTAGGCATGGAAATTTACATATATAGTTCTGCTTGATTGGTTACTTTGTCTTACCCTTTGAAGTGCAACCCAGGCAATCTATATAATAGAAATAATTGCTGAGAAATCACTTCAGACCATCTATTTCCTTGTTGAAAATGACATCAGGTAAGCATTTTTACCAAACACACACAATATTACAACATGGTCATCACAAAACACAAATGTCACTTTCGTGAGCAAGGTAGGATTTGGATATTGGATGGCAGTTTCTGAATATCAATACTTTGGGAAAATCATCACTGCATATGTATCTCTCTCTCTCTCTCTCTCTCTCTCTCTCTCTGTGTGTGTGTGTGTGTGTGTGTGTGTGTGTGTCCTTGCCAGGTTCCATCTCTGAAATCTCCAGTTTAAAAGACTAATAATAATAATAATAATAATTTTTATTTATAGCTCACCCCTCTGCATAGCAATCGGGGCAGGTTACAGCATTTAAAACAAACAAAGTTAAAAACATTCCCTCTTCCCACAATCCAACCCTCCCATCCCCTTAAAACAGAATTAAACATGAGAAAAAGTAAAAATGTGTCAATACAATAAACAATAAAACAATAAAAAAGGGCAAACAGCAATAGGGTCAAAATAAAAACTCATCTCTCTAGGGCAGAAATTATTCCGGAAAGGCCTGCCGGAAGAGATCCGTCTTCACTGCTTTTTCACTGCATAAGGTATGGTAAGAAAGACCTCAGAACTGCTGGAAAACCCCTGTTGAGGTGGCAGTGGACATTATCAGATGGGGGACAGGAGTGAAGCCCATCCTTATCCCATTGGTGGCTGATCACACAAAAGACATTCTCACATGTCGTGCTTGTTCTGTCATAAACCTGTCAGTGAAGTGGAATTTCATTAATGGATTTTTCCGTTAATGCAAAATGAAGGACAAGGACAGGATAATTCCACTTCACTGATGGGACAATGACAGGATCAGTGCGATGTCATTTGAAAGACTTTAGCATGATCGCTGTCACTTGCACTTCTTGGATGGGACAATGACAGGATCAGTGCGACATCTGTAAGTCCTTCCCATTATAGGATGGTAAAAGGATGGGACAAGGACATCCTGTCTTCCATCTAATAATCTCCAATGGCCACAATGCTGCTATGGAACAACATAACATTGTAGTTCTGTATGCAGAACTGTATTATGCCAAACCACTTACCACTCCCTGGATCTATTGTAGAGCTGCTGAACACCCTTACCCACCTCCATTTCTGCTTGGGGCAGAAGGACTACAGAAGCATATGGCTTTGTCCCTGTAGCTATATGTCAAGTGAGGACATTACCCACAGAAGTCTGTCAGGATGTTCTGGAGTTCTCATCAACTAATGTAATACTTTCACATCTGGCTGCAGGGACATAGCTAGATTCTGTCACTCTCTTCCAGGTGCAAGTGGCCCTGGGTGGGAAGTTGCTGCATCAATGCTACAGTAGGTCATGGAGGGGGGGGGGGGGCTTTGGTCACTGTGGAGGAAGGAAAGGAATATCAACTGTTGCAGCAATCAAAAGCAGGCATATGCAGATGTAGGATTAACTTACACCAGTGTAAGCCAATAACAGAATGTCAGTCAACGCTGAGCTTTTACATGCCTCCTGGATAGTGTCATGCTAGTCACATGAATAAATCATTTATGCAAATAGTTATTTGTACAAATTAGTTGGCTGCACATGAAACTAGCACATGAAATACACCAACATCTTCCATTTGGTTGTTGGCTTTCTTGTGGCTTAATAAAAATATAAGTGAGAGGGTTTTTTTTAAAAAAAAACAAACAACAACTTTAAAATACTATAGTATTAATTGCTGAGTTAAGTTCTCTCCCTCCCTCCCTCCTTCTCTCTCTCTCTCTCTCTCTTTCAAAAAAGTCCTAGCTCTTTGTATTTTAGAAACTTTAATTTTGAGAACTTTTAGTAACAATAATATTTGGTGGGTCTGCACTAAATAGATTTCCACAGATCCCACCTGAAGCATGGAGCAGAGGTGCTTAAAATTAAGTGGCTCTGGCTGAAGTGCCAAATTGCATCTCAGCATCTCCAAGTCTAATGACTTACTGCGATGGCTTTTACTTAGAGTCCAAAGATTCCAGATGTATCTGAGCTGTACTGGCCTCATTGATTCAAATGGTTTAACACAGACCAGCAAAAATTGTGTCTTTGATCGTTCTGCCTTTCTGAGGGAGCATCACAGGGAAAGGTCACTGCCTTCCAGCCAAATAATCCCTGCAGTTTCATTCTTGCCTAACTACAGAAATGATAAGCTACCTCAGCCTATAAATGCAGTAACATCCTCTCAGGCTGCTCTGAGCATCATCTTGGGTTTATACTTGAAGAGGTTGAAGGATTTCAAGCTCCCTATGATAGTTTTGTTCCCCAAAACTTTATGACCAGAATCCTGTATTTTTAGTGAATTTACATATGTGAGAACAGGAACTGGATCATTTTGTAGTGTCTGTACCCAGTAGAGGGTTTCTATTACATTACTGTATAGCAGAGTTGGCAAAGTTATCGTTGTGCAATGGGATCAATGCACAACAGGACAATGCACATTGGGACTGATGAGCATTGGGCGTCAAATGCACATTGGGTACTTTTGTCATTATCCTGATGCACATTTTCCCAATTCAGTAACATATTTCTTAGCTTCTCTGCTACTTAGCTAAGTAAAGAAGAGCAATGCTGGGTAGAGCCATAAGGCAGGGACGTGGGGTTCAGGAGCAATCTGGGGAAGAAAGTCCTGGACTAGCAATGGCCACAAAAGCTGCAGTCCTGCAACTGAAGACATGAATAAGGACTTCTCCTAAACCAATATGTATGCATTTCCTTTCATTAACAAGATTGTGTTGAGAATAATATAGTCACCCCTCCATTTTTGTGGACTTTGAGTCCGTATCCCTCATCCATTCGTGGGTGGCAAATGGAGGGGGACAAAATGGGCCGTGAACCTGCACATGGCCCCATATGCATGCCTTGGGCATGTGCACCATTGATTTCAGTGGGGCTCAAATATTTATGAGCCGCCATGTTTGTGGGGTGGTGGGGGTGGTCCAGAATGGATACCCCATGAATTGGGAGGGGCTACTGTACATCCTTTGTCTTTCAACATAAAGAAAGCAGAAAATGGAAAGGGTTTGCTGCACTTGTTGTTAGGTGCCTCAAGGTCAACTCTTGACTTATTGCGAGTTTATCCTAGGATTTTTCTGCCAAGACTGATTCAGAGAAAATTTGCCACGGCCATTTTCTTAGGCTGAGAGACAGTTACTTATCCAGGATGACCCAGTGGAATTCCATGGCTGTAGTCTCTCAGAATCCTAGCCCACCACTCAAACCATGACACCACACTGGCTCTACTTTGTGTAAATCTGTGTGGATGAGAGAAAGTGTTGTAAGACAAGCAAAGTTAAAGCGAGGCCCACACCTTGTTGGGCTAATCTGCACAGCTCCCCAGCTCTAAAATGTTGTTTAGAGAATCTCAGCATCAGCAGTGTAATAGAGACAAAAATACACTACAATACTCAATACTCATATGTGAATGCTTCTCTGCAGAAAACTGTTACAACTAGGATGTACAAATCAAGTGCAGTAAATCTTGCAGGTCATCTCGCTGAAAGCATGTCATCATCCATTTCACCATCATTCAGGCAATCTAAATAGTCTCTCCACTCCAACCACAGATTTTACAGTTTTGTGACTGGGGGTTGCATATATATATATATATATATATATATATATATATATATATATATGAAGGCAGATGGCTAAGGGATATTTTATGGTCTAGTGTAGCTTGTGTAGCTAAAAGGTATGAGTCACTCCTGCTTTCCCACATATTGGCTTCCTGTCCTGTCTGTTGTGCTCCATCTGTGTTCATGAAAGGATGGGACATGCACCCAGGCAGAAGGCTTGCAGGATATACTAAGAGAGATTTGTACATCACTAGCTGCATTTTTGTGTCAGTTCAGTCCTCCTTCAATAGCTCATTTGGGAGAGTCTCACAGTCTGAATCCCATTTTTGAAAAGCAAAGTGAGAATGTGAAATCAAAGGCTTTCATGGCCAGCATCCATAGTTTTTTGT
>CM034708.1:59252012-59272611 GCA_020142125.1 Phrynosoma platyrhinos
TTAATTAAGCGGGATATAAATAAATTTTATTATTATTATTATTATTATGAATCTTGAGAAACAAATATTTTGTTGAATGTCTTGAGAAGATGGCAAACTACCCACAGTGCTAAAAGAGATCCTGTTATGTATTTTCTATGTGTGAACTCAGCTATAAATATACAACACAGCATAGGCAGTGAATATCCTTTAGAATATTTTATAATATATTATTTTAAGACGCTAACTGCTGCTGCTGCTGCTTCCCCCCCTTTTTTTTCAACAGCATAAAGTTGGACGTATCTTGAAAGCATTTTCTTTTTCCTAGTGAAAGAAAGCAGGTTGGAAGGCATTTTGAATTAGGTCAATGACTGCTTGTTTACTAGGAGGTGAGGACCATTAAAAGGTGCCAATGCAAATCTAAATATACAAAGAAAGTATTCACTGACTCCAGTTATCTAAATTCCTGGAATTTCTTCTTGCCAAAAAAATAAGGTCTAGGCAAAGAAATATTTAGACATACAGAACCAGGGTGCTGTAGTTGTTATCTGAATTTGATCCTCTGACATAGTAAATGTATTTTCAAGGAAATGTTGGCATTTAGATGAATTAAGAGACTGCATTAAAAATAATAATTCAAATCAAGGTAGCTTACAAACAAAGAACTAAAACTTATGGATTTCAATGGACTAAAAAAAAATGGTATTGAACTATTTGGATAAAAGCAAGCTTCTCCAAAACAGAAGAGCTCAAATTATTTTCCTCAGATACATTGCTCAGAACAGCTAAATGGGAAGCAAGAGATCATGTCCATTAAAACATGGTGGACTAGCTATCATATCAGACAAACGCACAATAGCATGAGAGTCATTCTGATGGTTTCTTAGTCACTTGGAGCACAAATCTAATAGCCAGATGCACTGTCTATTGCAGATTAAGATGGTGTGAGCAGAGTCCTGTTAGCACATTTATCCTGGTGAGTCTATGGGCCCTTTCATATTACACAGCTATAGTACTATGATCCTACTTTAACTGACATGGTGCATCCTATGAAATCTGGGGGTATGCAATTTGGTGAGTTATTCCAGCAGAGAATTCTAAATGTCCCTCCCTAAATTGCAAATCCAAGAATTTCACAGGATGTTGTCATTACAGTTAAAGTGGAACCATCACACTATAATAGTATATTGTGAACAGGACTCAGTTTTCACCCCTTGACAGTGAGAAACCTGAGGCAGGACATGAGACAAATAAAAGATACTTGTGCAGGGCAGGAGTGTTCAGAGGCTGTGTGATAAAGTCTTTGGCCACTGCAGACAGAGGAAGTAACTTCAGCAGCACTTCCCCCACCACAAAAAAAGACATCTTGTTAGTGACTTTTCAGAGTCAATGTAGTCATTGCAGAGGTTAGGATTCTTTACTGACCTTCCCAATTACCAGCTCCCCTCCCCAAATCCACCTTTTAGCTGATGTAACCTTATGGCCATTTACAGGCCAGTGGAGGGGGGTGATGGAGAAGTGTCCAGCTGTATGAACATCTTGCTAGTATCATCCTCTGCAGCCTCTGAAGGACTCTCCAGGAGGTTATGGGAGATGCCTTTTTGCATCCAGCTAAAGAACATAACTGGATGCTTCCCTGCTACCTCTCTGTTCTCCACCATCCAGTAAATGGTCACATTAGGAGGAAGGGACTACAGCAGGTAAAAGGCGGGTTTTTGAGGGGGTAATGGAAAAGATGTGATATAATTCAACTTTATCCTATGTCTCCCTGATCTATAGTCTTGGTCAATGAGAAAGACAATGGCTAGCCTGCCACATTTTGAATAATAAGAGTAACAATAGTAATCATAATACATATTACTATGTAAACCCTCCCTCCTTAAAAGATCATTTAACTACCATCTCCCATTTATAAAACCATTAAGTCCTTTCCCCTGTCATGCTTTTTTCTTCTGTACATTGATACTATTTTATTTGTGGATGAAGTTCATTCAGTGATGTGAGTCTCACCAACAGTCTGAAATAGTAACATCTGGGACTAGATACCTTACCTGGCTTGCTGTTCTTGAGAAGCTCTGTGTCCATTAGTTGAGATACAGGAAACTTAACTGAACACACAGTGCAGGAGGTACTTCACTCATATACAGTATCTAGATTTTTTTTAATTTGAGGGGTGCTTTCTGATATGCTCAGTGATCACTAGATGGCAATATAAATCCACTTACAAAGATACACCACTGATACCTTTGGGACTTTTAGATAAAAACTTTTTGAATGTATTTGGCCATATCCATTCATCATGCCATCAGTGAAATAACCAGGTTGTTTTTATGTCTTAACTTTTATCCAGATATTTTCTTTTTATGAACAATTGGAATGAAATATATACAAAACTTGAAAACTTTTAGAACTCATTGTAAGACCAAATGATGTCAATATAAAACTGAGAATATGGTAGCTTCCAAAAGCTACAGCAGCCTTTTTCTTTCTTCCCTTAAATTTCATTCTTCACCATTATTCTTTTTTCACATGTTGGTCCTCTGGAGTTCTCAGGGTTGGTTTAATTATTTCACATCTGGGTCCATAGCCAGGTATTTCACTGATCCTGCCCACTATTCACAAGCCACGGGATACTTGTGCAGGGCAGAAGTGTTCAGAGGCTGTGTGATAAAGTCTTTGGCCACTGCAGACAGAGGAAGTAACTTGCAGCAGCAGTTGCAAGGGGAACTTTATGCATAAGTATGCCAGTAACAAGGGAAGGCAATGGTAAACCTCCTCCGAACAAATCTTGACAAGAAAGCCCCATGATAGGGTTGCCTTAGAATTGCCATAAGTCAGAAATGACTCGAAGGCTAAGAAAGATATAAAGTAATATTAAGAGAGGGAGATAGCATGCCAGATGACTAGACTCAATAAAGGAGGCCATGGACCTGATGTAGGAGGACATAAGCAGAGCAGCAGACGGTAGGAGGTCTTGGAGATATCTTATACACAGGGTTGCCATGAGTTGGGGTCAATTCAAGGCCAGCTGACAACAAACAACAAAATGAATAAATCTTTCAGTTGCTGTTTCTGAATTTTTAAAATCTCAAATTCTTTCAATCCTAAAAATGAAGAATTTGAAAATTTTGTTAAATTCTGATGAAATCTGAACTGAAACCAAAAACCTCACCCATCTCTGTTCCTATTCTGTGCATTGGTTGACAGAATGTGTGCTCATATCTTTTAATTTCAAGATGCATTCCATCATAATGATTGTAAATCACAACTGGCTCAGAACAAAGCTTTGTCCATGGTATGTGAATATGTGGTCTTAAAAATGTAAATGCTGATTTTAGCTCGTGTTCAAGTACATCAAGCTTTAGCCAGTTTACGAAAAACTATATCTTTATTCTATGTTTACTTACAGATCAAGCCCACTGACTTATGAGTAAGTGTGCTTAGGACAACAAACATATACATATTTATTCAGGAGCATGTCTCTTGGTGTCCAAATTAGCTTGCTCTGAGATAATCATGCATAGTAGCATTGTCACCTAAAAGTTTATCTTAAGTTGGGTTAGAGAACAGCTTCCATTCCTTTTGGAACAAACAAGCAAAAGTACTTGGATAAAGATGTATGATATGGTCTCTGATGAGAGAACAAAGCTACCTTCCTTCACAGGCTCAGGGGAACTAATAGAATTTATAATGCAGTTAGGAACATTAGTGTTGATTCACAAGTAGAACTAGTCAGAGCCCATATGAATACATTCTTCATGGAAACTGAGCTGTAGCTATTCTTACATCCCAGGGATTTTGCATGCCAACACCAAGTTGATCTCTGGCCAGTAATGGGATTATATTGTATTTCAAGCCATTTTCCTTTCTGCACATTTCCGAGTATGTGCTGTTCTCTTTTTCCAACATAGCAACTTGATAAAATATAACCAATAACCCATCCTTCAAAGTAAGACAGACTCTTAAGTTCCAGTGTATTTTTTTGGACTTTTTTGTAAGGTTGCTCTGGCAACTGTACCCAGCTATTATGTTGTTCCTTTGTATCAGTGCTATATGTCACAAGACTCATGGAGCTTTTGCCACTTCAAGTCTCTTTCCTCCCTTGTTGCAGCATGCAGTAGGACATGTATGATATGACATCATTGTCCTGGAGGGCCCTCACCATTTGCTGATGACCATCAACAAGGAGGGAGGCACACAGCAAAATCATGCTGTGCCATCCTTTCTCAAACACTGAATTGGGCTAAATGTAAAGGGAAGAAAGTGGAATGGCAGCCCTATGTCATACCTAGTCCTCCTAAACTAGTTGTTGTTGATACTGCCCTCGAGTTGTTCCTAACTCATGGCAACCCTATGGGTGAGACATCTCCAAGCCTCCCATCATCCACTGCTCTGTTTAAATCTTGTAGATTCATGCCCATAACATCCCTCAAAGGGAGAAACAGAAGGATGCATTGTAAACAGCTAACTAGAATCACTCCAGAGGCCTTGGAAAAACCAGAGTAAAAGGTGAGTTTTTAAATTTTAGTGTAAGGGTGGTATGTAGCAAATTTGGTTCTGGCCATTCATAATCCAGACTGTTTGCACCAGAATCGGGTATTGGGCTTTGTGTTGTCAGGACTATTCACTGTGGGGACAGTGGAAGGATGTGGTATTTGGCCCATGCAAACACAGCCAATGTCAAAGCAAGGCCTTTTTACCTAGGTCCAAGCTTCACATTTTGTTTCCTTTCCATATCTTCTTCCTTTTCTTTTACCTAAAATGGCTGCCCAAACTGCTATCACCAAATGAAAGAGTGAGAAGAAGTGCAATTTGGAGGTAGGAAACTGACAAGAAACTGATATAACACTTTCTATATGTATCCTCTTTCACAACAACTTTGTAACTGAATTAGGCAATTTGTTTCGAATTATCCTCTAATTAGCCTTTGGAGGGTATATTTTGCTTTTGTTTTCATTTGCAGAACATCTTGCTTTCATTATCCTGTTTTTCTATTGTGGCATTTTGTTACATATTTAGTGATGTATTTTAAAATATGTGCACTGTGATGTTTTGTTGTTAAGCCAACTTGAGTAGGGGCAAAAATGTTTTAAAACAAAATAAGATAACCACATGTAGTTTTGAACCCATGCTTGGGTCAGTTCAACATAGGAGCCAACTCAGAGCAAGTCTGCTTTCCAAAGTTTTATCCAAAGGTAAGGGCAGCCCTAGGTCTAAACTGTGTGGAGCCAAGTTGGAATTGAAATTATTTAGTTTTTCCAATGTGTATCCTGAGAGGGGAAAAGCACTTTGCATATACTTGGAGGCACATGACCCATTTAAAAACAAACAAACACACATTTTGTTTTCCTTCAGGAGGGAGAGGCATCCTGTCTGATCTTGGATCCACTTTGGTCTTGGTGAAAAGCAAATATGGCAATCCAAAAATCCATCAGTGATACTTTTATTGGCCAACCAAAAATGCACAATATACTTGTTGCACTGATGGATTTTTGGTTGAATTTGCTAAATGGCCCACACAGCTACCCCTGAATGTTTTATGGCAATTCAAATATATTTGCTGGAGAATAGGAGGAAAGCACTTCTGCAGTACAGAATATGGTCTCAAATAAGTAGATGAAGATAAACAAGGGAGTTAATAGTAATATTAATAACTTTATAATAAGGCAGCAAATTCAGTGGTTTTCCTACCGTCCATCAAGCAGGAAATGACTCTGACCTTCTGTATCTCTGCCTGCACAAATTTTATCGTAGAGGTGGAGACAAAACTGTTTAGAAGGCCAATTTTTTGGCTTCTGTCTGCTTTGCCATCAACAGTTCCTGTAAAAATGTCTTGGCCCAACCTGCTACTCACACCTCTTTCCCCTGCCATCCCTTATAAGCAACCCAGGGGAAAAAATCCAAATAGTCCTCTTATAATTGCCACTGTGATAAATGAGTCTGTTTCAGCTCTATCTACAGTTCTCTGGCTTCCTTCCTGAGTCAGTGTCCCTTGGCTGAGCTGTAAGCCTGGTGAGAGGAAGTGCCCCTCTCGACACTAAGGCAGCTTCACACATAATGTTCTTTTTTCTCACCATATGGAGAAAAACTGAGTACACTGTCATGCATGAAAAATTACAATTATTATTATTTTTCGTTGCCATGTCAATACATGTTTCATCGCAGTTAGAAGGATGTTTACTTAGGCAATTTTCTACTTTATGCTTTCTTTTTCTAGACTGACTGAAATTCTTAATATGTCTATACAGAAGGAAAAGTCCACTGTGTTCAGTGGAGCTATGCATTTTCAGGCAAGTGTGCATAAGATTACAGTCTAACTACAATGTAAAACACACTAAGACCGTGTAATTTACTGCTTAATGCACATATATAGGATTACCCCCAAAAAGAAAAAATGAGTGAAGTAACAGCTCTTTGCAGGCTAACCATACATTGTAGAGGAAGAATGGTGAAAGAACTAATTTTCATGCACAAGTATTTTATTTCTAATGTTTCAAGTTGCCAAAACAAATCCTTTTTTTCACCTTCTGTAAAGACAAGGTTTGTCCCAAAATAATCAATTTTCCCTCAAAATGGAATAAATCCAGCCCTCTGTTGGTAAATTTGTTGGTTTTAGCAAGAAGTTCTGTATCCAGAATTTTAATTAGCCACATTTCAATTGTGGAATGAAAGAATTCCCCCAGTATCAAGCCAGTGATATTTTAGCGGCCCACATTTAAACAAAATAATCTAGTTTTTTGTAGGTTTTTCAGGCTGTGTGGCCATGTTCTAGAAGAGTTTCTTTCTGATGTTTCACCAGCATCTGTGGCTAGCATCTTCAGAGAATGATGGAATGGAAGAGAGTGGGTCTATATATACTGTGAGACCCTGGGTAGGCAAGAGTGATTCCCATGTAAACTGGGTATTGTTCTGTTGTTGATGGCATGGCTTCAGGATGAGAGGATATGCGAACAAGGATATTGTCTGCTATTGTCTGCTGGGAAAGCCCCTGACCCTGGCTGGTTTCCCATTTGCATTTGCTGAGTGCTGATTTTCCTATTTTGTAGGACTGGTAGTAAAACCTTGTTTACTTTAAGGGTTTCTTCTTTCCTGTTGAAGTAGTCCAAGTGTTTGTGGATTTCGATGGCTTCCCTGTGCATTCTGACCTGACAGTAATCTAGTGTGAAGTGTACATATATTGCTTCCCTTTCATATGGAATAATATGTGTAAAATTCAAAAGGATCTTAGAAAAATGCAGAGAAATGTTTACAGCAAAATATGTTTTTATTAAAATGACTTCAGTTTATCATACTTTAAAGGTCAGAAGATCTGTGCTTTAGCTACATAGAAATATATATTTTACAGATGTCAGTTCCAATTTTTTTGTAGTTTTTGTACCTCTGGTGAGCTTAAATTAATGTATAATTGGCCCTCCACATTTGTGGTTTTGACATTTGTGGATTTGATTATTTGTGGTTTTGATTAATATGTTCTCTCTAGGAATTTCTAGGTCTTCCAGTATAACTCTGCCAGAAGTTGACCTGAGAGTTGTGCTGGAGAACTGAGAAGTTCCTAGAGAAAACACTTCTC
Source organism: Phrynosoma platyrhinos (assembly GCA_020142125.1). Lineage (NCBI taxonomy): Eukaryota > Metazoa > Chordata > Lepidosauria > Squamata > Phrynosomatidae > Phrynosoma > Phrynosoma platyrhinos. The sequence goes on from CM034708.1 coordinate 59,259,562, forward strand.
TGGACATTGGTAGGTCCTCCAGCATGAGTCTACAATCAACCTCTGGCAGGTGTTGATCATAGAGTTGCACTGGGGGGCTGGGAGATTGCTAGAGAGATGTTCTCTTAGGAAAAAAGAATTGTATTTTTTTTTATTTGCAGCTTTTCCACATTCACAGGGGTCCTTTAACCCAGCAAATGTGGAGGGACCACTTTGTATTCCTAGCCACAGTCATCTGAGTACCCCCCTTTCCCCTCTTGATCCTCACTTCTTTTTTCTCTTCATTTTTGTATCTATGTATTGAAAATCCATTAAAAAAATTAGTATGAAAAAGTATTTTGTGTGAGACCCACCAGTCTTTCATGCCTGCTGGAGCCATTATTAGGTTGCAATTATTCCAAACTCTGGTGTATTAAATTGGTGGTGGTAGGGAATGTAGGTGGACTACTAAACCTTACAATGTCACATTTCATTCTCACTAGTTGAAGGACAGAAATGACTTCTTGAGGTAGAAACAAACAGCATTCTTCCTAGATTCAGTATTACAATCAAGCAGTGTAAAAATTTTCTATGAGACTCTAAACAAGCTACCATTTTGAGAGGGAAGGAATACTAATGCAAATGAGGCTATGCTTCAGACAGAAAATGATTGCTGTTGTAAATTCTAGTTCTCTTTCAAGCCTTCCTACTGTTTTTTTCTTTTTCTTAATTCAGGCTTTTACCTATTTTCAAGATTTGGCAGAAAGCTTGATAAAAGCTGCCATAATATTTAATTTAACAGAAACAATGAATTACTTAATACTAGCCAGACAATCACCTTGCTCAAATGACTGATCATTATGACCTCTTTCTGTACAAAATGATGTCTTATGAAGGCTCAGTGAGGCTTTCAGACATATTTGGATCTGCCCTGGCTGTGGGTTTGTTTGATTTGCCCTGCCATCTGAAAACAGAAGACCTGGATTTTGTTAATGTGGTTTCAGATAGCAGAATCACAGGGGCAACAACAATGCAGAGTGAAGAAGAAGACTCCTTCACCCCCCCTTATGTTTTCTACTTCAGCTGGGCCCCTCTACAAGCTGTCTTAATGGAAACCTCTCACTAAGATCCCCAGTCATATCAGTGGCTATCTGCTATCAGTTTGTTTAGGCCATAGTTCCTATGGCTGATTATTCTGTGTAGAAACTTGTCTAATGTCTTATTCCAGATGTGCATACAATTGAAGTCCAGTGATTCCTTCTCAGTTTAATTATCAGACAATTACCCAGTCCTTCAACTGTTCACTAGGTTGAACTTATACAAACCAACAGTTCTCATAGCTTGAGTCAAGCATACATGTACTAGCTACACTATGGTTTGGAGGACTGAAAAGAGTGTTAAGGGACTAGTTGTCCCATCTAATACAATCGATACAGTGCCTCTGCTGTCAGAAAAGTTGTTCTTCAACACTCCTTGGACAACTTGCCTCCATCCTAGGTTTACTGCTCTATGAAGAATTGGTGTGTGTTAGCAATAGAGCTCCAGTACTATAGAAGCACAAGACAAGATAGTAGCAAGGAATCTTCTACTTATATAGTACATATAGAATCTGATACTTGCCTCTTCAGGAACCCACATGAACATGTGTAACAGGAATTTCTTCATAGACCTTTCTACATGTGCAGCTGCCTTTGGGGATAAGGTGGATGACAACTGGGGACAGGGCCTTTTCTGTCATGACACCTATATTACAGAACTACATCCCCAGGCCTATTCCCCTAGGATCCAGCAAAGCCTATTTTCCAAGGCTGTTAATGACATGATGACTTTTATGGTAACTGCAGCAAATTCTGTAGACTTTTGCTTGCTGAAAAGCTGTTTTTTAATGTTAGCTTTGAATCTTCTGTTTTACTTAATTATGTTTTTTTTAATGATATTTAGTTTTTAAATACTTTTAGCATTGTTAATGAAATGAGATAACTAATAGGGCAGAGATGGGTATGGAATTTGTTTGGAAGAAACATCTCAGTCAGGATGCATAGACCTTCTGCACATAGTTTGATGAATTCCTTTCTTTTAATACTTTGTTACTTGTGCATTTCCCCAGATATTTTCAAAGTTATCTTCTGTAAAAGAATACTTTGTCAATATTCTATCCCCATATTTTTAAATTCCTTTAAAATTAAATGAGTAGGGTGAAGCCCAAAAGATTTAAAAAAGAAAAAGAAAAAGAAAAACACAGGACTTTCAGTGTCTTTTCATAGTTCAGACTCATGAGCTGGGTGTTATTAGCATCATAGTCAATCCAATAGACCTACTAACCTCCCTGTCAGCCCCCTCTCATTGGGCTTTATTCAGCCTTCCTAATAAGCCTGTGTCAAGACAAGCTTTTATCACCTACTATAAATTAAAATAGACCATAAAACTGTATTTGTAAAATAAAAACATCATGCTATACTATTGATAAAGCCAAGCACATAGTAGATTTTTCCCTATACATAAAATTAACAAACTGATTTCTGAAAAAATACTTGACAAATGGAAAAGTCCAATAAAGCTTCACCCCAGCAAAGTCTATGCAATACAGATGCAGCCTTGACAAAACCCTGTCAAACAGAGTCACTAGTCAAAGTTTAAATGCTGTGAAAATAAGCAATTTCTTATCCTTTCTACCATGAAATTGGCATGGCCCACCCTCAAACCTACTTTTCCTATTCTGCAAACTTTCAAAACAATCTGTCTATCCATTTTCTCAGTATATGCTGTAGCAACTTCTGTCTCTGCCACATTATTTGGCAAGTTGCCTTCTATCATTCTACCAAGGTGTCAGGGATGCCTGGCATCATTTAGCACAGGGCTGCTTAATTTAGGGAATAGGTGAGCATTATACAAGGTGCCTGTATAGCACTTTGGTAAAAAAAAAAAAGATTCTTTTCCTACCCAATTATTTTAATGCAGTAGTAAGAAGTATTAAGTACTGTTTTGGCTCCCAACATGATGTTATCCTGGGAAGAGCAAGGAGAGTTTTAAAAATTCCCTTCAGTATGTTAAAACACTATGTGAGATATACTTTTGAATAATGTCCAGCTGCTTAGTTTTATCTTAACTGTTCAGGTATTGTTTTAGTGCATTCTGTCTCTGATTAGGTCTTTCATATCTTTACCACTAGTGAAATTTATTTCTCTGTTTATTATTTCCGCTCCATAACCCATCTGCTTATTTTAGCTACTTGTTCCTTCCTCTTTTCTGGCTTCTGCCTGGAACTCACCAAGGTCACAGGTTTACATTTCAGCTTTGTTTGTAGAGTATAAGAATGTAGGCAAGGGCTACACATTCATTTCTTCTTTATGGATTTGCCATTGCTTTTGAACACTTGTGAGCTGGGGAGGTTGTTTTCTTCCTCAAGGTCTGCTTGTGATGCAAGAATAAAAGAGGAGGCCATACTTCCTTCATCAAGAATCTAACTTGACTTTGTATAATAATGATGCTGTAGTAGTAGTAGTAGTAGTAGTAGTACTGTTTGACAGTAATTAAAACATTAGCCCTAACCAATTTTGCCCGCAGTGCTTGGAAATACAGACACTTCATTCATACCAATTACACAGTTACAGTTTCAAATCCTTATTCAAAACATCAGTAGTTAATGGCTTTTTATGGATGTGTTGTAAAACTAAATGCCATCAACGTTGTTCAGTGTCCCCTGCCATCTTGCCCAATATTGTTGTGCATTGAAAGACAGTATAAATTAGTGATTCCCACTGCCTTAAAACAAGTACAGCAACCTTGATGTGACAGAGTTACCATAAATTCTCCTTTTCCAGGACACATATTCTTTTTTTAGATCTACAATTTCTATGTGGGCATATTTTTAAAAATATATGGGTTTTCTTACAAGTCCAGGAGTTTAAGAAGTGGTTGATCAGGTAGTAGAGCTCTGAGGAGGAGGTAGAGAGACATGCCAAGTTAACTAGAGAGATCAAAAGAAAGAAGTTTGCAGCATGAGTTTCGTAGACCTAAGTTTACTTAGGATAATGCATCTGAAGAAGTAGGCTTAAGTCTATGAAAGCTCATGTTGCCAACTTCTTTCTTTCGTTTAGTCTCAAAGGTGCTATCAGAGCCCTCTACATACTGATTTTACAGACTAACACAGCTGTATCTTTGAATTATGCCAGGTCAAAATAGGGTTAGGGAAGCTCCCAAAGCAACTAGAATTGCTGCCCAGCTGCAGCCTGGATCCATTGCTGCTCCAAGAGGCACTCCTCATGCCTCTTTTTGAAGCCGGGAATTTTCCAGCTTGAAAAAGTGGCCACCGGAGTGCCCCTTGGAGCAGCGATGGGCTTCTAATTTTAAGCCGGCTTAAGGAAACTGGTTTATAACCAAGTGTGATAATCTAAGTGACTGATTGGCCAGGATTCCTATCCTCCTCTATCCTGAGGGCAAGGACTGTCAGGGAGAAAGATGATTTAGAAGAGAAAGGTGCCCCACTACCATTACTGAGGTGGTGTCCAGTCGTAAGGAAAGTTTGTCTTATCTGTTGGACTGCCCCATCTGAGGAACTGTAGCTTATAGGGTATTTAGTGTGGTTTTTTAATTTCATTTTTTGGTTTTATTTTTGATTCTTCTTTGTTGTGTATCCCTCAGATTCAGACCACAGCCAAGGCATTTTTTTGTATAATATTGCAAAATCCGACCATTTCTCTCTGCCTCTACTGCCAAGATTTTAATCCATGCCCTAGTGGTCTTGCAACTAGATTTTTGTAATCTCCTTCTGGCAAGGCTTCTTCTTGTTCACCTCCATCCTTTAATTTCAGTCCAGCATTCTGCTGCATGCATTATCACATCTGCTCACCGTTTCGACCATATTTCTTCTTTATTGTTATCACTTCACTAGCTCCCCTTCCCTTTCTGTATTCAGTAGAAGCTTCTGTTGTTGACTTTTAAAGCCCTGCACGAGTTGGCCCCTCATTGATCAGAGCTTCTTTCCTCTTACCGCCCTACTCGTGACCTCCATTTTGGTAATCAAAGTCTGCTGTCTCAGATTAGGTTTTTAACTGCTCTGTCCCGGGTCCGTCCCTTTTCACTTGCTGCCCCTCATTTCTGGAATCTCCTTCTCCCACAAGCATGGGGCATCACTTCTTTAACCAGCTTCAAAGCTGAGTTAAAGATTATACTGTTTAGGGAAGCGTTCTCAGGCATTGCATGATTATTATTTGATGTTTTTAATTTCTTGCCTCCTTTGTATTAATATGTATTATTTTATTATTTTGTAGAATGTACACCATTGGCAGGATTATGTTTATCTGTTTTTATCTATTTTATTGATTATATGTACAGTGCTGTGTAAATCTACAGTGCTATACAAATAAAGCATAATATTAATAATAGTTATAGTGGTTTGTGGTTCAAAGATGTTCGTTGGTAAATGTGCCCCCCCTTTTTTTCTTCCCCCCTTCCTTTCAATATATGATAACCCTATCATGTGGAAAGTTTTCACAATCTGTTGTCCTACTTTCAAGAACCAGAGAGCTGTGAACCTTCTGTAATGTTCATGGAAATTGCCTTCTAGTGCTTTTGTTAAGGAAAATGAGTAAATAGGACAGAGTAAATATCACAGATTTCATTTGTTGGGAGGGCTGGGATACCTTTAATGAAACTGTTTCCTAGACCTACATAGAAATGTCAGAGACTGAAGGCAGGGTTTCCTTCATGAAAAGCACATGGTGTTCATCTGAGCTGTAGCCCTTTGGTAAGTTGTCACAATGACAATAGGGTATGTTATTATGCTGCTATAGTAGCATCTCTTTTGTGTATTCCTTTTGATTTACTTCCTTGTGGCTTTGACAACGGCTTATACTGAATTACTTCTGTTTAACTAGCCAATAGATAAGAATCTTTGTACTTCAGAAGTAAGGCTGCAAATGCTTAGTCTGAAATCTGAAAATGCCTTCAACAAGATTTGCAATGGGTGCAAACTCCACAATTCTTATACACCTTTGGAAATACTAAAAAAAGTAGCACTGATATATTTGAGCTATATTATAGACACTTGGTACATGCCATTTTGTGTGTATAGTGAAAGTATTTCTTGACGTGGTTTATTTTCTAACAGATGTGATTTGAGAAAATATAGGCATATAAAGCTTTATTTCATTTCTCATTCTGTATATGGTAAAAATGACAGATGTCCAAGCTGGGTTCAGAAAAGGACGAGACACTAGGGATCATATTGCAAGCATATGTCGGTTAATGGAACACACCAAAGAATTTAAGAAGAAAATCAACTTGTGTTTTATAAATTACAGCAAAGCTTTTGACCATGCTGATAATGAGAAATTATGGTTCATTCTAAAAGAAATGGGATTTTCATAACATCTTATTATTCTAATGCGTAATCTTTCCTCTGGACAAGAAGCCACTGTCAGGACACAGTATGGAGAAACAAAATCCAAGGATTCCATGGAGTGTAGCCATGGCAGTTAAAACTGAATCATAGCACTGTAATTATGTAGTATGAAAGGTTCCTAAGACTTGAAAATTATGAACAAACTAAGGAACCTTGCAGACTGCTAGAAATAGTGCAAATGGAGTCCAATTTAACTGTCCTGGCTCAGTGCTAGGGAATCATGGGAATTGTATTTTTTTTTCCTGAGACATTGAGCCTTCTCTGTCAGAGAGCTCTGATGCCACAATAAACTACAGTTCCCATGATTCCCTAGCACTGAGTCAGGGCAGTTAAAGTGGACTCGGTTTGCACTATTTCTGGAAGTCTGCAAAGGCCCTAAATCAGGTCCTCAAGTGTAAAGATATATCATTAAATGCCACAGTCAGAATATTCTAGGCCACAGTATTTCAGATTTCTATGTATGGTTGTGAAAACTGGATAGTGAAGAAAGCTAACAGGAAGAAAACCAACTCATGTGAAATGTATGTTAAAGGATTTCAGCACCTTTGAGACTATTTGTGGACTCAATTTGCACTATTTCTGGCAGTCTGCAAAGGCCCTAATTGAAAGAAAGAAGTTGGTAGAATGAGCTTTTGTAGACTTGAGCCTACATCCTCAGATGCATTTGGTGGAGTGGAAAGCCCAGGGACAGATCTATATAGCAGTCTGTGTGTGAGAATATCTATAGGAATTCAAAATTTTGTGAGTGTGGAGATAAGGTGACAAGTTTGGTTTTTAGTGATGATTTGTGGGACAAGGCCAGGGTATTGCCTAAAGTCAAGGTGAGTAGATCACCATAAGAAGGAGTATTGAGATGTAGTGAGGGAGCCAAAAAGAAGTGGTGATGAACTGGCCAAGAGAGCCCTCATGATGCTCTGCATATATTTCACAATGTGTATAGTGCAGGATTTTATTTTTTTTAAGCATTTCAAACCTCCACTCTACCCATGGGTTCAGCACCTTAGACTTCAAAATCTGGGCTCAAACCCAGACCAGATTCAATGTATCATTGACACCCCTAAAGTGTCTATACTGACAATGTCAATAACACACTATTTTCTACTGTGTTGACAACTATTGTATGCCACCAGCTTTAGTTCCCCCCTAAATCCAGCTAATTCCAGACCCTAGAAAAGTTACTTTTTGGATTACAGCTCTCAGGCTGCATTTGCAATGAAGAAATAATCTGGTTTGATACCACCTAACTGTCATAGCTCAGTGTTGTGGAATTGTGGAAACCTGTAGTCCATCGTGGCACCTGAGCTCTCTGACAGCAAAAGCTAAATGTGTCATAAAACTACAGAATTTCATAGCATTGAACAATGGCAGTTAATGTGGCATCAAACTGGATTGTTTCTACAGTGTGGATGCAGTCTTAGAGTGCCACAACTAGCATGGCCATGAGATTCTGGAAGTTGCAGTCCTAAGAAGCAATTTTTCCAAGCTTTGGCCAATTTCCACACAGAGTTGTCTTCACACTCACTGCACCCCTTATTCCCATTTTATCTCCTCTTCATAATTTGCTTCATTCTTTATTCCCATCCAACTCTTCCAACACCTACTAATTTATGCACTCTCGAATTCTCAGTCTATCATATCATTCCTTCGTTGTCAGTTGTGTTGTCCAGTTTCTATGGCTGGATTAGGAGGAGGGGTGTGAATTAACGTTTCTTTTCATACTGCCAATATTATGTCACTGCCTCCCAAACAGGAGCCCAGAATGTGGTATAACTTTTCTTTCTTTCTCAAACATCTTGGTTTCATTTTACACTGAGACTGAGCTGCATTTGAATGATCTCTGCATATATTTCAGAATGTTCTCAAAGCTAAATGTTAAATCTTTGTCACAACTACATTTGTTGAACTCTAACCTTCCACTTCTTATAAAGAGGTGTTTTTTAAAAAATACTGTTCTTTCTGCCAAAAAACTTCACTGTATAACACTAGCTGGTATTCATTCCTGATGACAAACACTCTCTCTGATATTTTATTTTTTTCCAGTCTTTAAAACTTTAATTAAAGCTATGCCTGCTGAAGGTGTCTACAAAAGCAGACAAAGTAGCTATCAGACAAAAGCTTATAGCTTAGCTGTAAATTAACAACCTCCATGCAGAGACTAGAAGAATACAATCTTGTTTCTAAAAAGCACATTCAACAATATGAATATTGATTTGTCATCAACATACTTGCAGGCACTTCTCCACCCATTCCTTCACCTCCTTTTAACTACCCTGATAAATGTTTATATATATATATATATTATATATTATATATATATTATATATATATATATATATATATATATATATATATATATATATTCAATAAGCTAAATTGTTCTGCAAAACATTGGTGAAAAGGTATAAAGGTATTTCCCTGTTCCCCACATTTTATTTTTCTATGACATCTTACTTACTCCATTTTTAGAATAAATGAATAGCCATTTTAGCAAACATGATATCTTTGTGTTATGAAATTCTATAAACAGAACATTTTGGCCTTCTGCTTCTTATAAGACTCCAAAGGCATAACAGATCCAGGTTTGCTTATCCTTCAGAAAGCAAAGGGCTAAAAATAACTGAAGTGTCACCCTGTTCAATGTCACTGTTTGTGTGTATTCTAATTTTAGGTGTTCTATTGTTAGGCTTTTGCTCATGTGTGATGATTTAGGGACTCCAGGATGAGCGACAGTCCCAGAGTCCTGGAAATTTTTTACCTGAGCAGTTACCCTTTACTGATTGCTATGTAAGTTCATCAGAAGTATAGCTGGCCATATCCATGGATTCAACATCCATGGCTTCATATATATATTGTGCCATTGTATTTAATGGGACTTGAACATCCACTGATTATGGTATCTAGAGAAGTCCTGGAACCAAACTCCTGTGGATACCAATGGGCCACTGTAGAATTGAAAATGTATGAGGGAAAATATCTGGTGTTAAATGACCAAAGTGACTTAAAGGAACCTGCATTCTCCCTGTCCTTTCAATTTAACAATTGTAATCTCATAGGACGTTATCACACGTGGGCCAGAAAGCGATAATAAAGTGGAAATGAGGCATTCCGAAAATAAACCGAAAATAAACCTTGATTCCGCAAATGGCTTTCACACGTAATTACCTTAATTGCGAAATTACAGTAAGCACATTTAATGTTCACACACAAGTGAGAAAAGCCCGTAAATGTACTAGAAATGATCTTGCACATGTGCAGATAGAGGAATGCTCGCCGTGGAGCCATGGGAAAAGCAGGGAAATGCTCCCAAATGTGCATTTGCTTTTCACATTACAGTAAATGCGAAATTACCTTAATTTCGCATTTGCATTTCCTCCAAACAACCAAATTTCAAAAGATCTCGGATAACACCAGTTTCTGTCCACTTTCTGTGTGACGTGTGAAAACGTGAGGCACAAATCCAGTTTTTGTTTGGGATTTGTGTGGATTAACCAGCAGATTTGCCCCGTGTAATAACGTCCATAGTGATGTCAAGTTTGCTGAGGTACCAGAAAAGTTAGATGGGAAACAATGGCAAGACTTCTGTCAACATTAAGTCTGAATCAATATCGCTTTGGATCATCATAGTCATACTTCCAGAAGGCTGGAAGCTTTTTAGGGACATTTATGCTCATTATTAATTAATCACACACTGCAAAATTTATTTCCATTTCATTTTCTCTAAATATGGTCTACTTTACAATTCTCTTTCTGAAGTTGAAGAGATGCCACACCTTCTAACCATTGTGTGCAATCCATGGTTTCGGCATTTGGTTTTAGACCTGAGGGGTATTTCAAGAACAATTTATTATAGGACATGGGCAATGCTTGTAAAAAATTACTTTTCACACTACAGCTACCAGACTCCCATAGCCAATATGGCCAGTGACAACATTGCTGTGATTTCCAGGGGATTCTGAGAGCTGGAGTCCAAAAAAGTAACTTTTTTAGTCTTCTGCTCATGGCTGCCCCTGCAAACACAATATAGAACTTCCTCTGGGTATCCCTATGTTCCTTCTCACATGAGAGGAGCAGAACAGGTTCTAGGTTAACATCTGTAAACTAGTACATTAGGAGCCTTAAACAGTGTTTAATATGTTCATCCTAGAGATGTTTTGTGCACAGTTATTCCATTTTCTCCATCATTTCCAACAGGGGTAGAATTTACCATGAAACCTCTAGCAAGAAAAACACTGATTTTTCTTTAAATGAAGCAGAGGTTTCCTGAAATATTGCAAGACATTTTACATCTTTTCATGGTTGAGAAGTAGTTTGAACATGAAGTTGTGAAAGAATGAAATAAAATGTTTATATTCCACCTTGCCTCCAAATGATGGCAGAGTGCATTTAGAATTACTTGCCAATGGAGTGTTGAGAACAAACAATTTTTTAAAAAATGCCTAATTGTCTGGTGAAATTATACTTTTGAAATTTTGGTTATAAGTTAAAGTGTTTGGCATAGAGCTGTCATTAACCACATGATAGCCATGTACATATCTTCTTTTCAAGTGTGCATTTTAAAAATTTCTTTGGAAAATAGGCTTTCTGGCCTAACTGGTTTTTGCACAAAACCCTGAAATGCATCTCCGAATATCTCTTTTTCTATTTGTGCCTCATAGGAATATTGTTAATGAGGATAGACCACAGGAAAGAAATTAAACTAGATGAGAAACCATGCAGATATTACATTTGAACTAAAGACTAATTTAATGGGCAGTCAGCTCCGGTTTCATGTCTGAAAATTTTCTAATTCTTTCTTGGTACCATAACTGAGGGGAAAAACATTCTTACTGTTATGTCAGAGCATTACAGGAAGCTAAGGGAACCTGTGGGTCATAACTATAATGTTATATTAGTATGCAAAGGAATCTTGTAGCACCTTGGAGAATGGGAGAAAGTTGTTATAATATAACTTGATCTACTCCCTCAGACTTGATCTACTCCCTCATAGACTTAATATACTCCCTCAGATGCATGGAGTGACTGGTGCCCAGGAAGGACCTTTATTATCAGACTGTGTGAATAGCCATAGAAATGCAAAACCTGTGGGTATGGTGATGAGGTGTCAAGTTTGAAAACACTGACATTTTGGACCATGCTAACAACTGTCAGGTCAGAATGCACAGGGAAGCCATTGAAATCCACAAACACCTAGACAATTTCAACAGGAAAGAAAAAACTCTTAAAATAAACAAAGTCTGTCTGCCAGTTCTGAAAAACCAAAATCAAGACCCAGTTTATACAAATGAAAACCACCCAGGGTCAGGGGTTTTCCCAGCAGACAATGTGTGTGTGTGTGTGTGTGTGTGTGTGTGTGTGTGTGTATCCCACTCACTCCCATGCCACCATTTTCTGAAGATGCCAGCCACAGATGCTGGTGAAACCATCAGGAATAAAATCTTCTAGAACATGGCCACATAGCCACTGTTTATGAATTATATTATATATTACTGGTGTTTGAATATTGGACACACAGCTTGTTGATGATATGCTGGTGAAGAACTCTGGGGGAGAGTTTTGCTTTTTAAACACAGCAAAGGGTGGAAAGGAAAGAGTCCATTATGTTAGTGTTATAACTTCTAACTGCCCCATGTAGGCATAAAAAATGTTATGGTGGATTATAGGTAGAAGGGATTATATGGTGAAGAGAGGCACAGTAGCTCAGTGATTAAGAAATGATGATTGCAAGATTGGCAGGTCAGCAGTTCATGGCCCAAGCAACGTGTGACAGAGTGAGCCCCCATTACTAGTCCCAGCTTCTGCCAATCTAGCAGTTTGAAAGCATGTAAAAGTGCAAGTACTGTGTTCTGTGCAGTTATGCTGGCCACATGATCATAGAGTTGTCTTTGACAATGGTGGCTCTTCGGTTTAGTAACAGAGATGAGCACCGCCCCCTACAGTCAGACAAGACTTGACAACCTTGTCAAAGGGGAAACCTTCACCTATATGTAGAAAATAGAATCTTAGTGTTGGAAGAGACCACAAGGCCTATCTAGTCCAATCCCCTGCCATGCACTCTTGAGAGATGGCCATCCAACCTTTATAATCACTCTGGCTTTGAAAAACTTTATAGCTCAAGGAAATGTTATTTCATATTTTTCATACAATGAGATGGTTCTAGGAATAGCCTCTAAAGTCTAAGGGGCTATGCAGACTGGTCCAAAGGGCTGGCCTGGGGGTGGAGTTAGGGTGGAGCAGCCATATGCCAGCTGCCCCAACCCAAGCCTGATACCGTCCTGATGTCACACACCCTTACGTACAGCACAGGGCATCAGGACGCATAGCAAAATGCTGGCTCTTAGGGTGGCCTTTTGCCACCCCTAAAAGGACCGACATTTTGCCACTCTTTTAGGGGCAGCAAAAGGAAGGATCGGGGCTGCAGCATGAGGTTTCTGCGGCCCTGATCCACAGCTAGCAGGGACGGCCCAGAGCCACCCACCTGTATAGCCCCTAAATCATCTTATGGCAACCTGATGCCCTCCAAATGTTTTAGATTGAAGCTCCCATTTGCTATGTCCATCATGTTCAACAATTAGGGATGATGGAAAGAGTTATCCAGATCTTCCAGAGAACATCAGGTTAGGGACGGCTGCTTTATGGTTGAGGAGTAATTTGAACATGAAGTTCAAACTCCAGGCAGTCTTGGATGAAAC